>KZ819190.1:966874-1490436 GCA_003144125.1 Testicularia cyperi
TCACCTATGTTCTGGTATCCTGAGCCACCGCTGAATCACAGGGCAACATGAATAACAATCTATCCATTGTACCATTGACGCATTGTGTTACTGTCTGTAAAACATCCTGGCATGAGCTGCCCTTGTACAGACTTGATCAGTGCGTCCCAATCCCCTTTGAGAAAGACATTTCACGCCCTGGGTGGCTAAGGTAATGCACGGCCCAGAGGTGACCTGCCTTTAGACTAGTAGTGCACAGTGCAACTGGAGGCTAAGGTAATGCCGGGCCAGCTGCATTTGTGCACTTTATGTGTCTAAAAGGCAGAGAGAGGGACGCACAGTCACAAGCAAGCTCAGATGGATGGTGGTGGTGAGAAGGAAAATTCAGAAGTTGAAAATTCTGGAATCTATGGGATTCTGACAAGTACGGGAAGTACGTTACAGTACAGTACTGTGCTGTACAAGTATGTAGGACTGTCCTGCAGATCGACCCGGAGCAGTGAGTTGTGATGCGCGCTGCACTGCCCATGACCCTTCGCGCCCCGGCACAGAATCAACCGCCAAACACACGCCGGTAAGAGCACAGGGCAGCCCGGTGTTGCTCACGAGACTTGAAATGGCCTGCAGCACAAGCGCAATTGATGCAAGACTTTGCAGATGCGCAGTTGACCGCCGCTGGCGATCCAGACGTCTAGAACAGATTGATTGGCTGCAAGGCAAGTCGTGCCCCGCCTTTCGTCAGGCTGCATGTCTCCGCCACCGGAGCTTGCCCATAACCGGAGAAAGCAAGAATGGCTCTGCATTGCCAAGCCTGGTGTTGGCGAGGGTGGGGTGGTGTTAAACAGCGAACAGACAGTAGTCAGGGTAGCTCGCTTGTCTTCGGACACTCGTACGGCCATGTCATGTGTGTCTTCATTCGCGAATGCGCTCCTGAGGCTGTACGGCAGCACGCCCAGACGTCCAAGACCCCGCAATCGTATATCCATCCTCATGATTTTACTCCCAGTAGGTGCCTGCGATCAAGGCTTTTTCAATCGTCGTGCCTGAGCAGTAGAAACCCGCTGCAGAGTCAGCTGAACTTTGCTAGCAAGCTAGCGGGAGCAAGCTGCTTGTGTGGCTCTTCAAAGGTCATCCTTACAGGAAGATAGCTCATGCCTCCACTTTTCTCCCGAACCAGGTGCATCACAGTACTGTATTTCTCTGCTTGGTGCTGATCTTACATCGTTCTCGTTCTCGTCTTGTCCACGCTCACGTGGAAGTAGCAGCGGGGGAGGATGCCACGGCCAGCTGCTCATCCTAACGGGGCAGCCACCTCTGCTGTTTCGCACGGGTCTGCAGTTTCCGAGGCCAGGTATCCAGAATCTGCCAGAAAAGAGATCAATTCTTCTGGACCTTTCAAATTCCATCATTACTACCGATCGGTGACCGTGGCACTGTCTACGAAGCCCACACCGGGTGCGAGTGATAAGTCAAGAAAAGAAACGCTGAAGCACGGCGAGCCTGTGAAGTGAGGTGCGATGACTTCAACACAGATGTGACATCAGAGTGTGATACGGGCAAGGTACTGTAGTGGCCGTCCAGGAGGTACAGTACTTGCCGACGTGGACGTCGCACGGCTGATGATTCAAATTTCAAAGAAAGCGACGGTGCACACGCGATACAGTACTGTACACAGTAAAATGCTCCATGCATCGAAAAAGCAAGAAAAAAAAATCTCGAAGGAAAAGAGAGCGTGACTGAAGAGAGTTGCATGTCCGCCGGTGTGTGTTGATCACGAACCAAGAGAGCTAGCTTCGCTTCGAGTGTTTCTTTCAACCTGATACAGTACACTATCGCTGCCGCCTTTGTCTTCTGTCGCTGCGTCGCACATTGATCACATTCAGCCCGCCCGCCCTACGCACAGCAACTCGGCTTCAGACTCGACATTCAGCTTGGCCTTGTGTACTTCACCACTTTCTACTGCCACTGTGCACCTGACCAGCTGATCCAATTCTGTGAACCAGCAGTCGAGGACACCAAATAGACGACGATTCACAGCGCAGCAAACTCAGCTCCATATTTGCTCTGTCATCGCGTTTATACCGACATATATCGCAGTGCAAGGACGCCTCAGTATCACGGTGTTGAAAGAGACAGCACAAAGTGACTGCGCCAGCCTCGAACGGCTCTCCAATTGCAGCTCGAGTCTTTTACAACCTTAACGCCCGTACATGACCATCGGCTTGGTACACATGTCTGCGTGACTTGACATTGCCTTCCAATCAGGACGCCAGGTGTGAAACGAAAATAAAAGGACGTGCAGCTATCCGAGGCGGATACACGTACCAAGGCCGCCGATCTCGTCAACACAAGCGCTTCGGACGCATCGCATCGCCATTCGAACTCAGCTTCTGACATCAGGCAAGTCGGTATTGCAACGTTGGAGGGTGGTCAAGATGGAGGAGCAATTGATTCAGGCCGTGGAGATCGCGTCGAATCCCCTCGCCAATGCCGGTCCAGAGATCAAATCTCAGGCGTTGCAGTTTCTCGAACATCTTAAGACCATCACAGAGCAGAGCTGGACCGTGGGTTGGGCTGTCTGGTCGGCGCGCGACGATGCAGGCAACCAGCCCAAGTATAGCCACAATGCCCGGATGTTTGGTCTCATGCTGGTGGACGACTTTCTGGAGAACAAGATCAGCCTGTCGAGCGACCCCGCCTCTGCCGTCGCGTCATTGCAGCAGTCTGCTGTCGATTACATCCAGAAGGAGTACATTGCCGGCTCGGGAGACCAATCGGTACCGTACCTGAAGAACAAGTTTGCACAGGTGCTCTCTGTGCTCTTGCTCCAGACATATAATCTTCCACCGCCGTTCACGCTGCTGCCAACCCTGTTGTCCATGATCCGCGCCCATCCGTCGACCTCGCCCACCTCGTCGTCTTCGCAATTACCGCTCAACCCTTTCACCACCGATCTCGTTTTGCGTGTGCTGCACGATCTATCTGTCACACTAGGCTCGGACGTTACCTTGCGAGCCGTTCGATCCAAAGAGCGTCTGCAGCGTGACGCTGTCATCCGCGACGAGATTCGAGCAAGCCATGCAGCAAATATCACAGAATCTGTCTGGCGCGTCATCGAAGAGGGCTTCAACCGCGTCAATGCCGGTGAGTCGGCAGCTCCATCCGGTGACGGTTCCGGCATCCGTACAATGACCTTTGCCAATTCCGTAGAATTGACCGCTGCAGCGACCAAGATCGTGGAAGACTATGTCTCGTGGATCGACATCAATCTCATCGTCAGTAACGAAACAGTCTCGCTTCTGTTCAATGTATTGCACCACCCCATCGCGTCAATCCGTACAGCGGCCGCTGATGCGCTTCACGGCATCACCAGCAAGGGCATGAAGCCAGCCGACAAGCTCAGTCTGGCTCAGGCTCTCAACCTTCCTGGAGTCGTCACACCGCTCGAGGCCCGCACACGAACTGGTCAGACGGCCAAGGGCGCCAACAACAGCAATAACAGCGACTCAAACATCGAATTTCGCGAGCACTTGGCACGCCTGATCAACGGCCTGGTACTCGAAATGTGCCGCATTCTCGAAGAGTCGGCTACCGAGGAGGCCACTCGGACCGGCGCCGAGGCTCTGCTCAACAGCACCTTCTCACTTGTGCTCTGCTTCCTATCCGACGAGTATGACGACGCTTCAGAACAAATGTTTTCGGGTATCAACATGATCCTCGGCATCTACAAAAAGGCTCGGCGCCGCGGTCTTGAACTCGATGCCAGCCGTAACGACTTCCTGTCCAATCTCCTCAGGGTGGCGCTGCAGAAGATGAAGTTTGACGACGAGGCAGAGTGGCCCGCTGCCAGCTTTGGTGCAGCCGAGGATGATGATGAAGAAGAAGACGAGGACGACGCCAGATTCCTGGATCTGCGCCGAAATCTGCAGACCATCGTCGGCGCAATTGCTGCCATCGATGACAAGCTTTTTTCTACCACTGTGGCGCAGCTGGTCCTGTCGACGTTTGCTTCGTTTGAAGCAAGTGTGGCTGGAAATGGCCAGCAGCTCTCGTGGCAGCAGGTGGAGCTGGCGCTCTACGTGGTTCATTTCTACGGCGATGTTATGACCACTGCAACAGCCGCTCCCAAGGTTGGTCTGTCGCCTAGCATGTTTGTACAGACGCCGGATGCTGCTGTCAGCAAGGGTCGACAGCCAAAGCTCGCCAACGAAGTCCTTGCAGGGTTGCCGCTCAGCAATCTGGGAGAAATGGTGCAGAAGCTTGTCATGTCTAACGTCTCGTCTTTCCCGCATCCTGCTGTCCAGCTGCAGTACTTTGAGTGCCTGGTTCGCTATTCCAACTTCTTTGCTGCCCGCAGCGAATGCGTTTCGGATGCGCTTCCAGCCTTTTTGGACTGGCGTGGAGCTCACCACGACAAGATGGGTGTCCGCAAGCGGGCCAACTACCTCCTCTACCGCTTCATCCGTGATCTGCGTTCCGTATCCGCCGTGCCGCTCGACTTCGTCCAGCGTCTGCTGCAGGGTATGCAGGATCTGCTCGTGATCCACGCCGAGCTGCCTGATGTTGGTCCGGACGAGGATCCGCTGCTAAAAGCCACTGCCCCTGCAGGATTCTTCGATAGTCAGCTTTACCTGTTTGAGACAAGCGGTATTTTGGTGTCTATGCTCAGCAATGCCCCCAACGATCAGGTGATGCTGCTCAAGGCGATTGCCGATCCGCCCATCGAGCAATTGTCACAGACAATCTCTGCCTTCAGTCAGAACTCGTCCGATTTGCGTCTGGTGCTGCAGGTGCATCACCTGATGCTAGCCCTTAGCAGTCTGTCCAAAGGCTTCCCAGACATCAACCCGAGCAGCTCTCAGCCCGAGCCGCAATGGGTCAGTGTATTCAAGTCGATCACTGAGCAGGTCCTTGTCAGTCTGCGCTCGATGAAGCAGTTCTCCATCATTCGCGAGGCCGCCAGAGGCGCTTTTGCCCGCATTGTCTCTACATGCGGTCGGGCTGTGCTTCCGTACATCCCCGGCCTGATCGACGGGCTACTGTCAGAAGTCAGTGCTGAGGAGCTGATCGACTTTGTCAACTTCTTGTCACTCGTAGTGAACAAGTACAAGGACGATGTCAAGCCCATCATCGACGAACTTTTCTTGATCCTGGTTGAGCGCATCTTTTACTTCCTCAACCAGGGCGTGACGGGCACCGACGATGCCGTACAGAAGGCCGAGCTGCAACGAGCCTACATGAACCTGCTATCATCAATGGTGCAGTCCGGCATGGAGGGTGTCTTTGTCTCGGACAAGAATGCACCACAGCTCGAGACGCTACTCCAGAGCATTGTTTATTACTCGACCAACTCAGACACGGCCTGTCAGCGAACGGCCTTCTCCATCTTGCACCGCCTCGTCGGCGCATGGGGTTCTCCGGCCGACGGCACCCCGTCGAACGGCACCGCCGCTGCCAAGGGCCTCCCGGGCTTTGACCGTTTCATCTACGAGACGCTCATAGGGCTCATCTTTGAGGCACCGACCAAAGAGACGTTTGACTTCCGAGATGCCCAGGCTCAGATCGTGCTCGGTGAAATCGCGACTCTGGCAAAGACGATCTACCTGAAGCGTGGCGACGAGGCTATCAACTACCTCATTCAGGTCTACTTTCCAGGTATCAACTGTCCCTCTGATCTCGCTCAGGACTTTGCACAGAACCTTCGCACGCTGGACGCCAAACCTTTCAAAAAGTATCTGGAACAATTTATCGCCAAGTCTCGTGGCGGTTGATTGGTGCGATCGCCATATTGACGCTGTCACACCGCCCAAAAAAAGGGGGTACGCTCCCACAAATTTCCGCTTTCAGCCATATTTGCATCGTTCAAACAGCTTCGACACTCGCACCACCCGCATTATTCCCTGGCATTTCGCTTGCTGCATCAATGAACATCGCATGCGTTCGTAGACTAATCAATTCACCAACCAGACACCCGTAATCCAGCACACATGCATTCCCGAGTGGCCACGTTGTTTCGGTGCAGGCAGATGCATGTTCTCAGACGCGAGGCCATGCAGGTTGAGGTCAACTTGTTGCATGATGTTTCACTACAGCAGACGGAAGAGATGTGAAGCCGAGGCTACTAAGCCTTCTGGCAAATGACCTCGCCGTCCTCGACCTGGAGTCCGTCAAACAGCTTGATGGCCTCGTAAGCAGCCTTCTGTCCACTTCCGATCATGCCGCCGAAGGATGCGCCCATGCGAGGGTGACCGTCGTGCTCGGACAACTCCATGCCGCTGACAATGAGTCCAGGGAAGACCTCCCGGGTATTGTTGACAATGAGACCTGTAGGCGACAGAATCCGACGATTGAGGAAGGCGCGGCAATTTGGAGGAGAGAAAAGAAGAAAAACGAAAGTACACACCCACACCGAAAAAAAAGAATTAAAAATTCAAAAAAAAAAATCATCAACATCAGAAAAGGTCAGGATGCTTCGCGACGCGCAGCCATGTCGCCAAGGAAGGGGGTCAGATCGTAAAATTTACCTTCGGACTTGTTCATGTCCATGGGTCGCATGTCTCCGAGCTTGATGAGACCGGCAGAACTGAGTCGCTTGACGCTGAAGGCGCCGAAAGGGCCATCGTGGCCGCAAGCGCCAATGACGACGGGAGCGGTGATGGCTAGCGACGCGCAAGTGTAGAGACATTCAAAGGCAGACAGATTTCGAGTTAGGATGGCATGGAGACGGTCAGTTGCTTCCGGACACACGAATAATCATGAAGGCACAACACTCGAGACTAGACTCACTCTGTGGGTCCATGCAGGACTGAAGGCCATGAGCCATGGTGACAAGAGTCCAGTTAGTGACTACGCCGTTGATGCGTTGGACACCCTGTTGGTCCTTTTTGATGATGAGATCCTCGCAGCAGGTGGCGTTGAAGAGCTTTACGTTGTCCATGGCGAGAAGCTTGGACATGAGGGTGCTAGTGAAGAGTGCGGCATGCTTGACGACGATGTAGCTGCCCTCGTCATCGAAGGGCACGCCGATCTCGGTGAGAAGGTTATGAGCAGGCTTTCGAATGACCATACCGCTCATGAGCTGACCACCGAGCCAGGCGCCGCCGCCGGGAGCAACGGATGCCTCGAGGATGGTGATCCGCAGATCAGGACGCTGCTTGGCAAGAGTATAGGCACAAGTGAGACCAGCGGAACCTGCGCCAATGATGACGACATCCGACACGGCAGCGTCCATCATGTCCGACATGTATCGAGAGGTCATGGCGCGCGATGTGTGTGATTCCTTGATCTCGGCAAAGCGGTAGTTGCCCTCAAAGTCCTCGATCGGCTCCTGTCCAGACTTGATGGCCACATACTGGTCGAACTTGGCAGACTTGGAAGGGGTGGCGAAGCTGCCCTTGGAAGGCTTGAGCGACGCAGCCATGACCTCGGTGGGTCGAGTGAAGGAGGCGGTGGGAGGAGTCATATTTGATGGTCTTGAGGCAAAGTTTCGGAAATGGGACAGAGGATCGTATGAGTGGGTTTGGGACATGTCTGCCTACATAGTGGCGGGCGTTTTATATGTCAGCAAAGTAGCGTCGGTGGGGTACAGGCGTCGATGGAATCGAAGCGGTCGAGCCACGCGTTTGCGAAGCACGTGTGACTGGGAGATAACAAGCGCAAGATGCGTGCCCTTACCAATGTTCAGCAGTGGTTCTTTGGGCATGGCACTCTTACTCTGTGCATTACCCCAAAGAAGAGGAGGACACTTCATTCGGCAAATCAGAAGCTCAATCACGGTCCCGCCGATGCCGGCATGCGCATGGTTGGGGGGTTCAAGTCCCTTGACGGAGGAGTCAAAGTCGCTGCTCTAGTCTCTGAACGCCGTGCGCTGCATGTTCTGAGGAATCCCGGGCAAAGCTCGAGTCAGGACATCAGCAACTTCCTGGCTCGACACAATAATCTTGCAGAGACTTGATGGCAGACTCGAGAAGGGAGCAAAGAGAGCAGAGGGGACAGAGCGATGGACTATCCCGGAGCCCAAGGTTCTAGCTGTACTGCAGTCATAACGAGAATGCTGCGCGCAAAAAAAATGTGGGCGAGTTGGCGTTGACAGAGTACGAAAGGGCGCTTCTTCTTGGGCACTTGCTGCTCACATCCGCTGATCTAGGCGAGATCAGAGGTTGGCGTGGTCTGTACCCTCAGAACTTGCCGGGCTGGTCCACCCATCACCAGTCACCGTTCCCCCTCAAATGGCACAAATCAAAGTAGTGCCCTCAGGGACTATCCCGCCGTTTAGATAGGGGACCTTTCTACCGACCGACACATACCTGGGTCTAGATGATGCTCCCATGAACACTGTGCTTCTGATAAGCCTTGAGCTTCAATGAGCTGGTCTTGCCTTCTCGTAGGCCGGCTCAGGACATAAAGATACGTACTGACAAGCTTGGAAGCTAGCCTACCTTATGCTGAATTAGAGAGAGAATATTCATGCATGCGGCTGCTTATGAGGTTCGAACAATGCTCCGCCCTTGCCCTTTCCACGTTTAGTTGACCTCTGAGCGCGAGCATCGCATAGAGCGATGAATTTGACTGTATAAGGTGGGTCGTTGCAATGTCCGTGCATCGTGCATGTATGCGTCGGGATGTCCCGACATAAGGGCTGCAAGTGCGTGGCACGCAAGCCTGCGATGCAGAACAGCGTGAATCCAGCTTTGATTTGTTAGCATGCAAGACTGCTTATGCTGAGCCGTGGAAATTTGAGCACATCAACGTACTGTACTGTACTGTACTGTATCCTACCCATCCTAGGCTTCTCTGCACGGACCTATATCCAGGTGGATGGCGCGCGCAACACAGAGCGAGGCTGACGAAGTGCCAAACTGAGCCATGCGTTACTGCACACAGACAGACACACACACACAGACACACACAAAGCGCACAGCCACCATGCTGCCTGGCTGCCTGGCTGCCGTGTCGGTGTCTCCGTTGGCCACGCCCACAAGCGGAACACAGCACTACTCGTCAGGATGAATTAATAATATAATATAATATAATGAGTCCGCCATCGATCGGGTTTTTTGGGGAATTTTACTTGCTCGCCTCGAGGCGGACTGTCCGACGTGACCGGGTGCTCAGACGGGGCCTGAGATTTGACCGAGCTGGGAGAGCGACCCTTTGGGCACTTATATTGCACTACCAGAGGCCGGACCATGCGTGCCGGAGATGCGGGCGATTGAGAGATGGTACAAATGACAAGACATGATTACCATTGAGGGTCCCCAAAAGAAAAGGTCGCTCCACGGGTTGCATGACTGGCGGAGTATTTGAAACCAGTCGATGCGGAGGTACGAGGGGTTCGGGCTTTGCGGAAGTGTCAGCTTGACAGGAGTGGTGGTGCGTCTCTCGTGGACAGCGCTGTCTGCGGATTTGACAGGCCAAATTCGCGTCGACTCACGCTGCAGTGCCGACTCCAGGACGGCAGCCAAAGCGCTTTTCCGATTTTCTAGATCGCTTGCAGGGCTGTCTCGCGCCTCGCTCGCCTACGCGAATACGCACAGCTGGTCGCCGGTTCAGGGTCCATTCGTACAACAGGGCCCTCTGTTGCGAGCAGTCATACAGTAATTAGCAGCAACGACGTCTCCGTACATTAGCTGGCACCTGCGCGCACACATCTCAGCGGCCGCCAAGCGTCGTCACTTCCTTCTCCATCCTGGCCCCATCGATGCACTTATCTCCGAGCTGCTGATCGTGATTCAACCAAAGCAGCTTGATGCTCTAGGAAAGGGGACCAATCTCTCTTCTCACAGCACACAGTAATTGCTCCAGGACCGAAATACTCTTTTGTTGATAGGCATTCCATACTTGACCAGAGGAGTGTTTGTGTGTGCTTGGCTTTGCGTATCAATCATGTCGAAAGCCTTTGCGGGATAGCGCTGAATCGCTGCGGTGAGGACAGTGATCTCTAAGGGTGTGTGAATGTGACAGCCGCTCAACTTCAAGAAAACGTGCATGCACAGAAGAAGTGATACACCCGAGCCGGCGGCTTGTTGATTGCAAAAATGATGCTAGATCGTGATGGCCGTAACTATTGTTCACAAAGAATGTTAGATCTAAATAGAGTTGTCAGATCGTGTCACCACAAGTTCGGCCGAGCTTTGCATTTTGCACCAATCTAATCAGAAGCAGTCACGTGTATATGCACCCCGAACGGGCGGTGTGGAGCTGGCCCTCAGGACCGAAAATGGGCCAGGGCCGCGCTGCAAGAAAGTGAAGAGGACAACATTCGGGTCCGCATCGCGCAGCTGTGGTAACGCTGATGGTTTTCAGAGACTCACTGGCTTTGTTCGAGTGGGCCGCCAGTTCAGGACGTAATAGAGCTGTTGGTGCGGCTGACCAGCGAAGCAGCCTGCGTCAGACAGGGCGAGCTCGCGGGCTGTCGAAGGTCCGGATACAGCTCTGCGTGCTAACACTACAATTCGAGATCGGTGCCCATCGCTGCCGGACGACTGATCCGTTTGACGCTCCCGTTCACGACGTCTCCACCACCACCACCTTCTTCACCTCTTTTCCCTCCCCCTCAACGACCACATACATCGTCACAATGGCTCGATCCACCCGGCCCATCCCTTCCGTGGCCCGACGAAGCCGTACCGCCACCTTCCAGAAGAAGGGCGGCTACAAGTTCACCTCGCGACAGGGTGTTGCCAAGCAGCAGGAGGAGAAGCCCGCTGTTAAGGAGGTCACCACCAAGTCGGGCAAGCGTTCCGTGCCCACTGAAAAGGCCCCTCGTTTCTACCCCGCCGAGGATGTTCGACAGGCCAAGGTCAGCCGCAAGGTGGCCAAGCAGACCAAGCTCAAGTCCAACATCACTCCCGGTACCGTCCTCATCCTCCTTGCCGGCCGATTCCGTGGAAAGCGCGTCGTCTTCCTGAAGCAGCTCGACTCGGGTCTTCTCCTTGTCACTGGCCCCTTCAAGATCAACGGCGTTCCTATTCGACGTGTCAACCAGGCCTACGTCATTGCTACCTCGACCAAGCTTGACATCTCCGACGTCAAGGTTGACGACAAGCTCAACGACACCTACTTCAAGAAGGAGAAGGCTGCCAAGGCCAAGGCTGAGGCCGCTTTCTTCAGCGAGTCGTCTGCCGAGAAGAAGGCCCACCCCGAGTCCAAGGTCGCCGACCAGAAGGCTCTCGACAAGAGCGTTATTGCTGCCGTCAAGAAGGCTGGCCCCACCATGGCCAAGTACCTTGCCGCCTCCTTCTCGCTCTCCAAGGGTGACAAGCCCCATGCTCTCAAGTTCTAAACGTCGCGTATCGTGCCCGTCGCTGAATGCTCGTCCTAACGCTTTTCTGCCGATGCCTTTGTCCGACTCTCGATCTCTATACCTCGCGGGTCACCTTCGACAGCTCTGCCCAATGAACGATTTATTTAGCACGATTCGATCGCCTCCAACATGAATTTTGGTTGCATTTAATTGCTGGCAGTTGACGAATCGGCGACTCGATAGGCCTTCTGACCTCGATGACAAGGAAGGGCAAAAGTAGGCATGGGTTCTGGTCGATGCTTTTGTCCCACCCTTCTCCTTCGCATCAGTGTGTCTGTTGCACTCGTCAATTCGCGCAACAACGATCTCTCCATATCTACCAGCATCAGCCGTCTCTTTCAACTTCTTCTCCGGTCTTCCAATCGACTCGGCTCTCTGTTTCTTCTCTACCTTGTTCTCTCTCTGCAAGCTCTTTTTCCACTCGATGTCGACAAGGGTGTCTATACCAACAGAACCTCGAAGTCGATTCTCAATCGCATACTCTCTCTCTCTCACGCACCCCCACACTTCCCCCCTCAATCGATCAGACCCAAAAAGAGTCGCCGTTTCTGTGATGCATTGTCACACGTTTCGATGCTCTCAACCCAAATCTGGCATCGCCCTCCCAACGCACACAAAGATGGATACGCGAGGCGCAACCCAGATTTTGTAACTCATACAGGCAAAAGATTCCTTATCGCTCTCATACGCCAATAAAATCTCATACGTGCATTCTCCATACCACCAGTCGTTCCATGATGGCCTGAGCCGGGATAGTCGAGTTTCGACGTTGCAATGATCGAACGAGTGATAGAGCATGAGGAACAAGGCATGTGCCAGTGGGCTCTGCGTTCGGGATGGCGAGATTGTGTGAATCGTACAAGTACATAGCTTACCGGATGATGCGGAGCGGGGTGTAACATGAGAAGTGACAGGGGATTTGTGGGGTTTACGTGAGCGGGGATGGTGCAATCGGGCGCGTTGAAGAGGTCATCGGGCGACGGGGTGACCATGCAAGTGTCACCAGGCGGGCTTGCTTCAGGACCGTGGCTGGAACATGATCTGCTTGTCGATCTTGAGCGACTCTTTTGCGTCCTTTGCTCCGAGCTTTGCGAGCTCGCGCAGGCGCATGGTCCGGATGTTGCGCATGCGAATGAATCGAGACTCAGCCTGCTTGCGCCGGGATGATTTCGAAGCAGCTGCTTCTGCGTTGAGCACGTCTTCGGGCGGCGGCGCAGAGGTCAACGTTTTTGAAGAGGTTGCCTCTGAACCGGCAATGTTTTCGGCTGACTTCTGACCGGGTGCAAGGGGCATTCCCGCGGCAGCGCCCGAGGCCCGCTCTTCCAGGAAGCGTTGCAGGGCCTCGGGATTCTTCGACAGCTCCTCGGTACGGAATTGCTCGCGCTCGTTGAGTGCTTCGATGTTGGGCAGGATGAGCGAATTGAGAGAGGCCTGCTTTTGACGTACTGAGTCGAGATTAGACCTGATCTTGGCCTCGGTCAGATCGGGACGCGGAGAAATGCTGTAGTCAATCTCCCACTTGACAGCAGGAAGCGATTGTCGCAGCCGCCTCTCGATCTCGTCGTCAGTCATCGGATCGACCTTACGGCCAGGGAGCACGGTGAAGTCCACAGGACCCTGGACCAGTCCACCATCAAGGAAGCGGTCTACGGTCACGTCAAGCTGAACGATCGTTCGAGGCATTGTCTGGTCTTCGGATGGTACGTCCAGATTACCTTCCTTATCCTTCACCGTGTCTACAGCACTCGCATCGTGACTGGACGGGCCCTTCTTTTCGCTGTCTGCACCTGGCGTGACTGGACTGTCTGCAGGCTCCACATAGATCGACATAGGACCGTCGCCCTTTTCGCGCGCATCAACGGTGACCTTGAGAGTTTGCTCGGGGAACATGGAGGTTGCAGCCTCCAAGATCGATTCCATCATTCCGAGACTGAGCTTGAAGGCCTGTTCAGCCATCTCTTGGCTGCCAAACAGCCGTTCGTTCATCTCTTCAACAGGTATGTACTGGAAGCCAAATATGGTGGAGGTGGTGTGGTACGCGACAAAGATTCCGTCCATGTGTCCGATACGTGCCTGGAAATTGTACTTGAGAAAGGCAGCTCGGATCATGTCAAAGTACTCGCGCTCGAAGGACTCGAGCACACCAGTGGAACGACGTATCTGGTAGCCGGACCCTTCGACGTAATTGGCACGGTCGTTGCGGATGCCAATCGAGGCTCTGGTCTTGAGGTCGAAGGTCTTGCGCGGCAATCGATCGTCGTGACAGTCGAGCTGGGAACGCATCATCATCTTGCCAGTTGAAGCATAGTGGTATGCCTCGGGCTTGGACTTTTCCGCCTCGCTAAGCTTCCATGAGTTGATGCGCATGTACTGGGCATATTCTTCGGGTGTGGCGGTCAGCATCTTCTCCATGCTCTTACCCAGAGAGGTGAGCACGTAGTTGCTGTTCTCGGCCTCGCCGGCCGCAGACTTGTCGGCGTCGATAGCATAAAAACCATCTTTGTAATGCAGTAGGATTGACGCCGGAAGCTTTGCACCGACACTGAATCCACTTGGCAGGCTGGCAAAAGGAGCAGAGAAGCCGCTTACGTCCGGATTGCGCCATCCAGAGATTAAGAAATAGCATTGACTCAAGAGCGAGGTCATGGAGCTGGTGCTTCCGCAATACTTTTTGCCGTGCTGCTTGGTGAGCTTGGCCAGCTCGGGGTCTTTGCTTGAGGTGATATAGGGGGGAAGAGCAGCATAGTCGAAGAGGTCAACATCGAGAATGTCCTTGATGCGTGGATCAAAGTTGTAGATGCCGGAACGGGGATCGCGAAGCCAGTAGACTCCGGGGTTGAACAGCACGCGGTCGAGGCCATGCGCAAGCTTAGCAACCTCCATGTTTCGCAATGGAGGCACCTTCGTAACGTCTATTGCGGGACTGCTGATAGATCCGATGATGCTCTCCTTCCATCTCCGCTGTTCATTCGCGAAGGGTCCGGCGTAGGTGACGTTCGAGAGAAGCCTGCCCCGTCCGTCACGACGACTCAGATTTGATTCCGCGAGCAGATCGTCGCCGGTGAGGAGCTTCGTTGTCAGCTCAGAGGTGCTTCTGTCTGACGATCTCGAGAATGCCGGCTTCGTATCTTCTGGCGACGCGGTCCAGTTGTCGGAGGCAGTCTGTGGAGGTGCAAGCCGGTCGGGTCCCCATCCAGACTCGGCCTGCTTCTGCGTTGCCACTTTGGACTGAATCGATTTGAAGCGCTGAACAATGGAAAACGCCTTGCTCTGCACAGCGTCAAGCTGTTCTTCCAGTGCATCGAGCTCCTTGAGCATCGAGACTCGTTCGGACACAACTGCCTGCGCGGCTTTCTCAAAGAGGGACCCTTGGGATTCTGCTTCTTTGCCTTTGCCATTGTGGCACGCAGAGCCATATTTGAGAAGGTTGACGGTGGCGCGACCAACGTTGGCCCGTTGCTTAGCGTTCTGTCTCCATGAGCGTACGGCCGCTTGTCGCTGCGTGACGTTGTCTGTCGAGCCCACGGAAGAGTTGTCCAAAGCTGAACCTTGAGTTGAAGTATTGGCCGGGCTGGAAACAAATTTGAGGTCTACATGCGAGCTTTGAGACTCTTTAGAGTGAGAAGCAAGGACTGACTTCTTTCCCTGTGTCGTTGTTGCCTTGCCCGGCGTCTGTGGATGAGGCCTTGACTTTGCGAGTCGGCGCAATCGGTGCGATGCGGAAGCGACCGACGAGGAAGTAGAGAGGCTCCTCGTAGCACGCGTGTACGACCTCGCCGCATGTCTAAGAGGCGTGGCGGCACTCATGGTGAAAGAATTGTGCCTTGCCACGATGCCGGTGAACGGGATGGAAGGAGACAGTAGGTTGCAAAGTGCGAGTATCTGAGTGGAGCGACGCTTTGTCACCCGCATTTACAGTACTACTGTACTACAGCTCAGTGGAGTAGGTAGCAGGACTGAGTTCTCCGTACTGTCGCTTGTGTACACTGTAGGTGTGTGTTCAGTAGCATGCCTCCTACGGCCAACAAAGTAGTGGCAGAAACGTAAGAAAGTCGTCAAAATATATAATAATGCGAAATCGGAACTCGGGAAACCCTTCTTCTTATTTGCCAAATTTTGGTATTTTATTTTCGGTGCAGCCCTCCTTTTTTCTTGGTCTTGAAAGCCATGCATTGCATGCCTTTGCATTTCTCGCAACCGGTGCTGCGCATCTTCCTCACGAGCGCCATCGCGACAGCAAGTTGACAATTTCGAGATGGCGAGGACCAGCTTCGACACCGTTGACGCCAAGGGCAAAAGAAGAGCTCGCGACGATGAGCTTACGAAGGGTGCCCAATCGGATGAGGAGCAGGCCCAGCGGCTGGCTCAGCTCGAGGCGTTCGGGCATGACTTCATGTCTGCCTTCGAGATGCCTGAAGCGCAGCCAGCAAGCCAATCCAGGCTATCAGATAAGAAGGCTGCATCCAAGAAGAAGCGTAAGAGGCCACAGTCGGAATCAACGACGGTAGCACATTTTTCGACCCCAGAAACTCGTCCGATACGACCAGAAGACGAAGTGGACACTCTGTTTGAAGCATCTTCGACCTCCACAGGCCGTCCAAACACATCCGCCGCCACGAAGAGAGCGAAGCAAGCGCGCCCAGTTGAGACAATCGTCTTTGGCAGTGAAGCGAAGCCTGATGTGTCAGAACAAAAGGCTTCAAAACAGGGTTGGAAGGCATTCATGTCTTCAAAGATCGAAAAGATCGACAAAACGGCCGACTCCATTGAAGCCTCCAGTCTCAATGATGCGGAACGACAGGAAGAGAAGCAGCTAGTGGCCAACGACAGGCTACTGTCAGAACTCTTGTCAACGACGCTATTCGCACCGGGATCTGGTGGGGCCAATGGCAAGCAGAATCTGTCCTCGAACGACACCCTCGCCCGTATCATGGAGCTCTCGGCCACCGAAACGCAACGCAAGGGCCAGGCGATCGGAAGAGGATGGGGAGAAAAGGAATTCAAGCGACAGCAGCTCTCCAAGATGCCAGCCGCCATTCGGCAGGGGATGCGCAAGGCAGCAGGCGAGAGGCGCGACAAGGAGCGCGACAAGGCCAAGGAGCTTGGCACCTGGCATCCATCCATGAAGCATTCGTACTCCAACCAGGCAACAGTCACCGAGAGAGGAAACAAGAAGGAGACAGGCAAGAGGCAGAGAGGCATGGCGGTCGGTATCGGCAAGTTCCAGGGCGGCATGCTCAAGCTGTCGGCTCAAGAGATCTCGAGCATTAACGGCAAACCCAAGAAGGCATCAGGCGGTGGCAAAGGGAACAAGAAGACAGGAGGAAAGCGTCGCGATTGACACGCTCGCGGCAAGCCCATACAGTAATCCAAGTTGGCATGCATCTGCGTCTTAAACCTGTTTGTTGCCACGGTACTCTGTGCCCCGGGCATGGTTGGTGTGTAACGGTAGTGCTGTACGGCTCAACTGACGACTCAACTGTGAGATCTTCAATGCTTGCCAGATGAATCCAACAAATGAGTTTTGGCAGAAATTACTCCACATCTCGATGAGCTGCAGCAAATCGGGTGATGCGGTGTGAGATGTGGCTGACACGGCGGAGTGTGAATAGAGATCCGACCGGAGCGGGTCTTTCTGCCGTGCCTAGATGCGGGGCAAGTCTCAACTCCGCACGAGACCAAACACGCGCTATCACGCACCCTATCACTACTGCATTTCTCCACTCGCCCAGCGGCTGCAGCCTCGCCTCCCCACCGTTCCCCATCCGCCATCGTCTGTAAGGTAAGAATTCGCCTGGTTGAGGCTTCATGCACGACTCCAAAGCACAGCTGTCAGGCCACACCGAACGTCGGGTAGGGTCCCAGAAACGGCGATCGTGAAAGGCGTCAATGAGGTTCTGCAGCAGACAACACTGGGACCAGCTCTTTGATCTTTGACAGTACCGCACTGCACAGTACTTGAGACATGCCCGCATCTTGTTCACTTGCCGAACACCTCGAGCAACGCTCATGATCGGCACTAGCGTGGACCCTGCCTGGCAACACACTTCTAAGGTTGTCTTAGAATCTCGACGCTGATCATGTGTAACATTGCCGCCGTGCTACCAAGCACAAATGTGATGACGGGATGCGCTCTCGAACTGTGTTCTCTCGGGAAACCCAACTTAGGCAACACTGCCGCGAGAGAAGTGTATCCAATACTATAGCGCTGTAGACAAGCGAATATTAACGGGTGCCCGTGCGACCATGAGTCGTCGTCCTCGGTACGTAAGTGGTAGGTTTAACCACCGGATGCATCCTCCAGCCTCACCCCAAAATGTCACAAGGGTTACACTTGGCTTTACTACGGCTAGACAACTCCAGGACAGTGAGCGGACAACGTTGACTGCCGTTGTAGTGTACTGTACAGGTACACTACGTACCACGTGTCACGTTCGAGTTTTCGTCCGTGTATAGAGACGACGGACGGGGCAATAAACTTCACGTTTTCATTTGCGAGCTCGTGGATTTACGTGACTCGCGAATATCTGCGCCAAACACGCCGAAAGGATTCACAGCAGCTGAGACTCGTCCGGCATTCGTTTTGCAATGCAGCGCTTCAGCACCATCTCCAAACTACACTTGCGTCTCAGTCCAAGAGAAGCCACTTGCACGGAGCTGCACAAGGCAGGTAAAGACAAGTGGACAATTGCGGGAAAGGATTTGGAAGTGGAAAAATAAGGAAGGAAAAGAAACGAAAACCGCAACACGCGCGATTTGCCGACCTCCTCCGCAGAAGGGTCCAGAAACGGGTCGATCGACTTCAGCCACGATTCTAGGTTGTCTTGGTTGAAGGTCGATCCAGCGTCGCTCGAAGTCGTCATCGTGCGCCAGGCGCGGCCTCGGTTTGCTCTTGCCTCGCCGTCAGTAACGTACTCCACTCGCGCCCGCCTCTATGCGGTGCAGCACCGTCAGACCAGGTAAGGACTCGACACAAATTGGGCTTCCAGCCAATCTCAGTCGGTGAGATCCCGACAATCGCATCAACGCCCCTCAAAACGCCGTCGGTTGCACTCTTCATCAATCACATTTGTGCGCGCCTCACATTGATACAGTATTAGATTCAGCTGAATGATAGCCGGCCCGTGTGGATGCTCAGTTGCGGACAAAGACTGAGCCTACATCCCAAAAACTACCCTGAACAGTGCTAAGCGGAGGCTCCTTCCGCGTGCGACTGCAATCGTGATCACGGATTTAGTTTCACAACCAAACATCCGCTGGGGCAGCGTGCCTGAGGAGACGAACCGACATACTTGTATGGGAGGTCAGCAGCATATGCTGCTCGTGTTTTGTTTTGGCAGTCACAGAAACGCAGGGTGGGAGCAGAGACAGGCGCGCACCCTCACGGCCTCTCGTGCTGTACTGTTAAGAGAGAAAGTTGGATAGGCCGACCACGGGGCACCTGGACGCGAGCAGGGTGAGACAATCGCGACCATCGAGACGCAGTGAGCCCGAGCCCGACTACTGTACCGTGCGAGGCCGACAAGTTGCCATTTCTTTTCTACCGACCCAATCATGCATCTGAACCCTCTTGTCACCAATGGGGGTCCCCTCGGTGCGAGACAGCTCCTTTGGACGGCAAAACAATCAAGAATAAATGTACAGTACTTCGCTTACGAGCAGTCGCTAATCGCCTCCCCCACCCACCTGGCTAAATTTCCTCCCACGTTATACTGTACCATTAACGCAGCTGCTGTGCCCTCTCCGCGTGGGTACCTGCAATTTCACCTTAGAGAAGAGACACCTTCGGTCTCCCGCGGAGCTGCTCGCTACTGTACTGTACGCATTTGTTTTTGGCTCTCGATTGTTTCGCTTGCTTTCCACCGCTGTACCCTTTGTGTGTGTGTTTTTCGATGCGACCAGGATCGTCCCACTCTACCTGGCGGAGAAAAGTCTCACTGTTGTCGCGTCGCGCGGCTGGGTCGGCGGTGACATCCCGAATCAAGTGGGCCAAGGCTCATGCCACCTTGGTCTCGCTTCGCGCGGTCGGCCTTGGCTTGATCCAAGCATTCTCGCTTGCATGCAACTTCTCGCAAAAGGTCGGAAGCTTCTCAGCGCTTCAGTAACTGTGGCTCCGTCTGCGATGCAAGATTGCAGGATCGGCGAGGTAGACAAGCGTTGCAGCAGCAGGCCACTGCGAGCGAAGCCTGTCAGGAACATCTTGGCTGCGACGGCCGCTTGCCGTCTCTCTAGTATCTGTCGTTATTTCCCTTTTATTTCTACAGACCATAATACTGCATAGTAATGTTTTGTTTCGTTGCTGTGTTTTCCCGCAGCTGGACCACTGCTCGGCAGTCGAGAGTGTCGCAGCAAGTCCAGTTTGTCGACACGACGGTACTGTACGAACGTCCCGCGCGCACGTTTCATGCACTGCACTGCACGGGCGGTTGACCGCTCAGCTGCTACAGCACCTGTGTTTGTTTGCCGAGCTAATCAGACAGACCTACAGCAAGGGCAGAACAAGGTAGAGCAAGGCAGGTAGGTGCTGCGAGATGCGAGGCCTCCAGCGCGTCGTACCGCCTCGGTCTGGATTTTCTGTCGGATCGGCGGACATCCAAAGCCTAGTTTCAACCAGTCCACGGAGTACAGACCTCGTACATTTGCATGCTTGTGCGACCCTGCGCGACTGTTTCTCTTGCATTCTCCCTTCCTGCCGCCTCTGTCAGCACATCGCGCACAAGGCGCTCACAGCGCCTCACCCGAAGGCGCAAGGTGCTCGTTGCGAAGCGACTGGGTGTGTGCTTGTGTTCAGGTCCAAGGATGTGCGATTCCACACTCTACAAGAGCTCGTGGCTTGTTCTTCGAGGCCGCTTCCTTGTACAGAAGCGTCTGGCTTGATCCTTGACGTGTTGGATGGGGGAGGCTCTTCCAACACGGTCACAGAGCACTAGCGCCCATTGAGACGGTACTGGCGAGTTACTTCATTACACATGCTCTCTCGCTAACGAGCCAATTTTTCGTTCGTGAGCTTCGCACAGTGTTGCAGCAGACACACTATACGAGGTTGTGGGTCAACCGTAAGTCGTTTTAATGGGTCTGACTCAAGCCGGAGCGAGTCCGATGACAAGAGACTGAGCAAGACCTAGTTCTGCAATCCCTCTGCTGTTGTCCCCGCTGATTCGTATCCGCCGCAACGAGGTACGACTGGTCTCCGTGCCTTCTCATCTGTAACCCTCGTCGCTGTTGGGCCCGGGCATTCTTGCCCCGTCCTTCACGTCGCTTGACTCTCGTCGTCGAGCAATACGACGGCTTGCGTTCTTGGTGCAGGCGTAGCTTCTGACCTCCTTCCACCACCCAGCATTGTCGCGTTGCCCTCTCCACCGTTGTTGCCCCGCTTCATCTCGAAGCACGGTCGGAACGTTGCTCGCAGTCGAGACGCCACCAAAAGAGAGCCCTACGCTCGACTTCATCTGTCCGCCGGTGCCTCTGACCTCGACATTGAAGCGTTCTCAAGTCGCATCTATTCCGGCTTGCTTTACATCGCCTCATCCTATCTTGTACCATCTTTCGTCGACGATGACCACGTCACCCATCGCATGACGATCCTGACAGCTGTGTCTTGACACATCCGAATAACCTGCAGTGCATCAATCAGGCTACATCAGGGTACACTACCTTGGGCCCACAATCAAGATCATCAAACTTATCTCACAAAACAAGGGACCGAACCGCACAAAATGGGCTCCTGCATGTCCAAGAATTCGTCCACGGACGCGGCCGAAGCTCCTGGCGCCCCGCACCCCCAAGCGAGGCGTATGTGGCTGGTCTCAACACCAGTCGAGTCAAAGGATGTGCCACTAGACCTCGTCGGCATCGATTCGGACGGCCTGAAAGCTGCGATGAGAAACCGGGGGCTTGAGACTGAACACTGGGCCCTCAAGATCGACCCGCTAGCTGGCGAAAAAGGCGAACCCAACATTATCGACATTACCGTCGAGGGAGGTCAACTGGTGACTCGACTCCATTCGACCTCCAGCCCGTACTGGCGCGGCATCACGCGCCGAGTCGTGATCGGCTGGACTCTTTGGAAGGATCAGGAGATTTACGATGCATCCAAGCTTCTCGTGCAAGCTCGTCCCAAGTACGACGGTCGTACCAACAATTCGCAGCAACTCGCCAGATTGCTCGGCAAGCACATCGAGTTCGCGCCACAAATTGCCCGATCCGAAGTCGCAGCACCCGTCGGAGATCAGGTAGCCACAGCAACAACAAGCACCAATGGAAGCTTCATCGCGCCTACTCCGAGTGAGAAGGAGGTGTTGCCGCAGCAGCAGCAGCCAAATGGCTCGCAGATGACACTCGTCTCGGGCACGCAGAGTGTCCGCAGTCCTTCGACCGATTCGGACCCCAAGGAAATGCGGACAGGTGACACAGCAATGCCAGCCAACACTCGCCGCAGCCAGAGAATGAGTATCAATCGTCCTCCTCTCATTCAGCTGGCAACCGCGCCAGCAGCTCCCGGCAGCGACATTGATGCATCCCTGAGACCCTCGCTGCCTCGAGCAGGCGAGAGCGAGCGACACACCCCTGGATCAGTGCGAATCTCGATGCCGCCCCAGCAGCGATCGCACCCGTCACCGCTGAATCCCGACCATCGTCGTTCTTACCGCCAGTCCACTTACGACATGGGCAGCGTGCGCAACCGGGCTCGTTCTGATGTCTCACAAGCGCAGGGTCTGGCACATGAGAGGGGCCCGAGCCTGGTCGATGTCCTGCCCAGCCAGCAGAAGCGCAATCGACGCCGAAGCGAAGCTCCGTCCGAGTGGCTCGCCGAGATGCCGAATGAAACGCGCTTCAGCTCGGTTCGTGGCAAGGGATCGACGACCAGAACGGGAGCACGCGACTCGGTCATGAGCCTCGGAGGCGGCTATGGCGGTGTCAGCGGCAGCCTGGGACCCAACGGTGGCATGGCATTTCAGGGCACGTGGTCACCCAGCCCAATGATGCCGACCTCGCCGAGCATGGTTGGACCCTCGATGAGTCCATATCCAATGATGGCCAACGGCAACATGTGGTCGGGCATGACGGGCAACATTGGCCCGTCTTCCTCGATGGTGTTTCACCCAGGCATGCTTCAGCCGCCAATTCCCTTCTTCTCGCCGAACTCTCAGGCAATGGGCCTGCCCTACATGCCGTCGATGCCCATGCTGGCACCTCCTAGCCCGGGCTTCTACAGCCACGCCTCTAGTGCGGTGCCCACGCCGCCCGAAAGCCCGCACATGCAAAGCACACTCCTGCCCAAGAGCTCGATTCCAGAGCTGGATGTGCAAATGCGACAAGGATCTCAGATCCGCGTCTGATTCGACAACATGGACCTTTTCTTCTCTTCTGACAACTCTGGCGTCTGCCGGAAAATCATAGTTACCGCATCCTTTTTTTTGTTTAACAGCCATCACATTCCTTTGGTCGAACTGACCTGCCACTGTTGCTTCACATTACTCCCATGTTTTTGTTTTTTTCATCTTCTGATCCGTTCAAGTATATATCCCGAGCTATCTGCTCATACCAGTCTCTTTTGCAAGTCTCCTGTGATTCATGATGCAATTGCATGCCAATCTTTGCTCCGCTTTTTTGTGTTTGATGAGCTACATTGTGCGTCTCGAGGAGCGCTTGTGAAGCTGCGAGTGCTTTCAGTCACGCCATGGCAATCGCAGGTCCTGGACATGCATCGTGTCGTCTGACCGACGTGAGCGTGAAACAAAACCACCGTCCCGCGTACGTACGAGCATATACACTAGATGATGCTGCGTCGTGCTTTCGAGATTATAAGTAGGCTTGGATTGGCAGTCTGGCTAAAGTGTACATGCAGAGATGAAGTTGCAGCCGTGATGTAAATGCAGACACATTTCGGGCCGTGACCGATGGCAGAGGCGGGGATGCGCACGAGGACACGACAGACGCAAGAGAGCGTGATATGCGCAAAGAGTCACCGTGCTAGAGTCTGGTCAGAGTGGGCTGGGCGGCAGAGCACCTGTTGCTGCGCCGCCGCGGATGAGAGTCGCAGTTGATTGCAATCCAGTCTTTTCGAATGTTGCGGCGACAAGGAGCGAAGGAGAGAAGGAGAGAGCGCAGGATGTGTGCAGACCATGGACGGCGGATGCGAGGGCCAGAGCGTGTAATCTCACTCGTCGGTCTTGGCGGCCTTTGCGTCGTCCTCGTTGGCGTCGTCATCGGCCTTGCGCTTGCTGCCGGCGCCCGCGTCGTCCTCCTCGTCTTCCTCCGCCTCTTCCTCTTCCTCCTCATCGCCCTCTTCCTCGCCCGCCTCGTCGTCCTCTCTGTAGGCAGAGACGCAATGCCAAGAGTGTGTACGTGTGAGTGTGTCAGCGACTTTCCTTTATGAGATAGGTTGGAATCCATATACTCACTCTTGCGCCTCTTCCTCGGCATCGTCGTCAACTTCACCCTCTCGGCCCTCTACGACAGCCTCGTCGTCTTCGTCCTCCTCGTCGACGTCTCCTTCCTCCTCATCGTCATCCTCCTCGTAGTCGCTGTGAGCGGGGAAGCCAGCACACAAAGTTGAAGCTTGTATCAGTATACGAGACGTTGCTAGGCTAAGAATGCAGACGTGAGTCATGGACAACTTACCCTTCCTCGTCATCATCTTCGTCACCCTCTTCCTGTGTTGTGGTGGAGATTCATCGTGGACAGAGCGTATCCAAAATGTCGATTGGTCAGTCAGTCAATATCTGTGACAAGCTACGCAGGGGTCTGGCATCGTATATGGTACGCACGAAGTCCTCGTCAGCCTCGTCGTCCTCGTCCTCGTCGGCGAGTTCCTCGGCAGCGTTCTCCTCGGCGGTCTTGGCAGCTTCTCGCTTGTTGTCCTTGACGGACTCCTCGATGCCGCCGACTTCCTCGTGGTCCTTTGCGGTGACAGACATGATGTGTAAATGGAACTCGGCGCGATTTGAACAGGAGGGTGGGGGAAGTTGTGGAGTTGAAACACCGGATTCGGTACTTTTGCAGGCGTCTCGGAGCAAAAAGCCTCGGTTCTACGAATACAGCAACTTTGTCAGTGGGATGGTGGTGGGGAGGAAAGCGTCAGGGGGGGGTTTACCACGGAATCTGAAACACAAAGTGAAGGGTATGGGCAGGCGGTAGGAGCGAGTGTGCTACGAATGCACGGGGAACACAGACAGCGGCAAATGAGCCGAGACGAAGGTACCGTACTGCTTTAGAAGACTAGTCGCTTGGCGGAGAGCCACGGCTGGAAACTCTGGAAGCCACTTTGCTCTCTATCGTGTTTCAGTCGCGCCGGAGGCGTAGAGCGTGGCACGCAGATGCAGTCGGCAGACGAAGGGCAAGGGCAAGGGTAAGGGCAAGGGCCAGGGCAAGGGGAGGAGGGGGACGCGACACCCGCCGCACAGACTCGAAGCAAATGGGAAATGATGCTGCATCGCCATTGTGCAAGGGTGTGGAGGACTCGATTGCGGGCGAAAGCGAGAGACAGGCGATCAACCTCGACGCCAGAGGAGGGATGCAGTAATACCAGTACAGTACTGGACTGTACGAATTACAGCAGTACTGTACTGTAGTACAGTTAGCACGGTATCCCAGCAGGCACATTTGGACAGACGCACAGTCGAGCTGGACATCAAGGCAAACGAGTACAGAGGTACAGTACGGTATTGCTTACACGTACCACGCCTCTACTGTAGATGGCACAGAATTTCCGTCATGTCTGCGAGCTCGCCGGGCGTTTTTCTACCAGGGGCAGGCAGCTCCAGTACTGAAGCTGCAGAGGCAAACGGCAAGGCAGGTAAGCACGCAGAATGGCCACGATCAGCTGGAGCGACGCAGGGTGAGGGACACAAACATGCCCACGAGGGAGAGGTGGAAAACACGCTGGAACGCGCTGGGAGGCATGGATGGCGCTATTGTAAGAGTTGGTACGGGGGAGAGGCGCTGGGGGAGGCGCGGAGGCAGAGCAGAAGAGGAAGGAATGTTGCTCCAATTCGGGTGACCGAGCGGGAAGCCTGGTCGATAGGAGCACAGAGCACGCCGAAATAGGTGGACTGGAAGATGCCTGCCTTGAAGGCCGGTCGCCTCCTCGTCGCTTTTCGCGTCGAGTCTCGCTCTACGACTCGGTGCACAGCGCAGCCCAGTCCGGCGACAGACTTGCCGCTGCGAGCCTCGAGGGCGAGCGAGCCAAGGTGCAGTACGGTGCAGGCAACGCGATGCAGCATGCACCATGAGGCACAAGAGGGTCCGGTGATCAAAGCGCGAGCGCCTGACGTTGCCGCGGCGACCGTCGCTCCATATATGGCCAATCCTTGAGAACAATAAACCTGCCGACCCGCTAGACCAGGTAAACGTCTCGCCAATCGTCTTGTGGCAGGCCTGTGATCTCATGAGGCTACTGTAGTGCCTCGAGCGATGCTAAGGGCCCCTCCGCTTCATGGGCGAGTGGAGACGGTCTGCATGTTTGGATTGATACGCTCTTACTGTAGCAAGAGCTCGTCGACTGCCTTGCCAGTATGCGCTCATACAACGCTGACTTGTTCTCGGCAGCTTTTGGTCAGTGTCTCTTGTCTGTATCTGTATGTCTTCCGAATCTCACTATGCGGCATGCGCTTGGTATTCGAGGCGGATTGGTCGATTCGAAAAAGAAAAAAAATAAAAAATAAAAAAGAAAAAAGAAAAAAGAAAAAAAAGGAAGAAAAAGGCCCGATCTTCATCCAGGGCTACAATTTGGGTAGTCTAGGTGCAGCATGACGTTGCGGGTCGCGTTCCCGTCCATCACCAACATACATATACAGTACTATGGTATTGTAGTCATGTCTATTGACGACGAGGACTGAGAAGCGTGGAACTGTGGTCGCTAGCCGTTGTACCGCTACGACTACAGCACAGTACTGGAGTTCGAATACAGTAATTGAAAGAAATCCGAAAGGAGAGGACACGGCCTGAATTTCGCGTCGAGGGGCTTCGCACAGGCCATAACTAGCTGTATCAGCACTACAGTAAGTACCGTGCTGTACTAAACTGTACTCTCCTGTACTGTGGTGAGTGCGCAAGCCTCGGTATGCCTGTTTCGCGCGACCAAGTACAGTGCAGTGCTCGTCGTCACTCTTGCCCTTGTTTTGCATCGCAACAAAGACGCATGCAGGGCTCACTCGTCTTTGCCCGCCCGCCCGCCTCGCAGCTGCACCGTGTACTGTACCATGCATGATCCACGCGCGGCAATCAATGTGCTGCAAGACACTCCGCTCACGCTGCTCTCGTCTTGCTGCCAACCCTGGCCGCTTTAAACTCTAGCGCGTCCACATCGACTCTGCCCATGCTACAACGTCGATCAAACACCCGATTGTCGTTTCGGATGAGAGTTCGATCTCCAAAATGCCAGCTCGACGTGCTTTCCCGATGGCTCCTGGTTCATTCACGTCAAGACCGCCGCCTCGCAAACGCGATGCAAATGCTTGCGCGTACCAGTGACTGTCGCGCTGATAGGTTTGCTCAACGTCCAGCCTAAGGCCATCTGGGCTCCTGACGGGCAAAGGTGATAACCACACGGACCCATGCCAGCAGGTTGGACCATGTGCTGGACGATCACGAACAGGAGCCAACGAGGCACTGTAGCAT
Organism: Testicularia cyperi; assembly: GCA_003144125.1. Taxonomy (NCBI): domain Eukaryota; kingdom Fungi; phylum Basidiomycota; class Ustilaginomycetes; order Ustilaginales; family Anthracoideaceae; genus Testicularia; species Testicularia cyperi. The sequence continues at coordinate 993,780 of KZ819190.1, forward strand.
ACAAGCCACACACGTTGAACTCCGGAAAAGTGTACCCAAAATTACACTTCCAATAACAAATTGAAGGGGGCAAAACCGCTTGATTAAAGAAGACCACGAAATTGCGTGCGAAATTCGTATGCAAGCGGTGCACGCACTTGCACGGCCACAAGAACGCCAGCAGACCACCCACTGATCAAGACGCTAATCACTCGCATCGCGGCTCAGGTCAGATCTCGAGATATAGATCTGGTGTTCTCCCGTTGAGACATCCCAGAGGCGTGGGAGTCCAGTCCTTTGGAGCCAGCGACCAGCCAAAGGGCATGCCGCTACCTGCGATGCTCCGAGCCCGTTGAGCGTTCTTGTCGACTCTCATCGCCACGCGGTCATTCCGCAAGTGCGTTCTCTGATGCTGATGCTGTGCGGCCCAAACGGGCTCAAGAGATCGGATCTGTTGCAGTCTCGTGTCCATCACGTCAAGCTGCCCCTCGAAGCCGGACATGCCCATTTCATCAACGTCTGCACCCCTGATCTGCTCGGCAAACGGCAGCGAGTCCGTCTTGTGGAGAAAATCAAATGTCTCTAGCACCTGTAGCAGAGCACCAACGCGCTCGTGCAGATTCGAGTCACGCCGGCAGAGAAAGCGAAGGAGCTCGTTCGACTCTGACGTGTGTCGCAAAAGGCATCGCTCGACCACGTCGCCTTCAGTGACCAGACGCGACCGATTAGCTTTTGCAGCAGATGTCCCAGTGGAGATCGAGGTCACAGCAGCCGCGGATGCCGCCAGCGTTGAGGGCGCCACAGTGACCAGTTGTCGAATCCAGGCGTTGGCCGTCTTGCGATAGCTCGCATTGGCAAATGCCTTCTCCTTCCAGGCGAGTTCGTCATCGACCGCTTCTGCAGAGGAAATTCCTCTGACAGCCTGCTCTTCATGCTCGATATCTCGCGAAGTCTTGTCATCCGAGGCAGACTCGAAGTTCACGGCTTGCAGGAGCTCCTCGATCAGCAAGAGTCCAAAGATTCGACCAAAAGTGTCACTCAGATGTGCAAGTAAAGTCGACCAAATCTCAAACACTTCGGTTGGCAGCGTGATGGCTTTGCCTGTTGCCGATGCGGGCGTCCGCTTGGATCTGCTGAGTGGGATGATGCCGCCAGGCTGAATCAGTTCATTTACGAGCTGGAGTAAAGCAGAGCGGGTACACTCGTCGACCTCGTCCGGTTCCATGGACGACAAGGGCACCGAGGCGTCTTCGTCGATCTTTCTTTTTCTCGCGCCGCCGCTGTTGAGCAGCTGATCAGCAAAAGCTGGATGCGCAGCCCGTCGCTTGTGGACGAAAGCATTGATGCGGCGCAGGTGTTTCCGGAACTCGTCCTTGGAAGCACCCATTTTGCTTCGATCTCTAACGACCTGCTTGGCCAGATCCCGATAAGCCTTGAGAGCGAGTCTGAGCTCGGTAACAGCCTTGACATTCTCTTGATCCTCCTCGCTCGGAGTGTGCTCGCTTTCAGATGGCGCAACGGGCAGTTCCCCTGACCACTGCGCGGTGTCCTGGTCTGACGCTGGGTCGTAGAACTGACTGTTGGGATCCGTGAAGAGCTGCGGGATCCAAAAGTGCCGGTGTAGCCACTCGAGTGCGGAACGCGCGGCTTCGCGACATACCGCGAGACTGGGAAGCTCCTCGTGAGTGGCCGCATGTCGGAGGTCAACAAACCACTGAGGCAGGCCAATTCTTGCGGCGATGGCGGCAATCGACTGCGCGAAGCCTCCAGTCTGATACGAGTCGACGATGCTGTTGACGAATCGGATGATAGCCATGCTGTAGTTGACGCGGATGCCGAGCTCGGCCGCGCCACCCATCTGATCGAGCGCGTACTGTAGATCCAAAGACGGATCTGACGAGGACGAGGCTGCAAATTGCTGCATGTGCTGGTCGAGCAAAATACTTTGCACGAGGGCAGCGGTAGTCTCGACCGCAAAGGGGCATGCTGATCGATTTAGCCATAGCTGAATGGTGGACAGGGCCTTGTGTCGGTCTCGCGGTGTTGAAGCGGTGGACGACAGATACGCCGATTCAGGATAGAGATGACGGTAGATTTCGAACAGATCGGCCTGCCGTGAATGGAGAAAGGGCGACCTCTTGGGTAGTCTCATGATGAGCGTGTTATTCTGATGCTGCCCGCAGACATACCTTGACACCTTTGCACGTGTCTGGGATTGGCAAGGACTGCGGCAAGGTGGGTGTACACTACAGTGATAGAGGGTGTTGAGGGCAAACCAGTGGACACATTATACGGTCCGGTTAGAAGAAAATCACGGAATGGACACACAGAAAAATGCTGAAATTGTTGATGTGCGAACCCGATTTCCGGGATCGTAGCGACGTGCCTCTCACACGACAGACCAAACTACAATAGCTGCATTCTCACATCACCCACGCACCCTGACTGACCACGCCAAACTTCCAACTTACTACAGTACGTGGGTTGCTCCTCAGGGTAACTGCAGCAGTCTTTCACGTTACCCAACCCACACACGTCTCTCAGGACCCGTTATTACTGTCACTACCATTGACACTAACACTGTCCCTGTCACTATCACTATCATTATCACTATCACTATCGCGCAAACTCACCTCTCCACCATCACACCTCAGGCTACGCTCGCCCTTGTCACTCGGATTCGATATCGCTCGTCACGCAGAATCACCACTTGCCTCTGGCGTTTGCCTCTCAAGCCTCGGCTGGATCACATTTCGGCTCTGCGAGGATTCTAAAAGAACCACGACTCAGCCATCTACTCCACGATAGCCAAAGATGGCATCTCTCAACGTCTCATCAAGGCCTAGACAGCCTTACGTATCAGTCTTGTGTCCGTACCCAACATGTCGAGCTTCCATAGAGTATCTGCCACCCTCCAATACCCAACTAGCGGCACTCCCTTCTCACGACACTTCTTTTACCGTGACATGCTGCACTTGTTCCAAGCAATTTGAACCACCGGGCGCATCAAAGATGGTGCGGGAGGCCAAAAAATCGGGAGGCAAAGAGGTCGCGCGCAAGAGAAGGATAGGCACCGACGAGAATCCCCTGGACATGACCTACTACGACATTCTCGGCGTTCCTGCTTCCGCCACGCTCGAAGAAATCAAGAAGGCCTACCGCAAACTTGCCATCAAGCTGCATCCCGACAAGAATCCTAACGATCCAGAGGGCGAAGAAAAGTTCAAGGCGCTCGCCACCGCCTATCACGTTCTTTCCGACCCTGAGTTACGACACAAGTACAACGAATTTGGCGCCAGCACACCAGGCCTCACCCCCGAGGATGGGTTTGTGGATCCTGAAGAGGTGTTTGGCTCCCTCTTTGGCGGCGAACGATTTGCCGACATCATCGGCACCATCAGCATAGGCAAGGACATGAAGGAAGCACTGCAGCAGGACTCGGACGACCTGGAACGACAGGCGAACGGAGAGGCTGCCAGTGGCCCGGAAGGCAAAGATGGAAAGCCCACATTGACACCGGAGCAAAAAGCCGCCAAGGACGAGCGCGAGAAGAAGCAAAATGAGGAACGCGAAAAGCAGCGCCAGCAACGCGTGGACAAGCTCGTCGAGAAGCTCGTTCGCAAACTCAGTATTTACACGGAAAGTGTTCGCAACGCCAACGACCCTCCCCTCGAGAAGGAGGTCGAAAAGAGCTTCCGTGAAATCACCCGACTTGAAGCCGAGGAGCTCAAGCGCGAGTCGTACGGCGTCGAACTTCTCAATGCTGTCGGCTTTGTATACTCAGCCAAGAGCAAGCATTACCTGGCCTCGACTGGGTTCTTGGGCTCGTTCGGCGGCGTCTTCCACAGCGCAGCATCCAGCATTCACGTCGTCAGAGAGACCGTTTCAACAGTCCGGGCGGCGCTGGAGCTGAAAAATGTCTTTGAAGAGCTTGCCAAGGCCGAGGAGTCCGGCATCACAGTAGAGCGCAAACGCGAGCTTGAGGAGCAGGCAGCAGAGAAGGGCATGCGTGCTCTTTTCAAAGGCGCAAAGCTCGAAGTCGAAAGCGTCATCCGCGAAGTCAGCGAACGCGTCCTATACGACAGTTCCATCGGGAAGGAGACTCAGCGTTTGCGCGCTCAAGCGCTTGGCATCGTCGGAGAGATCTACATGGCCGTCAAGAAGGACAAGGAGGACGCTGCCGCCGACCCTAATGCCACCGCTGGAGCGCAAGATGAGTTCGTCAAGGTTGACACCAAGGCATCTAAAGAACGCGATCAACAGCAACAATCGCAACAGTCCCAACAACAGCAACCGCAACAGCAGCGCGACAGCGATGTTCCATATCAACCTTATGTCAAGAAGTCGTAATGTGTCGCACATCCCGCTCCAGCCTCAGTCTACTAACCACATCAAGCTGTACTTTATCTCTCTTCAATACCATGATCTCGACGACGATTCTGACGCAAATGCAACGCTCTTGATAAATAGACCGCCAGTCAAAGTGCAAATTATAGCGACACCAATATCACGTATGGAGCGGTGGTGGATGCCAACGATGTACTATCCTCGGACGGATACGAATCGAGCCCATCGATGACGTCGGAGTTGCAGAATCTGGCGCCGGTGATGATCCAGGCTGAAGGCCGCCAGTGACAGAAGATGCGTCCTCGAGGTGCTGAGACTCGGCCAGATTGCTGATCGCCCGTTGCAGATCGGCGTAGCTAGCGTCGTTTGGCACATGCAGCCTCTCGAGGCCGTTGGGAGCGAAGGCGGGCGGCAGCTGCTCGTAGAAGAGCATAAATGGGTTCTCGGAAAGTACTTGTTTCAGCGTGGCTCGAGTCACACTCTCGTCCGACAGACGCAGCCATGCATCACCACTGCCGCTGTTGTCGTGCGTATCCTGACCGATGCCAGCGAGACTGCTGCTGCTACTATCTGAGCTGATTCGCTTGAAGGCAACGTAGTGTCCAAAGGAATGAGAGCCATAGTGCACCACAATTGCGGCAAGTCGGTATCTTGCGTTGGATGACCCGTCACCGCCATTGGGAATCTGCCCATCTCCTGACCGATTCATTCCGATGCTGCCGTCAATCTGGATGCTGCCGTTGAGAGTGACGGCGCTGAGATCGAGATACTCGTCGAAGAGAACATGGCGGTTGTTCTTTGCTGGTGCCCAGGAGGATGCCGAGTATGAGGACCTGTTGAGATGGAGAGCCAGCGTGCGCGGTGGGCGCGAAAGCATGATCTGTTTGGTCGACAATCTGCTCATGGCCTTGGTTAGCTGTACGTTATTGAGAACGTTGTGCAAGGGAGAGCCGGGGTCGTCTGATTCTTGTTTCGCTTCGTCCTCGGACAGTCCAGACTCGAGTATCCTAGCTACTTTGGCCTCCTTGGCCTTCAGCTGCGCCAGTCTCTTCTTCTTTGATGCAGTCATGCCACCGCTGCTGCTGCCGTTACCATTGAGATGTGCTTTGCCGTTGACCACACCGTGGCGAGCGGGTCCAGTCTTGCTGGCCAAGTCAGCTCGGATGGACGCGAGCGTGCTGCGCAAGGAACAATTCCAGCAGATCCAGTCTACCTGCTCGAGCCCGGACCACATGGCAAGGCACTCTTCCAGCGAGCACGCCGACGTGCCGGTCAGCTGAGACGTGCGCGTGCGAACATTGGGTGAGGGTACCGACAGTGAAATCTCTGACGTCGAGTAGTGGCGGATGGCTTCACAGTATCCGCAATCGAGACAGGTGGTTCTTTGTGCCAGAAGAGCATCGAACGGCGATATGAGACTGGTAGTCTCGGAACTTGAGCCGGCGGCGAGGCCCTTGCCGAACCCTTTGCCGCTTGCTACTTGAGCCAGATTAGACAGAGAAGCGGATGATCCCAGAGAGGGCAGTCTCAGTGCGGATTGCAAGGGTGCAGAGCGAACAGCCTTACCTCCCCACGGAAGTGATGGCGCCATCAGCGTCTTGAGACCCGCATGTTCCGAGTTGAGCGCAATGTGTCTCTCGTCTTGAATGACTTTGGCCTCTGCATCGATGGCTTCGTTTAGCAGAGCGAAGAGCTCGTGAGCATCCTGCTGCTGATGAGCACCGACCAGACTACGTATTGAGGATGAGGGTAGATCCTGCAGAGCTCTGACAAGTTGAACCGGATTGATGGTCGCGTTGCGATCAGAAGGAGCAAGGAGCGTGTCGATCAAATCAGTGAGCGCATCAATCACCGGTGTTGGCGTGTCCCATCGTTCCGCCTCTTCTATGAGTGCACGAAGATACTGATGGAAGCTCGGAAGGGCCGAGATGGCCTGCAGCGTAGAGTTGAAGAAGCAGGTGTTGCCAGTATTTCGGAGTCCTTTGTACTTTGGGTTGGCAATGGATGGCTGTGCGTGTTGTGCGGACTCCCTGATTTCGCCATTTGACACTGATGTCGATTTGCTGCCTGGTAGGAGCGCGGACGTATTTGGTAGTGAATGATCAGCACCGAGGGTAGAGGACTGCGCTCTTCGGAGCGACGCGAGTGGAGAATCGCGGATCGAATGCGAAGGTGATGAGAAGGGATGCAGAAGAGATGCCGCTTGCAGGCCTGGCTTGAACATGTCGGTGGCGATGGCAGATGCGATGACAACAAGAAGGATGACGCCGATGCTGAGCAGTATCTGCACCGGTATCGTCAACGGGAACGGGAGGCAGCCGAACAAAGGGTAGGCCAGTCTGGCAGGTGGATGTACGAGCACAAAGCGATTGCTGGTCATGCCGAATGCATGCAATCAAAGGTGCTGCTCTGCAGATACCGGCAGCAGCCGAATCTGCTTTCGCTGCGAGTGCACTTGAAGCACTTCGGTATGCGTCCGTCAAGATACGCGAGTAGGCGTTTGGCAGCCCATGAGATAGGGCGGATGAGTTGCAGAGCGAGGCGGATTGTTCCCTTTGTTGTCCAGTCTACGCGTCTAGAGAAGCTGAGTCTGGAGTTATTGTGGCTTCGGCTTGCTCCTTCGTCCTCTGTTCCACCTCGACAGAACCACGAAGAGAAGCAGAAAAGCGAAAGAGAAACACCGTACGGACACAGCGTGAGTTGTGGCAAGAGTAGAATGTGACAAGGAATTGACAGCATTTGCCATGTGCTGAGCTGCAATTGATGTCTTCTTTTGTCCGTGCTCGATTCGGATGTCGGGAACCTTTTTTTTTTTTTTTTTTTTTTTTTTTTTTTTTTTTTTTTTTTTTTTTTTTTTTTTTTGCCCATGCATCATTATATCTACTTTGTGGGCATTAACAACCCTGCCAATGGCACGTACTGTACTGCTAACGACTACTGTACTGTACTACTAGGTACGTACACGTACTACAGTATTGTAGAAGTAATTATGGCATTTTCGCGGTTACGTGGCTTGGCTGGCTGTCGCGTGCCGAGCGGAGAGGTGCAACACCTCCACTCCACTCGCTCTCTCGATGATCTGACAGCACGGTTGATTCGTTTTCAAAACGCCGGCGTCAGCGTTTGTGCGTACTTTGCGCGACTTTGGCCCTGCAGGCGGAAGCAATACGCTATAGTACTATAGTACTGACTACTGTAGTCCATGCACTGCACTGTACTCGAGCTACAGTACAGTACAGGTACAGTGGTAATATATCAATGCAACCGACGTCGAGGGATAGAAAGTGGCAGAGCGGCTGCACTTTGCCTGCATAGATTTTGCGGGTCGCTATCTACCACAGCTATTAATCTTCATCACGCCTACCACTAGCTGTTATCGAGAATGGCTGCATGACTTGGGTCTCGGGCCGCACACGCCGGCATCCTCCGCTCTCCCATGAAGACTCCGACATTCAGCCATCATGATCTGCCACACGCCACATTGGCGGGCAACTGATGTGATCATAGAGCGATTCTTTTGGTTCTTTCCACATCACTGGACTGCTCTGTGCCAGGCGTAAAAGAGGCTGAGTGAAATGTTTGGCAACGTACCGGGACGGGGGTCAGCTGCACGTTTTTGTTAGTCCGACGCACGAGCACCCTGTGACAGCAGCGGGAGAGAACAAACAAGACTAAAACAAAAACAAAAAAAGAAAAAAAGAAAAAAAAAAGTGAGGGAGGAAATGGAGGATTGCAACAAACGCAGTACGTAGCAACGTACAGTGCAGTACAGTACTGCTGTAGAAGCTGTGTGTAGCAAGCGGGGCCGCTTTCTTGATTCTCGCCAGGAAGGGGGCGGGCCGCCATTGTTGGCGTGTGTGTTGGAGATACAGTAGCCAGCAGGCAAGACATTATTCTTTGGTCAATCACCGGTTTGCTTGTAGTACTGCACAGTGATGCTCGTCCTTTGGAGTGGCTTTTCTCTGCTATCCTTGAGATCACCCGCGCCTGCCCTTTCACACATCCGCCACCCTTCGCATTTGGATCGTCGCATCTCTTCCACCGCAGCATCAGAAGCACGAAGTTCGGGACTGCGTCCGATCGGCCGTGTTTGCTAGGAGAGATGGCGCCATCATCGAGCTCTTCTCCGGCCGAACCGTCTGCGGTTTCAGCGGCGCCGACCATCGCCGATGGGCCGCACAGAAGTCGTAGTCGACAAACGCCCAAGACGGCCACGGCAACGGCTTCTGCAGCAGCGCAGAGAGCCAGATCGCCACCCTCCTCGGCTGTCCCCGCCTTTGCCAGCCATGCTGCGGCAGACATGGCTAGATCACCAGCTCTCTCTGGCTCGGGCTTTGGGTCCCGCGCATCTGATGCTGCTCGCATCACTCTGGCACCTGGGCAGCAGCGTGAAGCTCTGCGAGCCGACACCAACACTTCTGCTCGCCGTTCCCTGAGCAAGTCGCCTGCCACGACTCGGCCGCCTTCCGTCATATCGGCTCGCGATGTTGCCTCTCCACCTGCCAGTGCATCCAACAGTCGAAGGAGCAGCGTCGTACTAGACTCGGCCGCCTATCGCTACTCCCTCAATGTCGGCGGCATCTCTCGCTTTCCTGCCGCTTCGTCCGGAGGCACTGCCAGCGGCGGCAATCAGATTCTCGCTCAGGCCCAGGCAAATAGCGCCGCCATTCAGCCGCCAGATCGCCGATCGTCCCCTCGCATTGACGCTGGCATCAGCACCAGCACCAGCTCCTCAAAGACTCCAGACCAATCCCTTGCGCTCATAGATCCGAGCAGAGCATCGTACTCATCCACCTCGTCACGCAACTCTCGCACATCGTCCCGCTATATAGCAGAAGAGGTAGCTCCCCAACGCCGACCCGTCTACCTCACTCTCCCCTCGGACCCTGCTGCCGTCGGTCCTTGGTCGTCTTCCGCCTCTACGGCCGCTAAGAGCAAGGCCAAATCCAACCATGAGCCCAAACCACAGACGAATCCGACGCATGATCCTGATACCGATACGAGCACGAGTGGTCGCAACTCAAAGATCATGACATCCTTCCCTTTCCCACATCCTGCCACACCAAGACGCAAGGACGGAGCTACAGGTCGCTTTGGCACCGCAGCGCGCGTTGGCAGCACCTGGCAGCGTATTCTAACCGCGTTGTTTGCAGGCCCGTATGAGCGTCAACTTCTGCGAGAGGAACAGGAGGATGACGCAATCACTCAGTCCATCATTGACGGAATCGCCAGCCGAAGACAGTCGGGAGCAAATCAGTCCGCCACTGTCTTGGGCGGAACTGTCGGAAGCGCTCCCAACTACGGCGCCATCCCCTCTGCGAGTACTTCCAGAGCGCCTCTGCCCTCTAACAAGGCCGGTGCTCTTGCCGACGAGGATGAAAGCTTTGATCCTTCCGATCCTTACGGCTATCGACGCCTAGCTGGTCCGCATCTTTTGCCCTCCTACACCACAGATCTCGCGACCCGACGCCGCGAGCGTCGTCGAGCCAGGTCCAGAGCCCGTTTCCAGTGCATGGCCCTGTGGACTATCTGGACTGTCTCTATTCTCTTGCTCATCATCGTAGCCGTCTGCCTCTTCAGCTTTGAATTTCCCGACCGTCTGCCGCTTCCCGGCGGTCAACCCGAGGACGGGGACCCCGACATTCCAGCGCTGCGCATGAGCTCTCTCTTCTTTCTTGCCTCTCGGCGCGACCCTTTTCAGTTCCTCCATCTTCTGAAAACCATACCCGCAAGGACTCTGCATCTTCTAGTGCCACTCTTCAACTCATGACTCTCCACCGCGCTTCATCGACCACACTGTATTTCTAGACCAATTTCGTCACCTTTAGTTCGCTGCTCGATCGCACTACATAGCCCACAGGACCGACCCTTTTCATGCCTTGACACATCCTTCTCGATCAGCACACATGTCGCCAAATGGCCCGACGACACGACACAGCAAATTTCGCACGCAATGCCAGACGCAGTCCGCACAATGAGTAAACAATTGGAGCTCGCATGGAACCAGAAACGCAAACCACGGTACAAATACAGGAGAGGGTCGGAGACCTGAGCAACAGGTCCTCACGAGAGATGCGTGGGTCAAGGGTGCAATGTTGAGAAAAGGTCCAGATCGGTCAACGTGCCGAGCTGTCCTCTTGACTTGGATGTTTGATAGAAACTGCTCTTGCTGCAGCGATTGTCGAAATCAGTCTGGCGGCCCTTCGCCTAGGGAGGGTCCGAGTGAATGGCACGGCCGAGTCCAAAACTCAGCACGTCGAGCCACTTTCCAAGATCGTCCACCGTCTTGGCGAGCTCGGCGGAGACCTCTTCCTTTGTCCGCAGAGAGTTGAAGTCGAGCGTCCGAAGAGGCGGGCCCTCCAACGACGGCATACGGGGAAGCTCAAATGCCTGCATTACGCTCGAAAGCGCCGAAGACGCTTGTGCGTGAGCCTGAGCAGGCAATTGTGACGGGTGTGCCTGCGCTTGAGACGCAGACGAGACGCTAGCGTTTGGCATGTGTGCACTCTGCTTGCTTGCGGTGTCGTTCTTTGCAAAGCCGTTGGCAGGATATGTGCGTTCGCCAATGCTGCCATTGCTCACGCTGCTGGCGGTGCCGCTGCCTGCGCCCCCGCCGTGGCCGTACCCCGCACGGAGACGTGCCAGGCGATTGTAATTATGCGCGTTTGCGCCCCGCTCCCAGAGATTCTGTAGTGTTCGAGATGGTGAAGCATGCAGGCCTGCCACCGTGGGATCACTTCCGCCGTGAGACTGTCGGTGATGGGCCACCACATCGGCAGCCGATCTCATCGAGGCGCTAGAAGTGGGCATGAAGCTCTTGGTGCTCATCGAGCCCCCCGACACATTTTTGCCGCCCTCGTCGCTTTCCGCGCTGCGGATCCGGCCTAGCCCAGGCATGCCCGGCGAGGGCATCGGTGACGGGTGAGTCTGACTATCACCAAAGCGGAACGACCCTTGATTCGGAACCAATATGCCGGCGAGCCGCTTAGATGCATTTGAGCTTACACTCTCCACAGGAGGCGCAAAGGTAGGATGCATTGTCGGAGCACCGGCTTTGCCAAGTGACTGAGAGCGATTGCGGGCAAGACGAGGAGCCTCAACAGGAGAGGGCGGGGCTCCCAAGCCGCCGCCGGCACCGAAACGAAATGGCGTATTCCCAGTACCGGTGAAGCTGGCCTTGTCTTGCGCCGGTGGAGCTGCTGGTTTGAGTGTTACAGAGATAGAAGAAACTTGCTTTTGCTGCGAGTCTGCAGCTCCTAGCGATCTAGAACTGACTGTCGCAGTGGGCGTTCTCAGACTTGCCTCTGTGCTGGATCCGCTCGTAGTGTCAATGCGCAGCGGGCCTTGCCCGCTGCGGACTCCGCCTGTTGGTGCCGATGCGCCACTCGTAGGGCCTGTCCCGTCGATATCGAATAAGCGCAAGAGAGGATGATCGCGCACGGGACCCGAGACGCCCTCTCTTGAGCCATCGATCCTTTCGACAGGGTCTCGTTCATGCGTGCTTTTCAGAGTATTGAACTCCCAGTCCTCACCTGACTCGCGCCCACCGCCTGGGGCTAAGGGGTCGCGCCCTGCGCAATCGTTCCAGTCGGCAGCTTCGGCGCCAATGAGACTCATGCGCATGCCACCCGCCTTAGTCCAAGCGTTATACGAGTTGATCAGATCCTTGAGGATAGCAACAGACACTTTCGCGCTGTTCTTGATCCATTTGTGTTTGGCGAGCTCCTCGGATGTCGCACGCTCCTTTGGCTCCTCGTTGAGACAAGCTGCGACAAAGTCGCGCATAAGAGGAGAAAAGTCGCCGTCTGCAGGTAGTCTGGGCGGCTTGCTCTTCGGGATTAGCAGAATGGCACGCATCTGCTCGATGTCAGCGAGCGGCGGGTTGCCTGTGACCATCTCAAAGATTGTGATACCCAGACTCCATACGTCCGCCTTCTGGTCGTACGTCTTGCCATCCGTGATGACCTCGGGTGCCATCCAGTGAGGCGTACCGACAAAGGTACTGCGCTTGCTGTGGATGCTGTTCGAAGCGAGCGATGCTGCGACACCAAAGTCACACAGCAGAATCTTCCCGGCACTGGTGAGTAGGATGTTGGCCGCCTTGATGTCGCGATGGATCACGCCAGACTTGTGCAGATAGTTGAGAGCAACAAGAGTCTCACGTACAATGACGGAGCAGTACTTTTCGGTGATGAGGCCAGCTTTCATGAGGGTGCGAACGCTTCCGCCCTCGGCAAAGTCCATGACGATCCAAAGCTCCGGACCTTTGAGCCAGCAACCCCAGTACCGCACCACGTTTTTCTGCGAGGTCTCGCGGAGCTGGCTGAGAAGGGCGATCTCGCGTTGGATGTCGCTCACATCGTCGTCTGGAGTATCGAGGTTGACCACCTTGAGCGCAACGGCCGCGCCCGTCTCTATGTGCGCGCCACGATATACAGCACCATAGGCACCACGACCTATAAGCTCGAGTCTTCGGTAGATGGAAGTGACAGACCGACTGTCCTTCAGCACATCTTTGCCAACCCGGCCAGGCGCACCCGCATGGAGGTGAGCCATTTCCCCCATGGCAGCCAGGTCCTCTGATGGTGGTAGCCTGGAAGCCATGAGGAAAGGGTCGGAAGGAGGGTGATTGGGGGACAAGCCCACCTCGAGCCGCAGTCGAGGTGGTCAGATGAACTGCACTGATGCTGGTGGTGATGGCGGTGGGATGCTTCACACTTTATCGCAAGGGCAGAATCCTGTAGTGCTGTGACACAGTGCAATGTATATAAATATAAATGCAGTACAGCATTATCAATATATATGTATTAATATATGATATTACTACTACTGTATATGTGTGTGGGGCTGGCCGCCGCGTTGATGAACTTGCACTCACTCATCCTTGCTTGCGAGTGCTGCAGGTGCAGTGACATGTACAAATTAGGAATGCAAGTACTGTACTGTACAGTGTGGAACACTTTCGCCTTCGCCTGTGTGTGTTGCTTTTCCTGCCCTTCACACGTGACGCGTCAATTAGCAGACATTGGCTTACCACGTCCATGGCCATGTACTGTAACATGACATTTTGTACCTGTCGGTGCAGAGGATCGAGCGCTACTCTCTCAAGGCTCATCGTCGAAACGGCATGGCCAAGGGTACACGACCTTTTAATAGAACGCAATCAGAAGCGAAAGTATGTACAGATGGTGCGAGGGGGAATGAACGAGGTCTGAATGTTATGTGGGCCCAATGAGGTCACGCCGCTTTGTTTAGGCTCTTGTCAGCTTGCCTTGACCGACCAGGTAGCGGCCGATCTCGTTGTAGAGTTCCATCTGATCCTCTAGAGGGAGCTGAGTAACGACGGTCTGCAAGACCGTACCAACGGTCACATGATGCTCTCGAATGAGCGACGAGTAATACACGTAAGAGAAGAGACCCATCAGGAACCTGCGGAGTCAGGTCAGACGAAGTAAGGCAAAAGTGAATCACTGTCAGTCATCGTCATCCACCAAGCCTCGAAGTAGTTGCCGAGCGCTGAAGAAAACTTACTGGCAGTCGAATCGGTCGGTCAAGCCACCGTGTCCGGGAATACTGTCTCCAAAGTCTTTGATGTTGAAAGCGCGCTTGAATCCACTGGCAAAGAATCCTCCGAATGGTGCCACCAGACTGGCGAATGCCGCCATCACCAAAGCATGCAGCTGGAAAGCGGTCCACGGCAGAGCAGACACTCGGTGTCCCACAACCGACGACGCCAGCGCCGAGATCGCGGGCGGCAGTGGGGCGTAATGCCACGCAAAGACTGGATTGGCATCGCAGGTGATGTCCTTGAAAGCGTTCATGCCAAGGCTCACGGCCGGGCAGATCTGACACAGCCAAGAGCAGCACAAGTCAGGAGACGTCAGAAAGCCAGCCGTCAGCCAAATCATGGTTTCTGCCAGAAGACGAATGGGATCTCGCTGCGTCGTTTCAGACGTGCAAGACAGACCAACTTACCATGTAGTTGAATCGCTGGAAGCACGTTGCCCAGCCGTAGGCAAAGATCTCGGTCACGACGAGGGCGCCAACAAAGCCCTCGACCGTCTTCTTGGGACTCAGAGCGATCAACGGCGTTCGACCGAAGGTCATTCCGCAGATGTAGGCAAAAACATCATTGCAAATGACCAACGAGGCGGGCACCCAAAACCAGATGAGTCCTTCGAGGATGTTGTTGACGATAAAGTGGCTCGAGAACACGATGAGCAGCAGCGACATGTGGACCCAGCAGAAGAGGCCAAACTGATGCTTGAGATTTCGGCGCTTGAGGTTGGAAACGAAGGCCATAAATCCAAAGACGTAGAGCATGAACGACAGGAATCGATGATGCCGAGCAAAGGGGATGAAGTACGCATCGACAAACACAATGTGCTTGAAGTAGTAGATGATCGACTCTCCGTAGAGGAAGTAGTTGGCGACGGCGAAGAAATACCAGCTCAGAGCCTTGCTCCAGAGCTGGTCTCGGCGTCCCTCGGCGCGCTTGATGATGCGCTCATCTTCGTCATCTTCGACCTCGCTGGTGGCAGCACTGGTTGGGGCCGAAGACATACGGCTGGAACGGCCACCGCCTGTGACGGACGGTCTGCCAGGGATATTGAAGAGCGCCACGACCTCTCTGTAAACGAGAGTCTGCGACACCATGACTAGCAAGATCATATACGGGTGACCCATCAGCAGTAGACCTGAAGGAGCAAACGAAGCGCAATACGGAGATGCAGAGGGACAAGACGGCATCAGTAGCTGCTGCGGAAGGCATCAACTGGAGTGGAGCATAGGAACATACCAATGAAGCCGCCGATCATGATCAAGGTAAAGAGGGTGCGCTCGTAGATCTTCTTGAGTTTGGCCTTCTTGGCGGCATCGGCATCCTCGGTTTCCGGCTGTTGCTTAGCTTCGCGTCGAGCCGGCACTTCCGGAGCCTTGAGGTCCTTGTCGCTCGCTGGCTGAACAGTGCTCGAAGCTTGCAGAATCGAGTCGGTCTGAGGCTGTGGGGAGACGGGCTTAGGCGTGTCCACTGGGATAGGAGTAGCCGGGGTCGTAGAAGCGACCTCGCGAAGCTTGGGTGTGGTGGCAGCAAGGGGCGCAGGTGGTGTTGGTACAACGTTGCGCTGCAGCGGTAGGTCAGGCGTAGCCTTTTCTACACCATTCGTGCCATTCCTTGCGATGCTTTCATCGGACTTCGATGCAGCATCAGCTGTCGTGTCGTGAATGTGAGTGTCGTTGGTATCTTGCGAAGAGGAAGTGACTATAGATCCTGGGGCGATGGGCTTGTCGATAGCCGTAGTTTTTCCAGACTTTGTAGATTTCTTCTTGACAGTTTTAGATGGGGCAGGGACAGCGGGAGTCGTGGGCTGCGCGGGAAGATTTACTTGATGCTGCTCCTGAGCCGACTCCTCGTCCGACTCAATTTCTTCGATCTGAAGAGCCTCAAAGGCGGTGCGGGAGGCAAAGCGACCTCCGTTGTTTGAGGAAGCCATGCTTGACGTAAAGACGGCCGGAAGGCACGGGAAGGAATGGATGGAGAGGATAGTCGACTCCGTTCGAGATGATGGAAGAAGAAGGAGCACTTAAACACTCTGAGCACGGACAGGGAGAAGCAAAGGAGCTACGGTACAGTCCTGTCTGTAGCTCTACGGGTATCTTCGCGGTGATGACGGCGAGTGGAGGAATGCAGCAGAAGCAGCAGCAGCAACAGCTTCTCGTCAGGACATAGTGTGCTACGGTACAGAAACAGTCACAGTGCCCAACTGCAGCTACGAAATTGCATTTGTCTGTGCGCAGTCATCCACGTACTTCCTTCTTTTCACGCATTTCTGATCGAGTGCGCCGCACGCACACAGAACAGCTGCCAGACGCGAGGTGGTGGTGAGAGGCACAAGCACCTGGCTGAGCCTCAGCCTGACCAAACACGCCTGAAACATGCCGTCGTGATTGGCTGACTCTCGTGCCGATTCGCACACAACTTTGGCGCAATGCGGATGCGGAAGCGGATGCGGCACAATGATGTTAGGCCACAAAATTTCTATTTTCCAACGATCTTGCGTGCTTCTCGGTGGGCAAGTCAAGAAACGTGTTAGACTCTAGGACAAGGTGATGAATCCTGTGCTCGATACGGACTAAATAATTATTAGAGACTCGCACGAGCTTTTCTTGTTTGCGTCGCACCTAAACATTCGCAAGCACGTACTCAACACCAACAATAGCCTGGCAAGCAAACGGTTTGCAGTTTCAAGGCACTGGAACGTACCAAGCCACCGAGCTCAGAACCAGGAGAGTTTGGAAGCTTCTGAACTTGACCGCAGCCACAAGCAGCTGAAGTTGAACTGCGGTGTGCTGCACCACACCCCTTACAGTCTGCAGAAGACAAAGGAGCAGCGTCTCTTCTCGCGACCCAACATCTGCATGGTCTATCTGAATTTCGTCGGCCTTCTTTGTTTCCATTATCCTTCCCGGTTCGGAGAGGCGAGGTTTGAGATGCGCTGCTGCAGGTAGTCGATCAGAGCTGCATGGGCGTGCATTCCCTGATTGGACCGTAGGCTGTCGGCTCGGCTAGCCCCGACCTTACCAGGTCTGCGCTACTGGATCTCATCCTCATCGATCCGGACACTTTCTTCTTCCTTTCCGCATTGCATCGCCACAAGTGATCCGATCTTGTCCTTGGCGCTTGTTCACACAAAGAAGGTCACAGCAGCACTCTGCCGCCTCCCGTCGGGCTTGTTGGCGATTCTTCGATAACGTAACATAAATATAATAATATAATAATATTAATTGTATATTCTTCCGTAGCGCGCGTGAAACAACGACGTCTCTGAAGGGGCCTGCTGCTCATGTAATGTGCGATCACGTTAGTGCGGAATCCCTTCCAATATATCTTTTGCGAGCCATTTACACACCATTTACTACTCTCGCCCAGGTGTTATGTTGATAGGAGGATTCTCTTCCCAATCCCGATTCAGGCCACTCATGTAGCGTGTAGGTCACAGCTGGAACGCTCTCGGAAAGGCACTTTAGATGCTACTTTTTGTTCTGCACTCTTCAGTCGAGAGTCGAAGTCTCGGAGGCAGTCAAGTGTTGAGTTTGGTCTCCGACTCGATTTTCATCCGAGGCCAAGCTCGACCGCAGCCCCCTGCAGTTCGACACGCGCGTGTGTATGCGCTGCCCTTTTCAAACGCTCAATTGCTGCAGTCTGTTTTCCTCCTCTCTTGTCGTCTCTTTTTCAGGGTCCGACCTTGCCATATCCTCCCCCCCCTTTTTTTTTTTTTTTTTTTTTTAGGTTTTTTGAAAAAGGCAGCTCCGACCCATGAATTTTACATGTGCTTCAATAATGGCGGTTCAGCCGAGAGTGAAAGAGCGAAGAGCATCACCAGCTGTGTTGTTGTGGCTAACGGACGATCTGGATGATCGGAGCTGGGGCGAGGATGTCCTCGTGATTCGTAGGACAGCTCGCTCAGTGCGCACGTCTCGAGGTGTAGACATAAATTGTACTATTATACTTCGTTCCGCTAGCTCAAACCTGCCCAAGCAGACGTGCAATACTGTTCCCGGAACTCACACACGAGTATCTGTCACCAGGGCAGAGGTGGATGTCAAGACCAACGATCGCGATCCACCGGAAAGTCGGTGAAGAGCAGTCTGGCCGGGACTCCGAAGAGTGAGGCACAAACCCTGCATTACTGAGTTCGACACTCAAATCCCTCGGTCGAAGCGTTGATGTATCTGCGAAGTGCGTGAGGATGACGAGCAGAAAGAGCTGTGCATGCCTCTTTGCATAGTTGCCATGTTCGCGCAATTCCCCTGCATATGAAGGCCAGACAAGTAAGATGGCTCACGACCGTTGGGTGGTCAATATCACACTAAGGAAAGGGAATGGGAGAAAAAAAAAAGGGGCCGGAGTCAGATTCATCCCTGAGCTTGCCGGAGAATTATGTTTTTTTTTCTCTTTTTTTTTTTTCTCCCCCCTGAACAAGTAACACGTCCGACCTGCAAGTCTTTGCGGAAGATGACTTTTGGCACCTGTCGACCAAAAGCGAGTGGCATGGCAGTGACGCGCGAGTATGATGCAGGCATGCAAGCTGAGGGGCTAGTGGCGGTCCAAGCAAATTACGGATGTCCGTGCTAGTGCCCAGACCAAGCAACACAGGCGCAAAACGAGAGCGAATGAAAGTAACAAAAAAAAAAAAAGAGCTCAGCTGGTGGCTGAGCCGAACCCTGTGAGACCTGCAGAGTTGCATGGTGGCCTCAACCTGTTATTGTTCCCTGCAACCAGTCTACTGGCCAACAATGCTGCGCGTCTAACTGCAGACGAACGAAAGAAAGATAACGAACGAAAAGCGGGACGTGCCGAACTGGTCCGCCTCCTGGTGGTAGTGCAACTGCCATCGGGTAGTCTCAGGCTTCTAACCAGCATTGAACGGCAGATGCACAACATCCGTGCTGGCGATGACCGCTACTCGGCCCTTGCTGCAGCAGAACCAAGGGTGGGCTGGATACGTGTGCATTGAGCTGCTAAGCAGCGCGAGTGAACAGTCCGACACACGGTCCTGCAGAGGCAGTGGTATCACTGCAGAGGCCCGTGGTCAGTCATCGCCGATTACTGTCGTTGCGAGCGGCTTGACTAGCTCTAGTTCAGTTCGGTATCGAATCGCTTGACTGGCCAATTGACCCACGTCGACCGGAGGCGCGGTGCCTAGCCGGCCACTGCAACTTCAATCGGCCTGACCAGCAAGCAGTAGTCCGTCGTTAAACAGTCGCAGAGCCAATTGGAACGCCGCAGACTAGAAAGAGAGGTGAACCAGAGATTCGCTATCTCTGCGCCTGGACACGGTAGTGTATGTATTGCTGTAGTTGCATGAATGAATCCCTCCCGTCACTATAGTGATGTAGTGAGCTGCGCTTGGCAGGCCTTGTGCGACATGGTCCGGATGGACAGGCTCAGGGTTTCCGCGTAGCAGACAAGCCAACGGTGTACATCCTCCTTTTCTCCAGAACCAGAAATGAAGCTCGTGGTTGGGCCAGACGGGCCTCGATACGCAAACAAAATCAAGTTGGCGGAGGAGCATGCGGTCCGACTTGCAGGCATGCAGGAGGTCTGGCTCGACGGTGCTCTGCAGGCATGGGCTCGAGCCAAAGCCAATACAGTACGTCGACGCAATTTCTCATTTCGGTGCAGCCCCGAGATGCTACGCCCCACTGCCGATGTGCAATCCCAGCGTGCGGTGGCGTTCTTTTGAGCAACATCGATTCCTCTCGCCCTCATCCTGACTCGACCTGTCGCCTGAATGCCGCCGCACTCATTTGATGGCACGCTGCTGCTGCGGCTGGTGCATGATTCGACTGTGATCACACTAGTGTACTACAGTAACTTGTTCTCTGGCTCTGTTACCCTGATTTCTCTGGCATTCTGTGGCCATTCTGGCCGCTCGCCCTCTGCTGTGCTACGCCCCTCTTTCCCGCTCAGTCGGAGGCAGAAGCCCTTTCCTTGCCTGCCAGCGCTCCTCCCATCTGTCTGAATGCCCAAGGCAGCTCGCCCCTGGGCTTTCTGAGAGTTGCGTGTGTTGCTTGCACTGGCGGGTCGATGGGCTTGGCATCCATCTGGCGCCTCAATACGCCGTAGCGGCGCGCGATAAATACCTTCAGCCATTCTCTCCTTTCTCTCCCTCCCTCTCCTGCTCCTCACCATCCAGCTGTTCTTCGTCGACGTCGTCGCTGATCACCATCTTCCCCAGCCACATTCTCATCTCGTGCTTGTCACTTGCCATAGGTGCGTGTGCTCCACCTCCCCTCATTTGCGCTCCTTTTCTGGCCAACATCGCCGTTGCTGTCTCATAGATAAGACCATCGTAGACGATGAAGGCGCCAAGGCCAAGCCTAGGACGCATTGCCCATCCAAACAGTGCACACCCTTTACTAACTTTGTTGATCTCGACCCTTGCTCGTTGATCTCTTCTCCTTTTTTGCGGCACTTCAGCTATCATCATGTCCGCCCCTGCTGTTGAGACCGTCACTGCTGCCGCTCCCGTCGAGGACGTCCCCAAGGTTGAGGAGGCTGCTGCCCCCGCTGTCGAAGAGACGCCTGCCGCTGTAAGTATCACTGAACCCACATGAGTGTGACAGAGTCCACATAGCAAATTATGCATCGCTGAGTAGCTCGATGCGATCCTGACTGTCCTGTCTTACTCTCGACCTGCCTGTTCTGTTCGTCTTCTAGACCGAAGCTGCCACTACCGAGGTCGCCCCTGCCTCCGAGTCCGTCGAGGCTCCCGCTGCTGTCGAGGAGGCCGCTGCACCCGCTGTCGAGGCCACCGAGACCAAGGCTGAGGAGGCGGCTCCTGCCATCGAGGAGGCTGCTGCTGCCGAGTCCACCGAGGACACCGCTGCGGCCAAGGAGACCACCCCCAAGAAGGAGAAGCGACAGTCCTTCCTGGGCAAGTTGATCGGAGCCTTCAAGGAGAAGACTGCCAAGAAGCCTGCTGCTGCCGCCAAGGAGGAACCCGTTACCGAGGAGGCCGCTCCTGCCACGACCGAGGAGACCGGCGCTCCTGCCGCCGTCACTGAGGAGGTCACCGAGGCCCCTGCCACTGAGGCTGCCCCTGCCACTGAGGAGGCTGTCGCGGCTGCTCCCGCCACTGAAGAGGCTGCCCCCACTGCTGAAGAGGCCAAGGAGGTCAAGATCGACGAGGCTGCTAAGGCTGACGCTCCGGCCCCTGATGTTGCCGACAAGAAGGCCAAGCTCGGTCGACGACTGTCGGGCAAGTTCGGTGCTCTCTTCCACAAGCAGACCAAGAAGGCCGAGGACAAGCCTGCTGCTGAGGACAAGACTGAGGAGGCCGCCGCTATCGAAGAGAACACTTCCCCTGTCGAGGAGGAGAAGGTACCCGAGGAAGTCGCTGCCCCTGCTGCCCCCGTTGCCGTCGTTCCCGCCGTCAAGGCCCCCGAAGCCGCCGCTCCTGTTGCGGCTGCCGCCTAAACGGTGGGAAAGAGCCTTGCTCTCCTCTGCTCTGCATGCGTTCTTCGTCTGACGGTTCCTTTGCCTTGGTCCTCTTGTCCCTTCTCGGCTGTGCCACTGCTTCTCCCGTGCGATGGGTGCAGTGCGCACAGAGAGTTGGCTATACCCCCGAACTTGACAAGGTTCACATTTGCACGCTGATTCCCGGGTTTCAATCCAAATCAATCAACATACCTCCTTCTCTGAAACACAAAGTCAAATAGACGGCCTCTCTCTCTCCGATCCTCACATTCATATCCTTGCACATGCTCTCGTGTCTAGTCCTTCCCCAGCACCCTCGAGATCGTTACCCGCGGTCCTCGATGCTTGTGGTGATCCTATAATACCCATCCTACTTTTGCTCGAGGCTGGAGACCTTCCTGATCTCGGGCCTCTTTCTCCTCTCCTCTCTCCCGTGTCATGTTCATTGATGTTTAATTTTCACGACGCTCTCCTCTCTCTCTTGCGATATCGCCTGTCTGCGAAGTGCGACTTTTGAAGTGTGATGGTCGGCTTGTACCCGCAGCAACCCCCATCCCCCCACTTTCCCCCCTGGTTGGCTTATACTGTAATTAGCTTTTGTGGCGCAGAGTGGTCCTATCCCGTGTTTCGTCGGGATGGCATCTTGAAACCAAAAATTCTGTGGGACAGTTTGACGATATACGATGCTCCCTGTGCATGTCAGGCGAGACACTCTTGCCACCTCCCATTGTCGCGGTCAGCACCTCAACGCCATTTCACCAGTGCTTGCACCTCCAGGTCAACGTGAAGGAGCCCATCAGGCTGGACCGCAATGCTGAGTGCGCCTTTGGGGTCCAGTTGATCGCCACATAATGCATTCTCGCAGAATAAGAGCGGGACGTCAGCGGGATTTGATTCGAGACACCGAAGAGGTATGGATATGGGATCGTAAAATACACGGAACTGTGTGGAAGAGAGGAAGGGCAAGAAGAGCGAAGATGGAAAACAAAGAAAGGAAAGTCTGTGATAAATAAGGTGGTGAATTGGAGAGGGTAACGCCATCTGAGATTATCAGCATGTGGCCGTCAATGAACAGTCGGCTGTCGGAATTGGGGGGGCGTGGAAAGGAAGTTGGCAAGTAACCAAAAGATCAAAAACGACGACCCAACGAGAGTAAAAGGAAGAGTGAGTTGAGTTTGCGAGTGTTAATGTGACGAGATCGCTACAGAGCCGACGAACCAAAGGACACAATGCCGAGGAATGAAAGTGGTCTATCGAAATCAGGACTGTGACTCCGGTGGCGGAAGCTGAAACTCGTTGAGATCTTTGAGACCCTCCGAGGTTCGACGCTTGCGCGAACCCTCGCCACCGAGCTGACCCAGCGCAGAGCCGCTGATGTCATTAGTATCGTTCGTGGCCTGAACGAGGGGCGTGAATGAGAACCAAGTCGATTCAGCCGGCGACGGTCCATCCAGCCCGTTACTGATCGGGAACGGACTTGAGCCAGGAAAGCTGCCGCTCATGTTAGGGGGCATGGTACCGTTGTTCATGTTGGCACCGCCATTGCCGGTGTTGCCACCGATCGTCTGAGGCTGCGTTTGCCCTTGATGCTGCTGTTGCTGTTGCTGTTGCTGTTGCTGTTGCTGCTGCTGTCGTGATGGTTGTTGTGGCTGCTGCATCTGCTGTTGTGGCATTACCTGCCCCTGCTGTTGTTGGCCCGACTGCGGCTGTTGAGAGAGGTGATGACCGCCCTGCTGAGAATTGTTGAACATGCCAGCGCTAAAGGCAGAGTATTGTGTGTTGCCGACACCGTTATTCTGACTGTTCTGCTGTTGTTGCCCCTGCTGCTGCTGCTGCTGCTGCTGCTGCTGCTGATTCTGCAGCAGTGTGTAGGCTCCAGGAATGCTTCCGCCGAATGGATGGTTGGAAGGCTCAAGGTTGTAAGCCGACATGCCCAGATTCACCTGCTGATTGCCCTGGGCATTATTGTTGTTATTGCTAAAACTGTTGGCATCAAAGCCAGGCAGGCTCGCGAACAGAGCAGCGTAGTCTCCATCAAAATTGGGAAAGTTGTTGCCCAAATTATTACCCGACATAGCTTGATTTTGAGGCGGAAACGGCATCGACTGCGGGCCGCCAAGATGCGGAACGCTTTGCGCGTTGCCAAGTGGTTGTGGGGCATTATTCTGAAGGAACCCGAAGTTGACAAAGTTCTGGCCGGCGAGGGAGGCCTGAGCTTGAGCATTCTGTGCCTGGTCCTGCATCGACGGTTGTGGCAGGCCGCCATGTTGCTGACCCATCGGCATTGCGGAACCCTGAGCCATGCTCAGATTGCTTGGTAAAGCACTGGGCTGGCTAGTGCCGGCATTGAGCGAGAGCGCGTCGTTAAAGCTAAAATTGTTTGCCAGTGGACTGCCGTACTGGTTCTGATTGAGACCAAGTCCCAACGGAGACGTCCGTTGACTGTGGTTTTGAAGTGCATGCGAGCTCTGAATGAGGTACGGCGGGTTAGGCGTGTGGGACGATCCGCCAAACTTAGAGCTGACCGTACGGACGGGAGAGCCATGAATGCTGCTGGGTCCGGCACTACCTGCACGACTGTGGCCGTTGTTCTTGACGACGTTGGCCACGCGCCCGGTTTTCCATGCCTCCTGAGCTTCAGGACTGAGGGTCCACCAGCTGCCCTTGCCGGCAGCGCTGCTGGGTCGCGGAACCTTGACGAAGAGATTGCCTTTGATCGAGAGCGTTGACTTGATGCGATTCTTGACGCGTGCCTCCCAGTCCTTGCCGAATGCCCACTCTCGGATCTCTGGGAATTTGGCGCACATACCCTCAAAAAGATCCTGGATGACCAGACGTCCACTTTCGCTCTCTGCGATGGTCTGACAGATCATCTCGGACCAATTGAGTCTCTTGCCCGTGATGGCGCTTGCAGCAACACGCGAATTGCCACCTGGAGTAGACGTGCCCGTACCGGGTAGTCTTCTGGGTGTTGCGCCGGGCGAGGAGGCGGCAGAATTTGGGAGGCTTCCAGTGTAGTCGGACAAGGCCGAGCTGAGAGCATGTGGGTTGAGATGCGCCGGAATAGCAGCAGAGCCGCCAGATGAGGCGAATTGGGAAAGCTGTGCATTGGCGTACGCGAGAGCTGAAGCGGTGTAGGCGCCGGATGGCGAGGCTGGGGCGGTGAGGGAAGCGCCGACGCCAGGATGCGAGAGGTGTGAGTGGCCTCCGCCGATAGCGGGGCTATTGGCGCCGGACCCTTGGTAGGACAAGGTAGCGTTCATATCCATGCTTTCTGCCCTCAGCGCGGAGCAGATGCGCGATCGAGCCGAAGTCGGAGGAAATGATGCACAGGGCTGGACGGCTCAAGGCTCTTTCTTATCGTCGAGCAACTTTATACGAAGCAAGGCTGCTTGACGTGAAGCGCTGCTGCGAGAGTTGGAGATGATGCTGAGTTACAACCGGCCCCGTTAAGCGTCGATTCCGGGGACGGCAACTTGCAGTGCCGAAGCTGGCAAAAACGATGTTTGCACCAGGTATGTGGAGCTGATCCGTACGCTGGGCGTCAGAGCTATGAAGCGGCGGATGGAGTCTGTCGAGGTCGGAACCGGTAGAGGTTCAGCCGATCCTGGTCCCGCAAGGGTGTCAGAGAGGAAGGGTGTTGAGGCGCTTTGAGATGAGCGACGGAAGAGGTGTGCGAAAGGTGACCGCTCAACTCGGCAAGACGAGATTCAACAAGCAACCTAAGCGCGGCAAATGAAGCGCGGCTTCCCGCAAGATTTGATCTCGGAGGCTGTCCGATGTACGCACGTCGCGATGGGCTGCAGAGGCAATGGCGGATGAGCAGATGACGGGCGGGCACACGGGGCCAGTGGGCTGTGATGGTGTACGGCCCAATGACGTTGCTGGTGGCGGAACGATACAAGATTGAAAGAGGGAGCTGAGGATGTCGGGGCCTGGTGCGACGACGATATGAGGGGCACTGCGAGTGGGAAGATCAAGAAGGGGTTGATGAAGCGAGGGAGAGCACTTTGGATGGTGAGGGACGGGTCGAGCAAGCGACACGATACGATCACGACGAGAGAGACGGCCAACCCAGCGTCAAGGACGCGGAGATAGAGCTCCACAGGGCAGGCGAGCTAGTCGAGACAATCTGCAGTCTGAAGTGCGGCCCCGGCCCCCTCAGGCCCAGTGTACAGTAGATGCACAGCACAGCACAGCGCAGTAGAGTGCAACAGCGCGTGAGATGGGTTAGAGAGCAGGCACGACAAACGGAGAGTCCTCAGGCCGTACTGTACAGTACAGTACCTGGACCAGCGGTTACAGCTGGTTCTGTTACAGTCCAGCACTGACATTACAGTCATACAGTACTACAGTACTGGTATTGCGTGAGGGCGCGATTGCAGCGGTGCCAGAGCAGTTGTGACCGTTTCGGTCCATCGGTGCGTGAGAGCGAGGCGGCGCGGCTGGTACATGTTGATCAGGGTGCCCTACTGCTCTGCTCTGGGGCAACATAGGCTTTGTATGCAATGCAGATATTATACTGCCGTACTGCCGTACTGCCGTACTGCAGTGCATGCGCTATACAGTAAATTACTGTAGTACTGTAGTAGTAGTAGAACTGTACTACGCTACAGCACTGTACTGTACTGCGACAAGCCGGGGAGGCAGATGCATCTGAGCGGCGGCCGGTTGCAGACGCGCCAGGCATGGCCCGCTCGGCCGCATTTTGCGCATTCTGCCGCCTTAATTGGCAAGCCAAGTGACAAGCTGCAGTGGAACACATACAGCTCCAGTGTAGTACATACGTGAGGCACAAGATGCTGGCTGTCGCGTAAGTGTGGAGATTTTCGGGGGCGCTTGGGCACTCGAGCCTTGGCCAGCCAAGTCATTTCCATCTTCATTAATGCCCTCTACCCCGCCAGCCAGCCAGCCAGCCAGCCAGTCTTGCGGCGGCGGCAACGTTTTTGGCACTGTAACACGAGGTCTTGTACGTGGATGCTCAATACAAAACCAACCTGCTCAGCTTAAATCACTTGCATCATTTTCTAGTCGCTTTTGTAGTGCGAGATCGTCAATCCGTATACGGGCCAAGTTGTCAGATGCAATTCACAGTAGTACACACTACGGTACTCGACTCACTACAGTACTGTACTTCCCTGGCTTGGACCCAACGCCCGTGCGTCGAAGCGAAGCGTCCGGATCGTCAATCGCGAGCAGCCTGTCATGCCCTCGGTGTACGGTATTGACAGCTATCCGCACCAATCGCAATACTTCGTTATTCTAAAGGAGTGCGGAGCCGCGTCGTATGTAGCAAAATGCCAACTTCCGAACTGGAATCGGACCATTATATTGTGTGTGCATTCATTCTACTGGCCAACAAGACACAGTGTGGCCCACTGTACGGGATGGCAGATGCACCTGCAGCTAGCCTGCGTCGTCGGCCCATGTAAGGTCGCGTAGAATCAGAACCCCAGTCCGTTCTCTCGCATGCAGTGGAGTCCTTCAGAAGGCATCGTGCAAGTGTGCCCAGGCCCTCTGATTGCGTGCATCACTCCTCTGCTTTGCATGCATATCTTCTCCGTGATACTGCCCCGCACAACACCGTCGCATTGTCGCTTTCCAGTGACAAGAACTCGTGACAGCGAGATAGCGTCGACCAGCCAAATCAAGTCGACTTCCAAACGTGCGACAACAATCGAATGTGACAGAGATCTGACGTCGGGCATATCTGCTCCTGCTTGTGTAAAAGGACAAGGATCACAGGGCATTATCACGTTGCCGCGCTGACAAGGTCTCGCCGCCAGTGCATTGGCTATGCCCCCCGTCCGTCTGTCCTCATCATGATGCCGTGCACAGCCAGCAGCCAAGTCACAATCTTGCATTGCGAAAGGCTTTGCGACGCAGAGTTGCTGCAAACAGGAGCCTCGACAGTCTGGCTGTGTGGGCGAGCTATGAGCTACGTAGCTTTTGATATGCCATGTACCATGCAATGGCACGAATGATCTCGCGGCATCTCTGGATGGAAAGGTCCTTCCCGGCTGGTGGAACGTGAACAAAGATGACATTGGCACCCTTGCCGCGGGCTGAACTGCGCTGGGACTCGCAGAGAGAACAGTAGAAGATAAAGTCGCACAGATATCGCCCTGGATCGAGCGACTGCTCCACTTCAGCTTTCGGCTCTGCGCCGCGCTCCGAGAGCCATCGGAGTAGATCCGATACATTCACCGGCGTTGCTTCGGTCGATTTGAATGCTTCGTAACCACACCCAAAGCCTCGCATTTTGCCGTCTGGCGAGACGTGTTTCTCGTCCATTCCGCTTGTATCGTTCTCGTCGCGGATCACACCTTCGACTGTAGGCGCCAGGCAGGCGTTGGCGTCGGGAACGTTGTATCCAAACTTGTGTGCCTGCGTCTCGCATCGCAGGCTGCCCGTCTTACCTACACCGACGTGGATTACAACATCGTAGTGCCCAGGTTCCCCATCGGGCGACGTCGGATGCTTTGTCGGATATCCGTCCGGGTATGACTGCCCATCCTTTCCTCCAAATTCGGCGTCTAGGCGTTCATCGTGCCAGAACTCAGCGCTGTCGCAGACGGGCCGAGATCCATGTAAGCGTGGTGCTAGGTCGAGCACAGAGCCGTAGTGCACTGGTATTTGAAGAGTCTGAATTTTGGCTACCGCATTCGATTGTGAGGTGGCCGAAGCCGACCCAGGATTTGTGTCAAAGGTGCTAGGTCCCGTTTTCTCGAGAACAGGTTCACGACCGAGGTCAAGCGCTGTATCGTGAAGCGGCTTTACGGCGAGCCACGATGGATTCTCTTCAATCGACTTGAACGGCTGCAGCGTATTAGAGCGGGAAAGAGCATCAGCTCGGGACAGTGTAGGAACATACGGGAAGCGAAGCTTGTGTGACTTACCCCGAATCCAGTGATCAAGACGTTCAGCTCGCGTCGCAGGGGTGCCGGCGCCATCTTGCAAGTGGCTCTCAACACCTGTCGATTGCGTCAGACTCGACGATGGTGGTTGCGGGTCTTGCTCAGAGAATAACAGCAGGCTTACTGGACAGCCATCTGAATGAAGGGTTCAAGATGTCAGCTAGAACAGAATGCGATTCACGCTGTCCCAGTCACAAGGTTAACATAAGGGAGAGTCAAGGCAAAATAACCATTTGAACACAAATAAAAAAAGAGTCCGGACAGCCGGAATCGAACCGGCGACCTATGGTGAAATTCCGTTCAATGCCGGATTAGGGTTGCCATTACAAACCATCGCTACTTCCAACTGAGCTATGTCCGGCCGGACATGTTTTACGATGTTGTGGAGAATCCGCTGTCATTATATACTGTATCATAATATGTGCTGGTCTACAAGACGCTGTGTTTTCGTCTGATAACCATAACAAATGATAGCGATTTCTATTCGTTTTTGCCCAATCGCTAGCTCTACAACCTTAGATTCTTGCCCTAGCCTCACCCTTTCCTACATCCTACTAGCTTTCAATGCACTCGACGTTGAACGCAATTGAACTGTGACACAAACTATCTTGATTGCAAGCAAGAGCATTACGACAACGGGTAGCTTTTATGTCCGTTACAGAATTCAGAGGTCTTCGTCGTCGTCGCCCAGCAGATGCGCATAGTCCTCGGCGCTGGCAAACGTTGGCAGGTCCTGCATCGCCTTCTTGCGCTTCTTCTTGTCCTTCTTGCTCTTGTTCTTGCTCTTGGCACCAGCTTCCGCGTCGTCTTCTTCCTCTTCCTCGTCGTCGTCGTCATCAAGCTGGCCGCGCTTGGTTCCTCGCTTTCCATCGGCAAACGCGGTAAAAGGCAACAGGTCGTCCTCATCCTCATCAAAGACATTACCACCCTCACTCTGGTCCTCCCAGTCATCCTCTTCTCCAACCTCCTCTTCTTCGTCAGAGAAGCTCATGCCCGGTATCACGCGAGGACCATCATCATCGTCGTCGCCCTCCTCCGGCACGACAGGGTCCCCATTCTCGGCTGCACCAGCCGCGGAGCCTCCGTTTTCTTCGTCGCTGTCAACATAGTCGAACTCGTCGGCGTCGTCGTCGCTGTCGTCCAGGCCCTGTAGCTCCTCTTTTCCAGGCATGGTGGCCTTCATCACCTTCCAAATCTCGCGCTCGTCAGGATCGTCGTCGCTGTCCAGCGAGATGTCGCTCTCCTCGTCAGCATCCTCGACGCCCTTCTTGCCCGCTAGCTCGTCGCCAGACACGCCAAACAGAGCGTCCTCTTCCTCGTCGTCCGCGTCAGCCATCTGTGCCCGGGTTGTCGAAGGCTGTTGGGACTTGAGATTGAAGAATTTGTGGAAGAAGAGCTGGTCGGCGGGCACGCTGCTGGCTTGCTTCTTGCGGAAAGCGTCGGTGTTGAATACTTCGTCCTCGGCAAGCGCATGCGTGCGCGAACGTGTAACTCCACTACCTGGCGTCGAAGCAGCCGCAGGAACAGGCTGCATCGCACTGACACCACGCACCGCTGCCTTTTGCTTGGGATTTCGAAAGACGAAACGATCCAAGAAATGCGAAAGCGTATTGAGGCTCAAATCGGCGTTGGTGGTAATGCGCTCACCCCGCACCAGCTGAAGTGCATGTACTGACACGGAGGGATGGAAGTGATGCACGAGCGGCAAGATATCCCAGAGGCAAGTCATGCCGGCATGAGCAAACCTAGGCTCGCGCTTGCGACCGTCGTATTTGAGAGCGAGCTTTGAGCTCATGGCTGCCGAATCTTCGGCCCCCTCCTTCGTCCACTTGTCTTGGTCATCGCCGCTCTCAGCAACATCGTGGAAGTGTTCCTCGTCATGCTCCTCGGGGTCAGTGAGCATACCGCGAAGGCCTGGTGTTCTTCGGAAAAGCTCGCCAAGCAGATGCAGACAGCCGCAGATGAATGAAGGCTGATGCAGAGAGAGAACCTGACAAAGACGCTTGACGAATGCCTTGACGCGGTCCAGCTCCTGGTCCGCCTTGAGCGCCTGGAACACGAGATTGAGGTACATGGCCTGCTTGCTGGAAGACTCGAGACGCGGGTCGAGCAAAGAGTCGTACAGCACGCGGTAGAATCGGTCGCTGATGGCGGCCGAGGTCAGCGTAGCTGAGGACTCTTTATGCGGGCTGACGATGGTGAGCTGGAAAATGAGTTGCAGCGCCTGAATGCAGATGTTGAACGAGCTCGAGTGCAGAAGCTTGAAGAGCGTGTTGATGTGCTTCTCGAATACCGAGGACTCGATCTTGGCAAACGGAAAGGCGCGACGGACGCCCGTGAGGACGGCGGCCACCATCTTAGACTCGGCGTCCTTGACGAGTTTGGGCTCCTCGGGAATGGTGCTCTTCTGTCCAGCCGCCTTACCGCCCTTGCCTCGACTCTTGCCTTTTCTGGGCTGGTCGCGCCATCGCTTCTTGTCTACCTTCTTCTTGGCTTCAGTCTCTGCCTCGTCGTTGACATTCGTTCCCTTCGCCTCTTCCAGCTCGTCACGCTTGAGAATGCCTTCAAAGAGCTCAAAGTAGAGCAGGATAAGGTGGTTGGCGGTCGGCTCATCCTTGACTGTGAGGACGGTTTGATTGAGCGTCAGGACACCATAGTAGCGGGCGTGCGTGTTGTGGTTGCTGGCTGTGAGCGAGTCTTGCTTCTCTGCGTTGACAGGCGCAGGTCGAAGCACCAGATTGGCAATCTCGCGAACCACGATGAATTTCATGGCCGGATGGGCGGTCAGCAGCTCAAGAATGTGGTTGCTAGTCTTGGCTGCCACACTTCGTTCTGGATCGCCAAGTTTGTTGACCAAGAGACGCAGAAGATTTTGCTCCTGCTCGGGCTTGTCTCGCAGCAGGATGAAGATCTGACTGACAGCCTGCTTGCGAGTAAAGGATATGCTGTCGTGCGACTGTGTCTCGAGAACTTGCAAAAATTGAAAGTAGAACTTCTTGAGATAGTCTTCGAAAGCCCAAAGCACAATGTGGGACTTTGCAGCTTCAATAGCCATCAGATCTGCCGACGAAATCGCGGCCGATGCCGTTGACAGACCAGGCTGATCGCGAAAGTAGCGCAGCTTACGAGCGCCAAGACCTCCCTCGCTGGCGAGCCAATCGGCAAGCGCGCGAGTTGCACGTCCCGACTCTTCTCGGCTCTTTTTGCGCGACATGTTGAGCAGGTTTTCGAGATGCTTGGTATTGTGCACTGGGCTGCTCTGCACGAGAAGCGTCAAGGCGGAAATCCTGTCCGACACAGTTCCGCCACCTTCGGAGGATAAGAGTGATCGGACGAAGTGAGCATCGGAGGCGGTGAGCGTTCCAATGCTGCCGCCAGCCTTGTGCAGCGACGTCTCCGAGCTAGTGAGCTCGTCGTAAGCGCGGTTCTCCTCTTGGAGCAGCTGCGATCCCAGGTCGAGGAGCTGAGTGATGCGGTCATGCGTGAGGCCTGATGTGGACGACGCTTCCGGTAGCTTGGGAAGCGTCTGCGACATCCAGTGAGGCACGGCTTGGAGGCGCAAGGGCCCGGAGGAAAGGTATGACGGCTTGATCTGCGTCTCTTTTCCGACGCCATCGTCATCAAACACCATCTTCTTGCCCTTACCCATGCGCTTGACCGTGACGCTGTCTTGCACGCTTGATGGTGCCACAACGGCTGCTGCCACTCCATTCGAGCGGGAAACTTTGCTGCTCGAGGATTGTGCAGTCTTGTTCTCGTCCTTCGCCTTAGTCTCGTTCTGAATAGCCTTGTCCGTTTGGGCGACCTTGCCCTTGCTTTGTCCCTTCTCCTTCTCGGTCTTGACTTGCTGCTTCCTCTCTTCCTTAGGCTTTTTCAATGATTTCGAGGACGAAGCAGCTGGCTCAGAAGCATTGGGATCTTTCTGGAGCTGTTCGAGGAAAGAAGCGACCTCGGACGAGAAGGCGGCTTCGTCAATGTCGACATTAGCTTTTTGCTTAGCGCCGCCAGCCCGGGATATGAGGTGAAGATCTTCGCGAGAGCCTCCAAAGCTCTCGATCTCTCGCATGAGTGTCTCCTCGTCGGCACTGTCCTCAGAGTCATATGCATTGTTGACCGGTTTTACAGGCTTGGCTGCGTGAGATGCTGACGTTTCAGCGCTGTCGCTTGTGTTGCTACGCTTAGTGTAGGAAGCGAAGCGGGAGGATGTCTTGGCTGTCGAATCGGTCGTTGCAGGCCTTCGCTCGGGCTTGCTGCCCTTAGGTCTAAAGTCCCGCGCCATCTTGTTATCGCAACAATCTAAATGCTATAGTCCACGCCTACTGGTAGATGGATAGAGACTGAATTGAGATATCGATGGGATCGAGATAGAGTGTCGACATGAAGTTCTGGAGATATTCGACGGTGCTCAGCGTCAGGGTCGCGAATGAGGCTTCTCTGGTTGGTGAAACTGGAAAGAAGAAATTTACTACTGTAGTACTGTACAGAACCACATCCACGCTGTTGCGGCCCTGCGAACCAAAAACTTTACAAAAAAATGCTTGTCTCGGGACTCGGCAGCCTTACTTACACCCAGTAAAACAAAAGCATGACATATATAGTCTAACATTGAATATAGGTTCTTTCACCTCACTTGTTAGACTGATAATGACCCGTTAGGACTTGCCGTAATTTGCTCCAGCCGCGTGGAGCTGCACGTACAAAGGACTAGCTAGGAGTTGAGCTGGCAGAGTCTCGTCTGCGGAGACGTGACGTTGGACTTTTGCGCAATCAATCATGCCCACTGAGGCTCGCTCTCTCTGAACCAAGACTGCACGCCCCTGTATTCTTTACAGCCTGCGCTCCGCTTGTCGCGCTGGCCAGACGCCAACATGCTATGAGATGTCCCTTAGGCAGGGTGCCTGCATCGTGAACATCGGTGAAGATTGAACACCACCTGTCCTGTCGCGCTTATGAAGTACAGTATTCGACGCGTTGTTGACCGGGCAAAACACCACTATGGTTCTCGTAGTACATTTGCTCGATGCTCGTCTCACCACAACCAGCCAGCCGATCCCGAAGCTAGCCACTGTATCGTGCATTGGCGCTGAACCCCCCCCCCCCCTCTTTCCCTCTAATCAATCCGTATAACATGTACATTACAGAAGTAGTATCACTGTCCAGCTGCACACTCAGCCCGTTGTCCATGTTAAGCTCCATAAAAATGGTCTCGGAGCTAGCTTGTTTCAGTTGATGCAATGCAGCAGGTCAACAAGTCAAGCTGGCCGAGGGCTTGAGCGAGCCACTGTAGCATTAGCAGGACCCAAGCGACTCCGATCGACGTGCTTGCAGAAGGGCTCGGAAAGCGTGCATGCAGCTTCAAGAGGTGCTACAGTAGTCGAGCAGACCTGGAGCGGAACTGGAGTCCGCTAGTGTTCAAGTAGATTGCGGCTAGTACTACAGTTCTACTAGCTGTATTGGTGGGAGGGGGCGGGACAAACGTGAGCTTGACGGTGATACAGTACTGAACGAGTCTTGCCTGGCTCGGGAAGGCTGGAAGCCTGTCTCAATTGCACCAGTGCGGATTCGGCATGTGCAGACAGGCAAACACAACCGAAGCTTTGCAGGCGGTCTGGCAGCTGTCTGCACGCTTGGGGACGCGCTGTGCTGCACAATTAGTTGGACTGTTGCGTGTCCGCTGGCAAACAAGGTGCAGGCGGGCGTGGCGTGGCCTCGGCAAGTGTGCATCATGCAGCAATAAATAAATTTGTTCGTGCTGCCTCGGCTTGTGACAGGGTAAATTATCCTTCCAGCCTCTTTGTGCGTGAGTGAGTGAGTGAGTGAGTAGTGTGTGTGTGTCTCACACACTCTCTCCTCTCCCTCTCCCTCTCTCTTTCACCCCTGTCACCGGCTCCTTGTTCGATCCTGTCGTTCTGTCGGAAACCCCCTCGGCGAAGGAATGCACTAGGATGCGCACACTACTGCATCTGGCTGGTGGCTGTGGCAAGAGATGCCCAAGCTGCTGGCAGCGCTCCAGTACTGTACTCCCCTGTGGTCACTTTGACCCCCTCTACTGCAGCGCCTCGGATCGTCGAGGATCAGCCCTTGTGCGAGCTTCGCTTGCGCCAATGACAGGTGCGCATCGGGGTCCTCCCGCCAGCATGCCGAGCAGAGCAGTTGCTCACTCGCTGGTCGCACCCAACAAAGCTACCGTACTTAGTCCAGTCGACCAGATTTAGGTTTAGCATGAGTAGTCATGACCCACACGTTGCCCGAGTCTCTCTGGTACAAGCACTGATAGCCGACACAGTACGCTTTGGCTGCTGGCTCCAAAATCTTGCTTCCGCTGTCTCATGCGCTCGTGTCGAGCTGTAGCAAAGCGGCAGACCCGACGTGACTGCACAGTGAAAGTATTGTAGCACGGGTATTGCGCCTTCTCTTTTTGGTTGTGCTCGACAAGATCTGAGCAGACTGCCAACAATATATACCTGACAGGCATCTTTGGTTGAGATCCTTCCTTTTCCACCTTAAGAAAATCCCCTCCCCCCTCTTCTCTCGTTCGCAGTCCCAACATCCCTTGGCCCCCCTTCCAGACCATCCTTTCCTTCTTCGCTCTCAACTCCTCTTCGTCTTCTAGCATCCTCCCTGATAGCGTTGACCGCATCGTGAGGACCCGTTCAACTTGGCTTTATTTGTTCTCAAATTCTCGATTTACTTGCCCCTCCGCCAATCCCGCGTCGACCTGACAAGATGGCTTCTAAGACTATTCTGTTCTCCCTTGTGGCCCTGATGCTCGCACTCCTTGCCGCCAACGTCTCTGCCGAGCAGCCAATCAGCCATAATGCCACTGTGAGACGCCATGCTGCCATCATGGTCGCCCGACCCGCCCGTCGATCCATCGACATGGGCCCGGCAAAGCGCTTTGAGCAAAAGCGACAAACTGCCGAACAACTCGCACAGGCCGCCGAGCTCAAAAAGTGGAACGACGACTTCCAGACCAAGAATGCCGAGTGGCAGCAGGCTGCCATCGCCGCTCTCAACAAGGGTCAGACCCCTCCCAGCTATGACGAGTACTGGAGCGGGAAGTCGGGCAGCACCAGCACCGGCTCCAGCTCCAGCAACAACGCTAGCACCGAATCGTCCTCTTCCGCGTCTGACAGCTCTTCGTCGTCAGATGCGTCTTCGTCTGACAAGTCTTCCTCCAACAACAACTCGAACAAGTCGAGCTCCACGCCCAGTAATAAGAGCTCAGACAGCAGTTCGACCTCCAACAACACCGACGACAGCTCCTCCAGAGAAGAGGACTGCGTGGAGGACGAGTCGACCACAGAGGACGCGACGCCGACCTCGACTGCCTCTAGCGAAAAGTCTACAGCGACCTCGAACAACAAGCAGCTTGCCAAGGACAACAGCAACAAGGAATCCGCTTCTCAGACCACTTCTTCCAAGGCTGCTGCCTCCTCAACATCCTCTTCCGCAGCGTCGTCCTCAAGCTCGTCCTCGTCTTCTACCTCGGGTCAGGGAACTTATTTTGCCCCCGGTCTTGGCGCATGCGGCTGGACCAACTCGGCCTCGGACCATATTGTTGCCATCTCGCATTCGCTCTTTGATTCCTTCGGCACCGGAAACCCCAACAACAACCCGGCATGCGGACACAAGATCAAGGCTAACTACCAAGGCAAGTCGACCACCGTCACCGTCGTCGATCGATGCGAGGGCTGTGCTTGGGGCGACCTTGACTTTACCGCGACCGCCTTCAAGGAGCTTGCTAGCCTCAGCGTTGGCCGCCTCAGTGGCGTGACCTGGGAATGGGTCGGCTCCGCCCCTTAGGTCTAGATCGGGTCACCGTGCCAATTACCCTCGTGTCTATCGTAGCCATGAATGCCGCGGCGCCGTCACTGGTCTGACGGCGATTGCTGCAGAGCAGCAATCCTCGCTCACATTGCTACTGGCTAGCAGAAATTACCGAGGCCCGTAACAGCAAGGCTAGATGGAAAGTACACAGCATGCTCGTTATGTACACGCCAGACACATGTATACCAACAGACTCGTTTGCTTCGCAAAGCTCTCTGGACCTCCTTGATGGACCGGATCCAGACCCGCATTACCACCTAGTCGCAAACTTGTCACCGACTGTCTCTCACCTGTATCCCTACTTCGTACTTCACTTGACGGATTTTCGTCCGTCTGCAATCTTGAGCGCCATGTCGCTTCTCATTATGGTATGGCGGTAGTGGCAAGACAAGCGTGCATTTCCGTGATCAGAAACGGGGAGAAGCGCCCAGACGGCAGAGGCTAAATGGCCAAGGCTCATGTCAGTGTCCTTGTGTGGAACGCCCAATTGGTTGAGTCGGGTGCGGAATGGGTCTTAAGCATGAATGTAGTAGGTATAAGGAGATTATACAATTGTAGTCAGAATGGATCGCTGTACGCATGCAGCAAAGTCATAAACACCGCTACTTCTGGGCGATGTTGGTAGCTTGGAGGTTGGCCTTTCTCATCACGACAGCCTTTTCCGAAACGACCGACTTAGCGGCGAGGATATTCCTTTTGGCGTTTAGAGATGTGGAGAGCGAGCTCTTTGTCCGCACGGTGCCCGATTTTACCGACGAGTGCTTGGTCTGAGACTTTTTCGTCGCTGCAGACGACACGATCTTGTTGCGCGACGATACGGTGGATGCGGTGAGAGTGGATGCAGGTCGCTGAGATGTGGAATTCCTCGCGGTTTCCGTCTTAGTAGCGACAGCGTCGAACGCATCTGGCTCCTTTACGCCAGTGGAAGGCTTTGTCGTTGATTTTGCTGGAGCTGTCGTCGCTTTGTCCTCTGCTTTTTTCTTCATTGCTGCAAGTGCTTTCTTCGCGGTTGTTTCCTCTGCTTGCTTCATCAGTGGCTTCTTTACAGCTCCAGTTTCGCTTGGTGCTACGGTTCGAACCTGGTTGGCAGCAGTGGTGGACTGCAGAGCTGGCCTCTTGCTAGAGACGGCCACCTTCTTCGTAGCCGTTTTTGTGTTTTCCAGTGGTATGGTCCGTTTTTGGGGCCTGGTCGGCTCGGATCTCGCCACATCGGGTCTAGTCGGCAGATCGGCTGGACCTGGGCAGGCAATTTGATCGAGTTCTTCTGGCTCTCGCTTCGGCGGCGCCGGTGTCGCCAACGGAGTCGAAGTGTTGAAGTCAGCTCCGACCACGAGTGTTCGGTTCGCCGCCACCTTTGCCGATGGTGTGGGCACTGCTACGCGTCTAGCCGAAACTTTGGGGGCTGGCGCCGCCCTTTCAATCATCACTCGACTGGCTTTCTTTGGCTGTCCTGGCGTCCGAGGACCGAGACCCGGCGATTCACCCCTTCTCGTGATCTCTTTCGCTTCGTCTACATCAAAGGCCTTGTATACCGCTGCACCTGATTCGTTTTGCCCCATCTCGGTCGTGCATGACTTGGAATGTTGATCCAGGATTTTAGCTGTTCTTTCTACTATGCCATCGCTAGGTGCCAGATCTTGGGGCATTTGTGATGAGTCCCGCACATCGAGGTCTGATCTAGCCTCCTTGGTACTCGATGCGGGCGTAATCTGCTTTGTTGCTTTCTCCAGCGATGCTGTGGGTTGATCTACGTTCAATTCGGGTGCTGAGCTTGACTTCCCAAGCTCTGTGTCTTCTGATGTCCTACGCTCGCTATTTGTGTTTGAGGCTGGAACTTCCGCTTCGGTTTCAGGACCAATGAGGTGCTTTGGCTCGAACCGGACGGACACAGTCTTGCCCTCTCGGTTGCGACCATCCTTCATGCTCCTTGCCGACTTGGACCGCTTGAGCTGGTGCTCAGAAGCTGAGGTGGAGAGACTCTCTGGCGCAAAGGCCTGCTGAAATGCGGCAAATAGCGCACTCTTCCCCTGTGATGTTGTGGAGGGTCCAGGTGCGTTGCTGGGGGCCGCAAAGAGGCCAGAAATGAGCGAGCTGGCTTGCGTGGCTGCTGCACGTGTATCGTAATCTGCATGATGATGGTGCAGATCCTTGATTCGGAGACTGTGGTTGCGATCTGCGTCACGTTCCCTGACTGGCACGTCGAATCTGGGCATTTGATACGCCGATGTAGATGAAGCAGGATGCGGATTTGCTGAGGCGTGATGCTGCTGCAGTTTCCGGTCGTGTGCTGTTAGGGGCCCAATCGGCTTGGCTGTTGTAGCTGTGTAGTCGGTCCATTGTCGGGTCGAGTGATCTGAGCCGGTTGCCTGAGCTGTCAAACGACCCGGACGTGCCGCGGCAATCTGCTCGGCAAAAAGTCCTGCTTTCGTATAGCCTGTTGCATTCACGCCTGTTACGGGCAATTGTCGTTTGTGGGAGGTGGAATTGATTTCGGCGAAGTAGCGACATGGTTGGACAGATGCGTTAAGGGCTGTAGCGGCTGCTTCGTGCTGTGTGCCGTTGCGACGGGAACACGAGTCGGAATGTGCGGACGACGAAGCAGCCGTAGTGGGCGGAGGTGACGATGGCGGGGGCACATCGACGTGGAGAGCGCCTGCCTTTGGCAGCGACAGATAGCGTCGTATGGTCGGTGTCAGAGGTCTGGTAAAGTGCTCGACACGTTCGGGCCAATGGGCAATGTATAGCTCAAAGATCCTTCTCGTGGCCTGCCGCACCTCGGGGTTTGAGTCGGTTGCACCACTCTTGATGGCTAATTCAACATCCACCACACGACGACTGAGTCTGTCGCGCTCGGTAAGCTCGAGCACAAGAGTGAACGCATTTGCTGCCACTGCTCTGAGGCCTTGACCTTTGTCTTTAATGGCCTCACGTAGCAATGGAATGACGGAAGCAAGTCGACAGTGCTTGATGATGAGGTGGAGCGACTTTTCGGCGCGTTTGACTGCAATTTTGTTAGTTCTGGCGCAGATAAGGAGTAAAGTAGGCACGAAGATGGGGACGAGTGCGTCGAAGGATTCTGCAAGTCGCGGAGCTATCGAGTTGAGCAGATCGCCGGCGGTCCCTGAAAGAATGGTGCGCTCGGAGAGAAGCGAGTTGTTGATTGGTTGGGAACAGTGCTTGACATGGGGCACAAAGTTGGCATACTTGAAAGCACCACCCCGAGTGAGTGCCTGTAAGCGTGCTAAGGCCTTTTCGATCTTTTGCCAAGTGTGTTCGGTCTCGGGCAAGAGGAGATCACTCTGAAGCTCGTAGAAATGGTCGTCTAGCTCCTGAGACGAGTTGATACTGATTTTCGCCTCCTGCGACTGTTTGGAGGACCGAGGCATTTCCTCTCCAACACCACGCAGATGGTCGAGAGATTCTCTATCCAGCAGATACCCGTTACCCGTTCACGGTGATGAAGAGTCGATGTGGACAAGATGAAGGAGCAGTGATGAGTGTCTCGACGAGGCCGATGGAATGGTGAAGACAAAGCTGGCGTAGCGCTGGCAGAGTCGATGTGAAGATAGAGGGAGTGAGCGATTTGACTTGACAGAGCAATTCGGATACAGCTAGTATCGACAACGGCGAGTGTGCAGTATCAGACGAGCGTGACTGCTTCTGTACCGAATAACTGCAAATAGGTCGTAGTGCACTATACTGTAGTACTGTATCTCTTTCGGCTATGGTGCGTGTATCTCTGAACCGTGAAATTGAAGTATGGAGGAGACGCCTCCTTCACTTGCAATACAGTATTGGGAACCGGCTGAGCAACAAATAGTGACAGCCAAGAAGCTCTTGCAGTGTACTGTACTGTACTGTACTGTACTGTACTGTACTGTACTGTACTGTACTGTACTACAGTGCACTGTGATTGTTTGCTTGGTGTTGCTGCTCAGCGGATCTGTCATTTCAATATTGTACAGTACAGTACAGTACAGTACAGTACTGTTTTCTGTTTTCATTGGGCTTTTTTGGACACCCCCCCCCCCCCCCCACAACAACACAGCACTTCAACATTAATATAATGGCAGCAGTTGACTGCGCTGCTTGACCCTACGCAGAAGACGCCTGGCGCGTCGATTGCGGTTTGATCACGTGATTACACAAAGTCCCCGGAATCTCTTTCGCATCCCTCCACTCGACTGACTACTGTACCGTACCATACTCGAACCGGTCGATGGAGGTGCCACCATACAGTCGGCCAAGCGCAGCACTCTATGTCATTCGTTCAACCCGCAGCAAAGCTCTCGACGGGCATTCTTGTTTAGCACTCACCCGCATCCCAGCATGTCGTTGCTTCGGCCGTTTCGCGCGACGGACCTGTTCAAGTTCAACAATGTAAATCTGGACCACTGGACCGAAACATACTCTATCTCCTTCTACCTCTCATACCTGGCACAGTGGCCTGACCTGTCCTTGATACAGACTGCGCCTTCGTCGGCTCGCACAATGGGTTATGTCATCGGAAAAGCCGAGGGTTACGATCCAAATCCGCCTCCATCGTCGTCCTCAGGTTCAGCTGCAAAGTCCCCCAGCACGCAAACACAAATTCCAACGCTCCACGGACACGTCACTGCCATCACAGTGGCACCAGAATACCGCCGACTGGGCCTGGCAAACGGCATGATGCAGCTGCTCGAGGACGTGAGCGAACGCGTATACAACGCCTACTTTGTCGACCTCTTTGTTCGACCCAGCAACACAACCGCCGTCAACATGTACGAAAAGATGGGCTACGACGTCTATCGAAAAGTTCAGCAATACTACTACGGCGGCGGAACGGGAGGAAACGACGAGGACGGCTTCGACATGCGAAAGGCACTCCGGCGCGACATCAACAAGCTCACTGTTCGCAAGAATGGCCGCAACTTTACCGTGCAGCCTGAGTAAGTCCATCACATCCTCCCTTACATACTTACCCTCCCTTGTCCGATCATTGCCCTAACCACGCACGCCTTTTTTTTCTCTTTTTTTTTTGTTCATATTTCTTTGTTGACTTGGATTGTTGTTTCCTTCCGCATTGTTCCTCGGTGCTTGTCTGTCACACTGCCAACACACAGGAACACAATATTTGAGCCGGCGTATCGCCCCTGAAACTCCTTCGCAAGCGCAATCGAATAATATTGATTTTGTTGAGACTTGCGCATCCACGCTCTTATTCAAGCGTGATCAAAGCTGTTGGAGACCGGGACCAGCGACGATCGATGATAGCATCACACTAAAGGCGAGAAAGTCATGTCACATCGAGACCGCATTTCGTCACATGTACCTTGTTTCGCACACACAGAGAGAGAGAGAGACAGAGAGAGAGAGAGAGAGAAAGAGAGAGAGAGAGAAGGTAATGCGGCGTGAAACAAAGTGTCGCCTTCTAGCCAAACAGTCGCTTCTTCTGATCACCACTAGGTTGTCGCATTGGCATCCTGAATCCCTCTCGCAGCAAATTCAGACTCCTTCGTCCGAAGCTAGCGGGGCCACCCCGTCCATTTTGCATGCGATTCGCCATGGCCTCCTGCTCGTACCGGTTGAACTCGGCCTCATAGCCAGGCTCCCGTTCCATCTCGTCGTCTTCGTCATCTTCCTCCTCGTCGTTGTCCATCATCGTGCTCAGACGGGCGCTGCGGCTTACGTTCATCGACCTGCGTCCGTCCATCGAGACAAAGCGCTGCGTCGGCAGCATGCCGAATGCGCTCTGGCTTCGCGGTGGCATGTCTCGCATCTCGCCTGCGGGCGATGACAGCACGCGCTGTCGTTCTATCTGGAAGCTGCGCTTGGGGCCACCGAGACCCGCGTAACTCTTTCGATTGCGCAGCTTAGGCAGCAGTCCGCCACCGCCGCTGCTGGTTCCAGCCTGCGTCTGCGTCTCGGCTCGGTGCTCAATGCCATCGCCAACTACAATTGTCGGCTGTGTGCCTCCAATCGTCGATTCTCGCTTCTTGCGTCGAAAACCAAAGCGCAACAACTTCGATTTGACACTCTTGTCCTTCCCCTCAGGTTCGTTGAGAATCGGATTGAAGGCGTCTGCGTCGTTGTGCGCAGCGCTGGGAAAGTCGCGTCGAGACGGCGCTCCGTTTAACGCCTCTTGCAGATCAACCACGCTCGAAGACTTGACCGATCCCTCAGGCCGTCGCGGATTTCGGGGTGGCCGAACCGGGCCGGTGCCATTGCTGTTGATCGACGCATCGTCAGCGATGAGAGGCATTGGATTACCAAGGACAGTGATACCCGTCCGACTGGCTTGCATGCTGCGCCTTCCCGGCGGATCAATTGCACTTAGTCCGCCCTGTAAGCCAGGGCCCAGCGCAGGTGCTGGCGCCACTAT
This sequence comes from Testicularia cyperi, assembly GCA_003144125.1. Taxonomy (NCBI): domain Eukaryota; kingdom Fungi; phylum Basidiomycota; class Ustilaginomycetes; order Ustilaginales; family Anthracoideaceae; genus Testicularia; species Testicularia cyperi. The sequence goes on from KZ819190.1 coordinate 1,036,195, forward strand.
CGAGGAGCGCTGAGGCGAGCCAGTCGGACCCACGATCGAGGTCCGCAGGATACTGGCCGTTGAAGAAGTATCGCGCTGGTGCTGAGGGGCGGATGAGGTAGAAACGCCGCCGCTGCTAAGGCCGTTCATAAATGGGGATCCCTCCACGCCCGCCGGCATGGTCGGGAGCTCTTTGCGAGAGCTTGCCTGGCTCAGTCGCGAGCCGCTTGCGGGCATCGTGCGGTTGTCGAAAGTATTCGCAGCGCCTCGCAGATCGGCACTGGATGTGCTTTCCCGGTACATGTCTGGAATGGGCTGCAGGGGAGGGCTGCGGAGTTCCTTCATGCTCGCGAAGCTCGTGATGCGTCCATTACGAGCATCGGTGGAGAAGATCGGCCCCGAAGGCGGCACGGCGCGGTCTCCGGCGCTGCCTGTTCGTGAGCCTGGAATCGAGCCGAAACCCGAGCTGAGACCGGGCGAGCCTGCCATCTGTAGTGACGGTGAGTTGAGATACTTCTGAATCATTGAATTGGAGGCCTTCCGAATTCGCGCCGCTTCACTCGCCGAGGGAGGATTAGGGCCCAATTGCTGGCCGTTCCGAGCGCGTGCCGCGTCTGTGGCAGCGGCCGCGGTGGGTGACGCAGGCTGGAAGGGGCCCAGCTCGAGACTACTCTGGCTTGCCATCCCCGGTGGGCTCTGGAACACACCTGGCGAAGCCAACTGGGATCTTGCCTTGGAGTCTATGTCGACTTCAGTGCCGTTTTTGCTGTTGAAGAGCGTCGAGGTCGATTTGCGAGCCTTGCCGAGCACACCTCCGAACGACGTCATGTTAGCCGGCGGCACCAGATCCATAGAGCGGTCGGCACTGATCGAGTTCTGGCGCAGACGGGGGCTGGTTGACGCCTGCGAGCGTCTACTGGCGTTGCGGCTGGCGATGCTGCCGTTCTGGCTGCCTCCGCCGGGTCCTTGCGAGTTTTCGCGACTGAGGGCGGCGCTGCCACCACTGCCGGCGAGCTTGGACAACAGACCACGCAAACCTTTTTTCTTGCGCTTGGTACTATTGTCTCGATCGAGATCCAGCCCTGTAGGCCCTGCCTCCTGCGGATTGACATAGCCGTCTGCTGAGACCATACGAGATCGGTCGAAGGCAGCTGCGTCTGGCAGAGCCGATTCACCATCGCCCGGGAAACCGTAGAATGAGCGGCTCAACGCCGCGGGGCTCTCAACGGCCATCGGTGTGCCTGGAACAAATCCATTCTGTTTGATGCGATGCTCAATGCCATCCTCCTGCGCTACGTGCATGTCAATCATTGAGCCGCTATGCATGAACGACAGCTGCGAAGCGCCCGATCTATTGTTCAGACGCGAGGGAGTGGTGGGCGAGGCACCCATGTACGACCGCGAGGGCGGAAGCAGGCTCTCGGCGGGGCTGGATGGATAGAATGCCGATGGAGATCGGCTGCTGGCTGCCGAAGACCGCAAATCCTGTGCACTTGCTGCACGGGCAGCTTGCATAGATGCGCTGGTGCTGCGTCGGCTCCGGCTCGCGGTCATGTCGTCAGCTGCACCAGCCGCTGTACCTGATCTCGGGTTCTCTGCGACAGGACCAGGCTGTCCAGAGGCAATGACATCTGGAGTTCTGATCTGCAATGGACCATTCGGATAGCTGGGTACGCCGGAAATTAATCCGGACCCGATCGAAGGTCCGGCTGCTGGCATGCGGCTGTCCGATACTCGAGGTACGGTCTCGTGAGATCGCTCCAGCCCGGGCGCGGCTGTTGGCAAAAGCCCGCTCGCCTCTTCGATGGCGGAAGTGTCCATAGGCTGCAACATTCCGGTTGAAAGGCGCTGTCGCGAAATAGCCGAGGCATCTCGCACAGGCGGGATTGGCGCGTCGGGGGGACCCGCAGATATCTCAAAGTCAGCCACAGCCGAATACGGAGCAGCACTAGACAGTGAGCGCCCTGCAGCAGCCATTCCCTGCCTCTTCTTGTCAGCCTCGGCCCGCATTCGCGCCTGTTCCATGGCAATGTACTTGGCCTGCACTGCAAGGAAGGTCTGTAGCGTTCGCCAGCGGAACGAGGAAGCTGGTGGATTCATCGAGGTGTGCAACTTGAGTCGCTCAACCGTAAGCGGGTCACCCTTTCCAATGCGCTTGTACACTTTGCTGCGAACGCGACCGGCCTCCCGGTGGCTGTTGTGGCTGCCTCCGCCGTGACCGCTGCTCCGGCTCTCGCTCGATCGCTCGATACCGGACAATCGTGCGTCTTCCTCAGCCTCGATTCGGACTGCCTCCTCGAAATACTTGTCACTTTCGCGCTCCCAGACGCCTTCGCCAAGCACGCGGACGTCGATCATGTCCTCGTCACGCATCATGCACTCAAGGCAGACTTCGGGATCATTGATGCTCCTGCGCACGCCGTCGGGTCCGATCAGACCCGACGGAAGCCCATCGGGTCGATGTTGAAGCTCAAACGGCGGCACGAGACTCCGCTGCGCCATCAAACCGGGATACTGACGCGCGCCAACCTTCTGCGGAGCGCTCGCTGGCGAGGCAAAGACGGGATAAGGTCCATTGTTGCCGCTCGACACAACATTCGCTGCGGCCATGGCAGCGCTGAAGGCACCGACGCTTCGCCTTTGCTCTCGGGCCTGCAACTTCTGTAACTGCTGCGTGCTAAAGATCGGACCAGCAGAAGAAGCGGACGCAGTCGGACCCTGGCCTTCCATTTTGTCTGCATCGATGGCGGGAACAGCAATAAGGTGGCGGTCGGTCGTTGCACGTGCACCGTTCATGGGTGCACTGGCCTGCAAGCCCCTCCGGTCCGTCAGGCTGTTGAGATTGTCCGCTGGGACTAGCTGCAGCGGCTTGAGTTGGCCCTTGAAGGTGTCATTGCGGCCTGTTCGCGTGGTGTTTGTGTCGATGAATTGTTCCTTTTTGGCTTTTCGCTCCATCTGACGGCGCTCCCATTCCGCTCGCGCCTCTACCTCACCATCCGGAGGAGGGCTAGGCTCGCGCGATGGCGACTCGAGGCTGAGGTCGTCGGTTCGATCTGCGAGATCCTGGTCAGCATTGGCAGCTGGCTGTGCGAGGGCGGTGTTGGCTGTGAGGCTGGCAGTCGACTTGCGTCGGGCCCGTTCCATCATGGCAACGACGGTTGCTTCAGGCTTGGATGGATTCAGACTGGCTCTGGCGGCCGCATCTGCCTCCATCGCCGACTCTGCCTGCGCTTGCAGATGCGCAAGTCCAGCAGCCTTTTGCGCTGGAGAGATGTCGGCAAGCGGCTTCTTACGAAAGTCGGATACGGGCCGCTGGTCGGTAGCACCAAGCATGAGCATCTGCGTTTCCACACTGCTTTGACCCTGCGCAGCTCCGGCTGGAAGGGGCGGTGGGATCACATTGTCAGCAGCGTTGCCTTCTCGGATACTGTCGCTGTCAATCTTGGCACTCGTAGCTGCAGCGTCTGACGGCGTTATGTCTTTAGGCGGAGGTGCCGGAGCAAGAGGGCCCGTTTGAAAAGTACCGCGAGCAGATTGACAGCTGTCAGCTCCAACCTCGGCTGCGGTCAGAGCCACAGATCCAGCGGCAGCGTGGCGAGTCGACTGCGCGTTGTCGTTTGACGCCGCGATGACGGTGATGGGCGATGCGGACGGCGATGACGTTGCGACAGCGCTGAGAAGCGGCTGCTGCGTTGTGATTGGAGTCAATGACGGATCTCGTGAGCTGACTGCCGCCGTCGCAAAAAGGCTGTCGGCGGATACGTTCAGAGGCATTTTCGCGCCCTGAACAATGTGCAATGGGACTGGCTGGGAACCTGCCACGCCTGTAGGGCCCGTCGACTGGCGCAGCGGTGTCGTGTCTTTAGCAGGCAGCGCTGGCGCGACAGCTGCGACGGGCGCGAAGGACTCGTCCCAGAAGCTGCCGGGCAAGGCGCCTGGCACTGTGCGCTCGTCAGGCGACGATCCATAGCCCGAGTAGTACTTGTCAAGCCATGGTTTTGTGCGATCGGATGTGGCAGCTCGGGACGGGGCTTCCAAGTTGTCCGCGACATCGTCGCCGCGATCGGAGGATCTGCCCTCATCGCCACTGATGAAGCCTCCACTGATGGCAGTCTGAAAAGACAGCACGGATGCACGCTTTGTCTGATTGACCGCGTTGCTTGTCGTGGTCCCGTAGCTGCTGCGATTGCCTGTTCCATCGTGCATCCAGCCAGAGCCGCTAAGATGGCTCATCGCGGTTCCAGGTCGACTGGACAGCTCATCTTGGAGGACCTCTACAGGCTGCATGTACGCATCGGCCGACGAGAATGGTCGATGGATCGGGACCACAGGCTTTTCCAAGGTCGCAAGCCCGGTGGACTGAGATCGGGTTGCGGCCGGTGCCACGGGCCTTGTCGCGGCACATGCCGCGACTGAGGGATTCGGACGCTGCTTCTGCTCGGGCGTGGCTGCCGTCACGATTGGCGATCCGAATGTTTTCTGGCGTGTTTTTGGCGTTGTCTGCGGCGGTGTTGAAACTGCAGTGGCTCCCTGGACCGTGCTTGACGAGCTCTGGGAAGGCGGCAAGGTTGTCCTTGAGCTGCTAGGGGTGATGTCCACTTCGGCCTGTTTGGACAAGAGCATGGCGCCGTGCATTTCGGGCTTGCTATCTGGTGGCCGAGGCAGGTCCTTGTTGGAGCTGGACGAGCTCGAGACAGGCCCGGCCGCATGCTTCCAGGATGTGTCTGCATCGGCGGAAGACTTTGTTTCGAGAGTCGTTGTCTTTGTTTGCGCCATGCCCTTTGAGTGATCGATGTGATCGGGCTCGGCCGCAGCGATGACGGCAGTGGATGTAGCGGTGATGTCGGGCATGGCGAAGTCGCCGGGGTGGGCCGTCTTGAGATCGAAACCATCATCAAAGGAGAAGTTGGCCCAAGTGGGCTGGCGTTGCATTTGTGTGTCGTTGGACTTGTTTGCAACGCCGTCGAGCTGCTGAGACTGGCCGCTCATGGTGTATAAGATAGGCGGAGCTGTGAGGCTACTGCTCGGGGTATGGGGTGTTGGGACAAATCTCTGGGCACCGTCCGAATGCAAACGCAAACGCGAGTGCCACCTGTTGTTGAGACTGAGCTGTGCAGCAACTGCTCTCCGCTGCGCTGTGCCGTGCTGATAATGCGATGACGGAGGATGAGAGGTTGCCAACGCACCTTAACCTTGTGCTGGTACCGAACCAGACTGAGGCTGGAAGCGCTCCGGAAGCTGTCGCTTAAAGCTTAACGGAAGCCTGGATCGGAAACCGAAATAAATAAAATAAGATAAAACTGCGGTGCTGCTGCGATCGAGCAGAAACCGTTGGGCGTATCAAGTCGCAGAAGTATCAAACTTGACGAAGCATGACAGCTGCGGACAGCTCTGCTTGGATGCGGGGCAGTAGATTGGAAAAGACAAAATGTTGAAGATATTGGCGGCGTAGTTGCAGATCTGAATGGCCCAAACTAGAGCGATGAGAAGGGGGGCGCTGATGTTGGCCGTTGCGTCTAGTGATGCGGACAATGATGGCTTTCCCAGCTGGGAGTGGAGATGGTCGGCGCGGGAAGCAAAGGGGAAGCTGGATTGCTACGGTGGAGAAACGAAATCGCGGACGGTCGCGACCAAGACTCGGTGGGTGACGTGGTGTGAGAGAGAGAGGAGAAGGGCGGCGGCCCGTCAGGTGCGGGAAGCTATGCACGCTCTGTTCGCTTTGCCCTTTTTTTGGACGGTCCGGGGTTTGCGAAAAGCGTAAAGCACCCGTACTCGGGCTGTCGCCGTGACGCTCCCGGGGCTTTGACTTGATAGCGTCTTGATCTCTGCACTATCTATGCCAGCTCTCTGAACGCACAGGGCAGAGCATACACGACTAGAGGAATGGTGGAAGAGATGCTGGAAATGAGGCGACCAACGGCGTGGGAGAGAAAACAGGTGTGGTTCCTGGTCCTTCGCAGAAGCAAGAAATGTGAGGCCTTAGCAGATGTACAGTAACTGGTACTGTCGAGTCTGCCAGAAAGTGAGGGGCTGAAGAGGCGTCTGCCCGACAGTAACGACAAGCCGCAACAGTACAGTACAGTACAGTACAGTACTGTACTGCACTGCACTGAATGAACCAGCACCAGCACCAGCACTGCGCGGTCGGGGCAAGACCACAAAAAAATAAAGGAGAGAAAAGGAAGAAGTACAAAATAGCTACTGTAGTACAGTACAGTACAGGCCACCGAAGGGGGAAAGAAAGAGGTCGTGCAAGTTGCTGGCTGCTGCAGTGCTTCAGTATGGAGGAAATGACTGACTGACTGTCTGACTGTCTGTCTGACTGTCTGTCTGTCTGATGTGAACTCGACTAGACTAGACTAGACCAGACTACAGTACTGTAGTAGGCCGAACTGAATAATAAATATTAATAAAATAAGGAGAAGAAGAAGGAGAAGAAGAAGAAGAAGCGGGGACGCCAACAATTGCAATGGCCAAGGACTGCACTGCACTGTACAGTACTGTAGAGGCCCAGCAGAGCGGGAAGAGGGGGTGCACGAGCACGGCGCACGCGTTCAGCGGCTGCATCACTACAATTCTGGACAGTACTGTATTGTACTGTACTGCACTTGTCTGTCCTCAGCCCTGACACTGCCCCACAGAGGAATCACCCAGCACTCGATGGCACTGTAGACGTACGTACTGTACTGGAATACAGTACCGTGCTGGGCCTGGTCACCACGTAACGCGCCGTCTGCCAAATTTAGGGCTTTTTGGACCTCCGTGTCCAGGCCCTTCCGGACAGCAGATGCAGTGCTGTAGTTGATCCTCGCGCAAAATTTAACACGCGTTCCACCACTAGCTGTACAATACTGTCCATGCGTCATTAGCGAGCTGTACCGAAGAAAACGGCTAAAGTCTAACAGAAGCGTTTTCTCCCATTCCCCCCCCCCCACTTCCCATGGAACTCTGACCTGCATCCGAGGCAGAGGACGGCCGGAGTCGGGGGGGGGGGGGGGTCCAAAGAGTGATTTTCGAGATGGCATAGCTTAATAATGTTAGATCTTGACCAAAACTTGATTTGCTTCCAAGACCCGTGACGAGACTGGATGACAAAGGGAGACGGAAGATGCCGAAAGTCGTAACCGCGAAGACTCGTTCGTGTGCTCCACTTTTTCTCCGTCCTTGCCGTGTCACTCCCGGCACCTTTGGATCGAGTTGCAAAAGCACACACAATATATAATATTATATCAATATATATATACTATTTAATAGGTAGTGATACCAACTAGCTGGATTATTGTACATGTCTGCAGCCCCTTCTCGGTATCACATCCGACAGACTTGGTCGCAAGGCTCACTACCGCACTTTTTATATCCTCCTCCACCACTACCATCATTACCCCGTCGCACCGCATCGTATCGCTCGCATCACGCCAGATTGGGACGGGAACTGCCTGGAACTCGACGCCTTCGGTCACTTTCGCTTCGCTAGCAAGTCTCGTTCGTCGCCGCTCCAGCCCATCCGGTCTGGCTGGCATTGATCGTACTGCTGTCAAGATTTCAGATCCCGGACTTTGTACAAACCCAATGCTGGACATCCACGGCCTTTAGCCTTCTTACTCTCGATCGGAAACGTTTCGCCGCCCATTGAGGGCAAAACATCCCCCAGCATGTGGTCACTCGGCGCAATCGGGCTGCGATCATGCGGCCCGTCGTGTGAGCTGAGAAGCCTCGCAGCAGATGTAGTGCTGCGCAAACCATTGGCTCTGCCCCTTAGGCTCCCAGTTCTGCCGCACTTTCGTTCCTTCAGCCAGTCGGCTCAACGCAGACCTCCCAGCAACGCTCCACTTGGCCGTCCCATGCTTGGCTCATTCTCATCCTGTACCGCGCTCAACGTTGGCAGCTTCTCGCCGTTGATAGCGTGCTCTTCGCTCCGTCAGTCCAGCTCTTCAACAAAGTCGACAGCGTCTCGTGTCTCTAGTGAATCACCTCCGTTCAATTTGACAGCGTCCACGAACGCAGGACCGCAAAAGCCCGAGTCGGTGGGTACCAACACTGATGGCAACTCCGTCACCCATGGATCCCTGGTCTCGAGGCTCATGGCTCGCGTTCGATCCGCTCTACAGTCGCAGATGGCCAAGTCAGCTCCAAAGTCAAAGGATGGCGCCTCGACTCCTCCAACAAAGTTTCCGGACCTCAAGCGCCTCTTCTCCCTCGCCATGCCCCAGAAGAAAAACATTCTCATTGCTCTTGCCCTCTTGCTCGTCTCTTCCTCTATCACGCTCACCGTACCCTTCGCCATCGGTCGTCTCATCGACTTTTTCACCTCCGGACAAATGTCTCTGTTTGGACTGAGCTTTGGCACGGTCGCTGCCCTCATGCTTCTTATCTTCGCGATCGGGGCATGTGCCAAGGCCGGCAGCAACATTCTGCTCGAGCTCTCTGGCGTTCGCGTCGTCCAAGGCATCCGAAGCCAGGCATATCGATCCGCGCTCCGCCAGGATGTCGAGCTCGCTGACAAGGGTGCTGGTGATGTCGTCAGTCGACTCAGCGTCGACACCAACATCGTCGGCGAGTCGCTCACCTCCGACATCGGCGATGGTCTTCGTGCAGGTCTGACTGTCCTTTTTGCTGGCTCGGCCATGTTCATGATCTCTTCCAAACTCACGCTGCTCATGATGGCCGTTGTACCTCCTGCTGCGATTGGCGCTGTCTTCTACGGCCGCTACCTTCGAGATTTAACGCACAAGACCCAAGATGCCGTCGGCAAAATGACTCGCTTGGCCGAGGAGCGACTCTCGCCGCCTGCATTCCGCACTCTCACTGCCTTCAACACACAGCGACAGGAGCTCAGACGCTTTGATGACAAGGTTGGCGCCATCGTCGATTTGCAGACCAAGGAGGCCTATGCCTCTGGCTTCTTCTACGCCGGAACCGGGTTCGTAGGAAACTGCGCTATCCTAACTCTGCTCACCTACGGTGGCCATCTGGTGAGCAGGGGTGACATCTCGGTCGGCGATCTGACCTCGCTGCTCATGTACACGGCCTACCTTGGTGGAGGCATGGTCAGCTTGACCTCCTTTTTTGCCTCCTTGATGAAAGGACTCGGCGCCGGTGCGCGTGTTTTTGAGCTCATCGACCGCGAGTCCAACGTTGCGCTGGGCAAAGGCGAGGCGCTGCAGCTGACGAGCGGATCTGCAGCATCGACGTCAAAACTGCCGGTTCGATTCGAAAACGTCCACTTCACCTATCCGTCACGTCCTCAGCAGCCGATCCTGCGCGGCGTGACACTCGACATCGAACCGGGTCAATCATACGCCTTGGTCGGTGGCTCGGGTGCCGGCAAGTCTTCAGTACATTCACTACTCCTGCGTTTCTACGACCCTTCCAAGGGTCGTATCACCCTCGCCGGAATGGATCTGGCCAGCTACAAGCCGGAGAGCGTACGCAAGCAGCTTGCCTTCGTGCCTCAGGAGCCTGTCCTGTTTGACGGAACAATTGAAGAGAACATCAAGTATGGCACTGACTCGGCGACACGGGAGGACGTCGAAGAGGCAGCGCGCATGGCCGGTTGCGAGTCTTTCATTGCCGAGCTACCTCGAGGCTTGGACACTGTGATCGGCTCAAGACAGCTCTCTGGCGGACAACGGCAGCGTATCGCCATTGCACGTGCTCTGGTCCGTAAGCCATCAATTCTGCTGCTTGACGAGGCTACGTCGGCACTGGACTCTGCGTCGGAGTTGATGGTCAACCGTGCCATTGAGACCATCATTCGTGGAGGCAAGATCACAGTGTGGATCGTAGCACATCGTCTTTCAACCATCAAGAGCGCAAACAACATCCAGGTTCTTGAAAAAGGCAAGATTGTCGAGCAGGGCACTTTTGACCAACTCGACCGTCCTGGATCTCGCTTCCGCGCTCTGATGGCTGCTCAGTTGGACAAGAACGTCGAGGCCGAGCCCGAGCCCGAGCTCGAAGATACTGAGCATGATCACGACAAACCTTCGGACTCTTCAGCTATCCCAAACGTACGTCGATCCGCATAGATATCATCACCTTATCTCTCTCTTTCTTCGCAACCCCCTCGCTGTATTCCAAAAAGACACCGCTCCATCAGACTGGCTTGCGAACCGTCATTGCCTCGCTCAAAGACCCTGTGCAAATGCGTCTGTCTTGCGGTGTCTGGACTCAGTGTGACTGACTGGCAGCACTTCTTCAATATCTTCCTACAGAACGGAGCGTTCTCAGACCAAGCCGGTCAACGACGCAACATGAGCACAAGCGTGGGTCGCCGCGCACCAGCGGGCAGATACTCCAGTTCGAGGCGTCATGCAGGGCAAGCTCGATCGGTAAGAGAAGCGAGCTGGAATCATCCAGCCATTCCAGATCAAGGTACATGGACAATAGCTTCCGTACTGGGAGCCAGTGAAACGATAGAGCCAGATGCGTTGCATGCTTTGTCGGATAGTCAGCTCGAGAAGCTGTATCATTTGTCTGCGCTGGTCCCTCCCGAAAATCAGGGGCAGCGAGATAGGGTCAAGACACAGCTCTCCACATTGCTGCGACTGGTTCAGGGCGTCCACTCGATTCAGATTCCCGGCGAACCGCCGGGCAGCAATCCGACCTCGAGCTGTGCAAAGCTGGTCGACGCTCGCCCGCTTGCTCAGGACCCTTCATGGTCAGTGAGTCTTCCTGATAAGCATGTTTCTCCCGCATCGGGCTCGGAGCAAGCACTCGAATCCGGCAAGCAGGTGCTGAATCGAGACGAGCTTCTGTCCAAGGTCGACAATTCTAGACAGTACAGGCCCTACTTTGTTGTCAACCGCTAATAGCTTTCAAACTCACGAAAAAGAGGATATGCGGATGTCGCAGACGTGTGTCTATGTATTCCGGAGTTCTCCAAAATGTCTCGACGCCACTGCTTGCACGGCGAGACATCGGCAAGCCATGTGAATAGTCACCGACAAGTCAAGGAAGCTGTCTGCATGCGCGTGGCTCGCAAATATTCATGCCAAGTACCTTCGAGCAAGTCTGGTATTCAGGCTGCGTCTAGCGTGGAGAGTTCCCAAAAAACGACCGGCAAGCACGCTTTTGTGTGATAATATTGAGGCGAAAAGCCCGCGTGGCCTGGCCTTGCTGAGGATGATACCTGCAGTACACAGAGAGTACTACGAAGAGGAGAGAAGAACGCAGCGCAAAGTTAGCGCAGGAAGTGACCCCGGCGCGGAGGGCTAGAGCTGGATTAAGATACATGCGTATTACTATCGGCAAGGAGGATAAGAAACGTCTGAAAGTGTCCATGAGCACTAGGGAAAAGAGAATGTCGAAGAATGGGGTATGAGAGCCGCCGTACGACCGTAAAGTATGCTAGAATCAAATATGTTCCGGTGAGATGTCGTTATCATGGATAGCCGACGCGAGCAAGTCTCAAATGCGAGTGTCGTCAAGAGCGAAAGCTACCGAAAGGACGACTTTTGTGAACTCGTCTTGCCTGTCGAACAGACATGCGGTCCACGGCAGGTTCCGCAGCTTTGCCTCCGCCTCTTCGGGCCGGTCTTCGGAAGCTCGGGTCTTATTGCGGCACTCGACCAGCTGGCGCAGCGTCAATTCCGCTTGGGGACCTCCCACTTTCGACATCTCTTCGCGAACGGTAGTGCACGCATTGAGCCAGTTCTGCTCCGAACTGGCTTCAAATTCAGGCGCACCAGCAGGCAGAGGAAGATCAAGAATCAGGCCGCATCCGGCTAGACGCTCGCGAGCGTTCCCAGCGTTCTCCCGGAAGCGCTGCAGAACTAATAGCGAATATGATGCAAACAGCGTCCGGATCATCGTTTCGGTCCAGCCAAAAGTGGCGAAGCCTTCAGATGCAGACAGTGACGAGTTCGAGGAACAGGCACGGCGAGCCTGAACAGCAACCAGTGCCCTTTCGAGCAGTATTTCAGAGAGCTTCGAGAGCGCCAGGAGGGCATTGTCAAGCAGCTCGGCGTCGATGTGTTGAGTGCAGGCCGGCTCGTCTGTGAACACAAGCAACACGAGATACATCCAGAGCGATGCCACCGCTCCGAAAACTTCGAGAGCGTCCGTGGAGGCCTGGCTCAACTCGTGCAGACGCGAAACATTCTGTCTTATCTGATCGGCAATCAGACTCCAGATCAGACTCTGACTCGCGGGCAGACGCACATAGTAACCGGCTAGGATGGATCGAGCGTTGGCCAAAGAGGACGGCACATTGACGCGGTTATCCTGTAGCCACTTTCGATGGATGAAGGGTGGGATTGGGGCAGCCGGATCGGTGAGGACCATGAGAGCCGGGTAAGAGACAAAATGCGCGGCGCTCGCTTGAGCAATCGATGCAGCGACCTCGCCTTTCTGGTCCGGCTGGATCCACCATTGTTTTGCGCTCGGCAGTGAAGGGGAGAGCGGCACTGCCTGTTCATCGTTATCATATCGAGCGCTGCCTCCACTCGTCGGATCCGAGAGGGTCCGAGTGACGGTAGCACTGAAGTCAGAATCACCGTGTGGAGGCTGAGGTGGGTTGAGAAAGCTCATATCGAGCTGTGTATCCGCGGCCAGCCCCATCGACTGTGCAAGCGATGCAGAAAATTTAGCCGAGATGGGCGTGTCAGTCACGGGTGACTGCAGAAAGGCCGAGAAGTTGCCAGTGATGGCGGAGGGAAGACCGGATCCCATGCGACACAGAGGCGAGGGCACCACCGGCTCCGCAAGCCATCCGGAGAGGTCGTTACCAGTGGCAAAGAGGCCTGAACGAATCGGCGATGGGTTTGGCCAGGCGAAGCGCGTGCTGAGATTGGACGTGATCAAAGTCGGTGGACGCGGTGGAGGCGGCATCATCGAAGGTGCTGTCGAGAAACTAGCGGGAAGCTGCCTGGGTGCAAAGGACGTAGCGGGGTGGCCGCGGTGATTCCAAGAGTCGGCCATCGCGGCGTCATTGCTTCCCGAGTTCTCGGCCGTTTCTGGCAGACTCGTGGTCCTGTGTCGAGTCTGGGGTGCCGAGAGGAACCCGCCCTGTGTGGTTGTGGCCGGCACACGCGCAGGACCAGTGGCTGAGTGTTGCGCAACATGCCCAATTCGAACGATGGGGGTTTCCTCGCCCTCTTCGTTGAGAAAGGTAGCACTGGCGCGGTCCATATTGGTAACAATGGGGCCTGTGTTGGTGCGTGAAAAGCCACTCGACTTTCTCGACGGCATCTTTGGCGGAGCAGGAGCAGCATCGGCGTCGAGGTTGAGGTCTTGGAAGGAATGTGGCGAATCCGTCCTGATCGGCGGAGCTATTGATGAAGCGTAAGAGGACCCAGAGATGGAGAAGTTGGAGAGGTTGGGAGGCGCAGAGTCAGGCTGATCGGATAGGGTGTGGTGTGGCGTTGGCGATCCGGTGACTGAGTTTGAAGCTTCCGAGCCCGGAGGTGAACTCCGCGAAAGCTGAAAGTGCTGACCGGCTGCGTCGTGCCAGCTCTGGGTATCGCTCTCACTCTGGCTATCGTAGTCAAATTCACCTTCTCGCTTGACGTAGCCTGGGTTTGGTAACATGAAGGCGTGGCTTGAGATATTGTATGGCACAGCAGGGGCTGCCGCGGCAGGATCGGCAGATGGGTCGCCGGATGCGCCACTGTGCATGTCCCAAGGATGGTGCTGTGGTGCCATCGACTGTCCGAGGGCCGCCGAGGACGGGAAATGGGTGGCACTCATCCTTGGCGTCATGGATGATAGACCACTGCCGTCGAGGGCGGATGTGGTCATGAGACCGGCGGTGCGCGCCTTTCTTACGTTTGGGTTTCCGGAACGCGGTGCGTAAGTGCACTGCTTTCCGCGAGCGCGACATCGGCCGCAAGTAGGGACCTCGAGATCGCACCTAGCCTTGCTGCGGGCACATTCGTAGCAGCTCTTTTGGCGGTCGAAAGAAGGTTGGGAGAGTGCACGGGCTTCTCTGGCCAGATGGCGACGAAGTAAGTCGTCTCGAGCAAAGACCTTGCCGCAGTTGGGACACGGAAAGCCCGAGGAAGTGGAGGAAGGACCAGGACCGGAGCGAGCTGATCGTGTGCTCCCGTAGCTGGAGTAGGATTCGTGGTCACTGGGCTGATCTGCGAGCGAAGAGGACGATGCAGATGCTTGGGAAGAGCTGTAGAGAGAGTGGCTGCGCGATTGACCGGACTGGAACTGGGTTGGATGCATTGGCATGCTAGACATGTTGGCATACGCGTTGACCTCGACATTGCCGTTGACGACACCTGCCTGGGGATTGTACGCATCATGCGTCGACATGATGAAAGGAGACTGGCCACCCAGACATGGAAAGGCGAGACGAGCAAGAGGGACTAGACGGCAGATTGGGCGATGATCTGAGGTTTGTGGGAGCGGAGCAACGAGGCCGGTCGAAGTCGATGAGATCGTGGGCAGAAGGAGTGGCGACGCGGCTGCAAATGGTCCTCTTTTTAGGTGAAGGAACTAGCCCGGGATGGGGACTGATCAACTCCGGCAAGGATGTGGGCAGCGGCCAGATACCGAAGGAGAGGGAGGGAATATGAGAGGGAGAGAGGGAGAGAGGGAGAGGGAGAGAGTCGGCCTAAGCGGAGGCGACGTCGGCTGCGGCGGATGGTACAGTGGTGATAAAACTGCCGACAAGGCTAGTGCAGGGAATGTTTGGCAAGGGCGCGAATGGTGGAAAGGCGCTCCTGTCGGTGCGGAAGAGGGCAAGGAGGAAAAGGAGTCTGGATACAGAGCCGAAGAGAGGAATGACACGGAGGTGGATGCTGTGGAACATGCAGGAGTGGGGACCCGGAAATGAAGAATTCCTGGGCTGACGAGATGCGAGAGCGGGATGAGCAGGACGGGGGGATGTCAGAGGATCGGCGGGGCAACAGCTACGGTACAGTAGTACAGTACAGTACAGTACAGTACAGTACAGTACAGTACAGCAGCGCGAGTGAGCGCTTCTCACTGTCGAACAAAAGCGGCCGCGGTCAATGGAGCCGTAGAAAAGAAAAAGTACAGCTAGTTAGTATACTGTGGATCCTTCTTGCTTGATGCACAAGCGCCTCGCAGCGTTCATGCAAGAATGTGGGCGGAAGCGAGCAGCTGAAACGTGGTGAAAAGAGCCCAGCCAGAGGTACTGAGTCCTTCGGAACGGACAGCGGGGGAGTTCAAGATGTGGAAGGTGCTGTAGGTCAAAGCAGCGTACTGCATTCTTTGGATGACGCTGAGCAAGAGGCAGAGAGAGAGAGAGGGAGAGAGAGAGAGAGAGAGAGAGAGATTTCACGGGGCTGGCTTAAGGGCAGGCGCGGCAATAACCGTACGAACGTTGTACTACAGTAGCTGCGCCAAATTGCAACTCCTGTAGAGTGTCGTGCCTGAGAATCGGTGGCGGCTACATCGTACTAAGCTCGAGGTACATGTACACTACGGTAGCACGATACACGTACTAGTGGCGTTGTATATCTTCTATTATTATTATAATTTTATTATTATAATTTTATTATTATTTTTATTTTATTATAATTTTATTATTATTTTTATTTTATTATTATTTTATTATTATTATTATTATTACTTCACATACTTTTTGCCTCTGTGGGTCAAAACGGTGAGCTCAGAGTCACTTGCGGCTAGCCGCTGTTCTTACGAGCTGTAACTGCCACGCCTAGCTGGGTTTGAGCCTTTGAAGTGCTCAAGTAGCAGTACACTAGTGTCATCACTTTACTCGGGTGCGTCAACAGCGACAGCAAGTGCAGCAACTCAACTGTACTGTACTGTGCTGTGCTGTACTACGCTACGTTCGTCAGCCTGGCATGGCGTAGCTTTTGAGACGCGCAACATTTGCCGGAAGGTGTGTCGTGAGTGTGAATACTGACCTGTACTGTAAGGTGCACGGGCGCCTGGGCCAGGCCAAATTCTCTGCAAACCATAGTGCAGGCGGGACCGGGCAAGCACATTTGGAGTTCCGCTGCCGGTGCATTGCTCTTGTTCGCTCTCCCTCTTCGTACTTTTATTTTTCTCTGACTCGGATCCATTGGGCCACCAGCTCCGTTAAGAAGAACGGAGCACCCCATATTCTGCAGGGTCGTCGAAAAGGCGTCGCGACGTCAATTCGGGAACCACTTGTTCAGCCCTAAAAGAGACCACGTCCAATATAATTTTATTGTCAGGATAATGATAAATAAAATAAATATTAGAAAGAAGAAGAAGGGGGGGGAGAAAGAAAAGTCCAACGAGGGTATCTGAAGCAGCGCAATCTGGATTGCTGACCATCGCACTTCGGTGCTGTCGCCGATCATGCCGAAAAAGGCTAGAGCGTTACTGTACTTTAGACCCACACGGATGACATGCAGGGGATAAGGCTGCGAGCAGGACCCTTTTGGCAAGAAAGGTCCATGCAGCCAGTCTCTCGCATGGCACTTTCTATCCCATCAAGGCTGTGCTGCTAGTCGCTTTTAGCCTGAAATGCGATCGGAAATCTGCTCACTTCCTCCAGAAAACATTCCTGCTTTTGCCAGAAAGGGCGTCGTGTCTTTGTGGCTCGACGCCAGTCATGACGCGTTCCAGGTGATGGCATTGACCTAGCTGGTTCTGGGATCCAATGGACCTCTGCAGACAAAGACAAGGCGACCGGCGATTCCCTCATTGTTTCCATTTGCGCGGTCGGTCTTGTAATTAGCACAGTCAGCCCGACCGGCGAGATTCCACGAGTGTGAAATAGCTTCTTCAGCCATCTCTACGTCCCATGTGTGAGTAGTACGTATGACATGCACGGGTTACGCCCGCAATCAGCGCCAGCCGACAGTCGGCACCGACGAGCCTCTGTCTCGCTCGGGCATTCTCATTGCTCGGATGTGCACATTCACGGACACATGCAGACGCAAGCCACGCAGAGACTTGTTCGTGTTTCTCGAGACGGCCTCAGTGATCTCCTCTCGCTTGACTGGCGAAAACTCACTTCTAGGCCCAGCCCATGAAGCCCGAGCATCCCACACATCCCCGCTCGACAAGCCTCGATGCCGACAAAATCCGAGCGAATGCACCAAAAAGAATAGCGCAGAGTGCCGTTTATCCAGAAGTGGTCTGCACGACAGACCACCTGATAATGAGCGAGGCGAGGTAATGACGGACCGGCGGCAAGGCTGATCAGGTATCTAGATTCATTCCCGACGCTCAGATGAACAGGCAAGAATCATGCTCACATCAAGGCACAGCACAGTAGACTGCTTCAGTCACCTGGAACGTCGACCCATGCGAGACCCAGCTAACCGGAATATGATAATCATTAATGACTTCGAATTGACCTTACATATATGAATATTATATATATTATTATTGTTCTTGCGAGTCGGCAGGTGTTTGGGCGTACTGATGCAAGACGCGTGTCCGGCCTCTCATGGCCAGAATGCAACAAGTCACCGGATTTCCGTCGACACCGACAGACGGCCATGGCGCAGCGGGAAGAGGGGCGGGGGAGCCGAAGCGGACATACAGCTACTGCAGTACTGTACATGTCTCGGACAGAACCTATCATCCAAAAGCCCCACTCGTCGGAGCATTGTCGGTGCAGAGATGTGCAAGAACTCGAAGACAATCAACCTGGGTACCAGCCAGTTTTACAGATTTGGCCTGATGGGGCTTTCCGGGCCAAGTGCTGTACAGTGCAGTACTGCAGTCCTTCAGACTTCACAAATGGTTTGGCGGCTGATGCACAAAGGTGGACCCTTGTGATGATTTGCCGTTCGCCTTGTCTCCCTCGGTTGCACTTTTTTATTCGCGTCGAGATCAGCAGTACCGCCGTGTCGGGAGCTGGCGACTCATCGCCCCCGTACTAGTACTGTACTTCGTTTTGTGCTTGACCAAACCACGCTACAGTACCTCCTCTCTTTTGCTCACTGACTTTGTTGTACGGACTCCGTACTACGTTCTGCATGTACCTTCTAATGTATCTTGTTCTCGTTTATAATCCTTTTCCCAATTATTTTGTAAGGTGCGTTTAGTCAAGAGAGTTGACAGGCAAATGCAGGCAAGTGCATCAATTAGCACATCACATCGTACCGCATCGGAAGCCCGCGTCCTCGGTCGGAAATCTCTGCATTCGGCTGCTTCGCTCGTCGACAAGCGCGGACAGCCAGTCTCAGATCCTGTGCCCGGCGTTTTCTGTTGCCTACTGTTTGTCCTTCCATTAATATCGCATGCAGGGCTCTTTTGCGGGAGTCGCAGGGCAGCTCCATCGAACCTCTTTTGTTCGTCAGCCTCGGACTAGGCGATGATTCGGGCCAGTGCGTAGATGATATCATCATTGTTGTCTCTGCCAAGTAAGATGAGGTGCTGTTGTCGGGCTGTACCTGGATCGTCGGGCGTCGGGCGGGGGTGCTTTGCGAAGGCCTCCCTTACCAGATCGGAATCGAGGCGTTCCCGATGTATGCAGCTAGTGTGATTTGCTTTCCCTCATGTTTGATCGCGAGTTTGTGCAACGTGAACGTGACCAACTCGCGGCGTCGCGTGGTGAGCATACCAGGGTGTGTTTCTCAAAAATATGACGGGGCTAGAAAACACGCTGCTACAATGACAGAACTCACCACGCTACCGTACATGTAAAACTACGTACTACATTGTACTGTATGCTGTACTGCAATCCATACCTAGCGAAGCGCAGAACTGTAGTGTGTCCAGTATGCACTACTGCAAGCTGTTGCGAATCATAGTGAACTAAGGATGCCTTGGCGCGGTACTGCAGCTCACAGGAATCTAGCAGCCATCCCTTGAGCCCTGTCCCAACAACGCACCGCTGAAGCTGAAGCTAAAGCTAACTGCATGCAGTCTGCGCCCGCTTTTACGTCAAGTTACTGTACTGTACTGTTTTGCGCTGTGCGGAATCCGCAATCTTCTCCACACGCTGCATCCGAAAGTCTGACCCGTGCCAGACATTTGCCATCTGCCGTGACGGAGGGTACAGTATTCACCTTCCATCCTACCATCCTCCTTCAACTCGTTCTGGTGTCATTTGACCCACAGCTCATGACACCCACCTCAGAGCGCAGCTAGGCCTCCCACGCATCACCATGGCGTACAACTTTGGTACCCCTGCTCGGCTGGAGCGCCAAATCGCCCAGGATCTCATGGATGATCAGTCCGCCTTTGATCTCTCCATCCCGGGAAACAATCCTCGCGACATCAGCGCCTCGGTCACACGAACCCCGCTCGGCATCTCCAGCAGGCACAATGCCTCCTTCTCAAGAGCTTCCGACGCCTCAGACCTTTCTCTCTCCAATGCAAAGCCAGCGCCACCTCATCCTTCGCCTACACCGCGAGCTCGACCAGTATCCCTTGCCGCCGCAGTCCAGCAGAGTCAACAAAAGCTATCTCTCAAGCGTGATGCGGACGTTCTAGCTAATTGGCGCAGTCGCAGGCATGAGCAAGCCTTCCATAACGATCCTGACGAGTCCACAGTGTATCAGGACGAAATCGGGATTTACACCGATCTGGCCGAGCCCGCCACGTCGTCTTTGTACCGAGTAGAAATCGCCACTACGCCCTCGACCGTCAAAGCTGCAGCACCCGAGTCGACTGTGCATTCGTACCCCATCTCGCAGAACGAAGACACGGCTACTGCGTACTCCAGTCCGGCGGCAGCACGCCTCTTGCGCCAGGACGGTTTGACCGGTCGTGTGAGTAAAGTCGCACCAGAGCCAACGTTTCCCGGAACTCACCATGCCGCTCCTGACCATTCTGACCTCGTACAGCCTCCTGACCATTCCGACCTCGTACAGCCTCTGCCGGACACACCGAAACCCCGCCCTGGTCCAGTGGAGCAGGATCGTATGAAGCAGTATCTCCTCAACAGTGTCAGAGCAACAGACAAGGCCAGGCCCACGGGCAAGGGCAGATCATCAGACGCACACATTGATGCCATTCACAGGCTCAAGGCGCAGGCCGGTCTCAATTGCACGCCATCTTCACGTTCCGAGGGCGATGAGGTCGAACCCTTCAAGGACTCCAGCCTGCCAACGCCACGTCGCAGAATGGATCGGGTCGGTAAAGTCAACACGATCGCAGCTGGCCGGACCCCGCTTCCCAAGGCAGGCGTGGCAGAGATGCTCCGACGTGGAGCTCTTCTCGGTATGAACGAATCAAGTGTGATGTCGAACTCAGGCACGCAGGCACCAGCTTCAGCCACAGGACCAGAGCAGCCAGCGTCAATAGACGAACCCTTGGACGAAGATCAGGACAGCGTTACGGAATCCTCTGCCGGTCTCTCGGAAGCCTCTTCCAACAATCTGACGGCAGGCCCAAACGCATCCCGCCACGGCGCGCTTGCTCTGCGCGCCAACACCTCCTTTCCAGGCCTCGGGGCAGCTGAAGCCGGCACAGAGGCTAACTCATTTGCCCGCCCAAGGGTCGATCCTGCGAAGCTGGCCTTGTACCAGAGCAAACTCAACGCACGTCTCGATTCAGAGAATGCCGAGCTGAAGAGGGAACGAGATGGACTGCTCGCCCGGGTCGAAGCTCTCGTGGCCAAAGCTGCCAACACGAGAATTCAAGATGCCACGCAGTCTCATAACTCCACCGGCACGGTCTTGAGATCAGAGCGTGAACGGGCCTCGGATCTTGACAAGGAAGCACAAGACCTCGCCGACCTCCTCCGGGAGAAGGAGCAAGAGATACATGCATTGCAACAAGAGCTGCGATCGAAAGTGGCTGACAAGGACGATACGAGTTCGACAGACGGAACGGTCGCGCGGCTCCGCTTCCAGGTTCAGGAACTGCAAAATTTGGTCCGCGAAAAGGACGAAGATCTGGAAGAGCTCGAAGCACAACTGGAAGAAGAGCGGAGACATATGGAAGAGCAAGTCCAGCAAGCCAAAGCCTTTTCGCTCGAAGCGCTCGACAAGATCGAGGCAGCGCGCGATAATGCTCTTGCCCAGGTCGAGTCGCTGCAGAATGAGCTCACAGCAAGTAGAGAGGAATGCGAGCAGCTCAGATCTATTGCGGCTGCCTCAGACGAACAGAACATATCGGACGCCAGCCCTCCGGGGCTCGTTGGATCTTCTCCCTCCAACACTAGCGAACGTCAAAATGTACATGAAGAGAGAATCAAGCAGCTCGAGACTCACTCAGAAGGTCGAACTTGAGCAGCGGGTCAAGCAGTATCGCAAGTTTAATCGGCAAAGGCGTCGGCAAGACGCTGGCAAGTCTCTCGATGGATTCACTCGATGGATTCTCAGAGCAAGGACGGCCCGGCTGCAGCAGGTCTTGCCACGCCCGGCCCGGCGCTAACTGGTTCTTCCTTGCCCCTGCCCAAATCCGTGATGAGCCTCCGCAATGCGTCGGCAGTCAATACCCCGAGATCTCCAGGCCCTCTGAGTGAAGCATCATGGCTTTACAATGAATCGAGCCTTGGAGCTGCCGGGGTGGTGGAAAAGATTGTATATCTCGAGAGCGCTCTCGATCAGGCCAACGCCTCTATTGATGCCAAGCTGCAGCAACTCGACGAGGCTGGCGTGGCTCACCTGACTCTGGCCGAACGGCTCGAAAATGCCCATCTTCGCATTGCAGAGCTAGAGGCCGAGCTGGAGCGGCTGCGTATGCTGGGTGGAGCGAGCACAATGGCGGCAAGCAGCAGTCCAACTAAAAGCGTGTCGCAGCGACAGCAGGTGTTCGCCGACGTGCATGCGCAGCTCGACGCGCTCAAGAGCCGATGGACGATGGACCACGAGAGACTTTAGCAGCGCGAGCTGGGAGTCGAGCGAAGGGAACGCGAGCTGGAAGATCGGAGTGTCGAGAGGCGACAGAATCAAGATGTTCTCCTGGAGCTTGAACGCTTCAAGGAGGCCGCCTCTTCCCTCCAGCAGGATCTACAGAGCGAGCGTGCCAAGCAGAGAGAGATGCTGGCTCAGACTCGCAGTGTCTCACATCAGAAGAGCGCCATCGAAGGTAGTCTCGCTCGAACTCAAGCGGAACTCGAAGCCGTCAAGAAAAAGCTGGACGCGAAGATGGGCGGTCTCGAAGAGCTCGGTCGCGAGTATCTCGAGCGATCGGTGCAGCCTTCTAGCACCCTGGGCTCGTCACATCGCCCTATCATGGAGTCCAGGCTTGACGAGCTGGCGGTCCAGTTCCAGCAGGCACAGACCGAGGTCGAAGCGCTCCGGAACGAGAAGCTGGATCTGCTCTCTCAGCGAGCGGACCTGCACCGCAGGTTCGCCTCAGAGAACGAGAAGTCGGAAAAGATGCGCAAGGACCTGGCCGCTTCAAGAGAAGCGCTCGCCATGCATCAGGCGCAACTTGACGAGCAAATCGAGCAGCTCGAAGCTGTTCACGCGGCACTGCGCAGCAAGAAGGCGGCATTCGAGCAGGTGACGGGAGATCGGGATCGCCTGCGAGCCGAGAGAGACGAGATCGTACGTGACGTCGGGATGTTTGAGCAGGAGCTCCGCAGACTTCGACGCGAAGCCGACCGGCAGGGCCAGGATTTGGAAACGCTTCGTGCCGAGCGACACGAGGCCCAGCGTCAACAGGCTGACAAGCAGCAGAAAAGGAGCCAGCACGAGTCGATGCTGCTGGAGCAAATTCAAGTCCTGGTAAGACAGCTTGAATCCAAGACTACCGAGATAGAACATATCAAGCACAAGCTCCATGAGCTTGAACGCACGCGCGCCTTGTCTGCGCCGCCGCTATATGCCGAGACGCAGTCCCTGTCGCATCTCAAGGATCTTCACGAGCAGGAGTGCAAGGGACTCGTGCTGCAGCTCAGATACTTCAAGGAGCAACTCCGTCGTGAGATTGACCTTCGCAAGGACCTGGCACATCAGAAACATTACATCAGTCTGCTGCTCAAAGGGCTGACGCAGGCGGACCACGAAGTCGGCAAGATCATTCTCGACCTCCGTATTGAAAGTGGCCGAAGGGAGTTTGACCGCTTCAAGGCTCAGCAGACAACTTCGGGACAGAGATGGCGTAAGGCCATCACGGCTGCCAGGTCCATCTTCCGTATGCAGTCGCTGGCAAACAAGGCGCGCCGCAACGCCGAACTCAAGGCCTCGCTGCAAAAGGCTCATCGTGAGATGCAGTCGCGGAGGATGACGGATAAGCACACATCGGAGAAGGCAGGCTCTCCCATGGCCAAGTCCAGTTGAACACGTTTATCACCGAGTGAACATATGCATCACCGAGTGGGACCCTGGGAAAGTCTCGTCTTAACACGCGGAGAACGATGTCCTTGTAATTGCGCAGCCAGCCAAATACTCGCTGATGACCATTCCCGTTACCGATATCCATAAAGAACGAGTGATACAAATATGCTGCTCTGCATCGGAGCGGTTTTGTTTTGGTCGCCTCGTTGATCGAAGTCCGTATCATTCTTCGTCCGTATCTGCAGCAGAGGCATCGTATGTGGTGTCATTCCCGTCTGAAGGGCTACGTGGGATTGCGACTTCGGGCACGAGAGTGAGTGGCGTTGCGGCATTGAAGTCCATGAAGAGCTGCGTGAGGACAAAGTTGGCAAAGTCAGGATGGGTCCAGTAGGCCAGGTGAGCGCTGAACATGTCGAGGTAGCCACTGAGCGAGATGTTGGCAGACAGATGGAAGTCGATACAGCCATGCGGATTGAGAGCCCGGAATCGGCGTTCGGCGCGCTCGAGTGTGTCGAGATCCAGGCGGAAATCGGGATCCCAGAGTATGCCCCGCTCCTGGGCGTCTCGCAGCGCAAGTTCGGGTTGCATTTCCTTCTTACGAGAACCAAGTTCGACCGTGACCTTGCTCTTGTGCGATTCCGAACTCGACTTGTCCTGGTTATGTGAGCTCTCACGCGCGGTGTCGAGCTCGTGCATCTTGCGCACTTTCTGGATGTAGTCGGACTTGGCCAATATGTGGTGGCCCAGCCTGCGTGCCTCGATCTCCTTGTTCTCTTCGCCTGTGAGGTTGTCGGGCAGCTCCTTTCGTTCGTCGGCGAGAAGTCGGGCTTGGCGGACTATCTTGCCGACACCCTGAAACGGACGCTGGCCGTATTTTTCAAACACTTTGGTGACGCTCATGCGCGGCAAGGTTAGCGAGCGCAGTAGCGCTTCTGTAGCGTTCTCGATCGGTATCGGTTTGACCAAGCCGGCATACGCCGCATCCACAGTGGGAGAAAGCTGGAAGGCGACGGGATCATTGGGGTTGAAAATGTTGTACACGGTCTCGGCAGCCAAGCATCCATATTTGCCCTGGGCGTCAGAGACTGCATCGGTTAGGGTGTCCTCGTCAGAATCGGGATGACGTTGCGTGCCTCGCCTTGCAATGAGCTGACCCCCATCAAGATAAAAGAAGAACGCCACCGGCGAACCAATAAAGAAGAGATGCTTGACATTGAAATGCAGATGCTGATTGGCCTTGAGCTCCGAGCTGCGGGACTCTTGCATTTCAGCAAGTGGCGGCACCCTGGATGGTTGGACGGAGAGGATGTCGGCTGCCAGTGCAGAGCCAAGCGAATGTCCAATGATGGAAACCCGGCCTCCTTTGCTCTCAAACTCCGGATTCCGTCGACAAAAGAGCCGATAGGTGCGGTTGAGTTCGGAAATGACCGAATTTATCATTCGCTTTCGATGCCTCGAGAGATAGAAAGGAACGTCGAGCACAACCTTACTGATGACGTTTCTCACCATCGGGATTGCGGCCGAGTTAGTAATATCGTTCAGCGTATAGAAATTGTCGTTCTCCTCGGGCTCGTCGTCAAACTCTACAAATCGTCGCCAGCATATTGGAAGGAACTGAGCGCGACGGCCACGAGACAGACGACGGATGACAGGATCTTGTGCGTTTGTGGCGGCGATGTTTCTGAGATGTTCTACGTCGTAAACGAAGTCGAGAGCCTCAAAATCTTCCGTGAGTTGCTGACCAATACCATGGACGGCGAAGACAAGCTCCACCGGGTCATCCTTGCGGTCGTTTGGTAGCTGATCGGCATGGTCAGACGTCTCGCGTTGGCGGTCCAGTTCGTCTTCTGTCGTCTTTTGTTTTAATCTTCGCTTCTCTTCGTCAGCAGCGTCGCTCTTGTCGTAGCCCAGAAGCTTTTTGAAAGCGATGATGGGACGCAGCGCCGCGTCGCTGGAGGGCACGAGTTTGGCTGCGAAAGAGCGGTGATCGTCATCTTCGCCTTCGGTTGAGCTCTTTGCGTGGTGAGGCCCATCGGAGCCTCCGCCAGAGGGCGGCGAACCTCCTGTCCGAGCTGCTCCGACTCTTCTCGAGGCTGATTTGGCGCCAAGCGACGAGCCTTGGCTCTTGTTCTTGGATACGTCAAGAGAATCTCGCTCGGAGCCGGAGCCGGAGCTTGCTTCAACCTTCTGTTCATCATCAGTGGCCCAGGGCGAGGGAATGTTAAAGAGAGGGTTGAAAGAGCGGTCTCTTGCGATTTGTTCGGCGCGGTCAAATCCGCGTACGACAATCGATCCGCCGAGCACCGAGAGGAAGCGACCGCGCAGATCTTCGGAAAAAATACGTCCGACCTCGGCGTCCTCAAAGCAGACCTGGCCTTTGTCGCTCATGCTGCTGAGCGCCCAAAACTTGGAGCTGTCTGCCTCGTCGGGATCGTTGTCAGCAGCGGGTTGGTTGTTACCGACCCTCGTGGCTCGCCAAGGTTTCGCGTATTTGTATGCACGATCGAGATCTTGACTGAGCGGATCATCGGCACTGATGGGAGCGTAGGAGCCGTCAGTCAGGGAAGAGTAGAACCAAGTGGCACGAACCACTTTGAGAAGGACGCCTTTCCAGAAGACAGGGTAAAGGGTCATGGACTCCAGGTCGACATCGAAGAGATTGTCTTCCATGACTTCGACTTTAGTCCTTCGATTTTCTTCGGGCTCATCGGGATCGAGAACGTGGTTGACCTGGACTTTTTCGTCGCTGTCGCGTCTGCATTCTTCTTTGGCATCGTGATCACTCTCGATATCGGAGTGTTGGCGATCCTGCCCATGCTGCTCCTGCTGAGGATCGGCGACGAATGCGCGTTTCAGTTTGCGAAGCGGAGCACTCCATGATGAAGCGTGAGCTCCAGGCGAGCTCGTCGCGCCGCTACGCGAGCTGTACGTTGCAGCTCTTGCCGTGTCTGGCAGCTCTGAAAACTTTGTTAGCGCGGAGCGAATGGCTTCAACGCCAGAGGGGGGTGTTGCCAGCGAAGATGGAGCCGAATGGGACGTTGAAGACGAGACTTGCGGGTCGTCGGAGTCTCGTTGCTTGGCCTGATTGAGACTACGACGCCAGGCGTCCCCGCCCAGTTGGCGCCATCGGGTCTCGAGCTTTTCGTCGTCGTGAGGGGAAAAGATGGCCCATGTCTTTCCTCTGGCATACATCCACCTGGCACGCTGCGGAGGCGGCCGCAACAGCGGGTCCGAGCACGATTCATCCATCACAATGATGACCACCTTGTGCGAAAGAACCTGGCGTAAGACTGAGAAGGTGACGAAGATCGCGACGAGGTGCTGAACGAACCGAACCAAGGGCACTAGTGGTCTAGGCGGCACCGCATGCTCAACTGACGTACTGCCGTAACTGACCGGCCCGAGCTGTGAAATTCTAGCGTGTCGAGACAAGGTCGAGATTGTGTACCAGATGAGAGTGAGACGAGGCAAGAAGATTGGGCGATTGAGGCTGTCTTCGCGAGCGCTTTACCATCGGTGTACCATTGATGCATGTGAGTGCTGCAATCTAATAATAACACGTACTAGCTAGTTGTAACAGGTCGACGTGGGGCACACTACATAGTCGGGTGTGCGTGCATGTGTGAGTGGGGTTGTTTGGCTCTTGCATGCAAAGGCCCTGCGGAGTGAGGCCATGTAACAGATTAATTATATTAATGGATTATTCCGTTGTTAGGTACAACGGACCATGCAGGAGTCAGTGAACATGTGCTCTTACACCCTCACAGCATGATCGATCAATATCGTTGCGACGAAGCGGTCCGAGAAAGATGTCCTAGGTTGCACAAGATAGCTCTTTCGGGCAAGTGGAAATGGAAAGCTTGAGCGCCCACTTGACTCCTGTACACCAATTCTCCTTCCAAGGCACCCTACAGCGCAAATATGTGTTGTGTAATATGTGTATGGTGTTGCTGGCTCAGCTGCAGTAGGTTGGAGAGGCAGACAGCACCAAGGCCAGCCCAAGCGGAAAAGCTCCGGGCCAATCTCCGAGGATGCGTCGCAGCCATGGCTGGCTGACAGAGAGAGAATGATTATTATATATATATTAAATATATTTTATCGTCATCAATATATATCAATAATGCCACTAACTGTGGCTACTGTGGTACGCATACACTACTAGTACGTATGAAGCATTATTCTGACTTTTTTTTTTCCCGCCGTGAGAAGATGCCCGGGGCCTGTCTGACTTTGGTAAACCAAAGTGGCTACTTCGGTTGGCGAGCGCTTTGTTCTTGCCCGTCTTAGCCGCGCGTTTCGCGACTTCTGCGGTGCAAACAAAGTCGAGTGCGCAGCTGCTGTGGGCCAGCCCGGTCACAATGGCCGCCCCTGGTTGGTCGAATCGCCGGCAGAGATAGCAGCCTAGCTACCGCAACAGCACTGCGCCCGTCTGGCTTGCTTGCATGTCGCTTTTGAAATCGTCCTCGCTCGCATGCTCGGTTGCTCGACAATTTCATCTTGCAACAACTACAGTACAGTATTGAACGGTACTCTGACGGCAGCCACCTGAGCGAGCTACTGCACGTAATACTGCGTACTGTAGCACAGTAATGCATCCACACTGCGGACCACATGGACTGCAGATTGTCCCCTCATTTCAGTAGAACACACACACACACCCACACCCACACCCACACCCACACCCACACCCACACCACACCCACACACCTCTTCGACCCTGATCTTGCTCAACCGTCAATACCGCCCCTTACTTCCAACCCTTTTCTAACTGCACTACATTGTTTACCTCCATCCTCGACCTGTACTCATTATCGTTAAAAAATTATTTGTTCCACCGCCATCGCACTGCATAGCTGAGTCTGACGAGCTCGCTGCACACCACCTCGATAATAGCACACTCGGAGATCAACAGAGTCGTACCTACTTCGCATTGTCCGACATCCATGAGCTAGACCATGAGGCTCCTACTTGCCTCGCTCGCTCTCACACTCGTACACACGCACAGCCATGCCTCGCTCGTTTCCGCTGCCCGTGACGTGGGTCAGGCGACGATCGGATCAGATGCCATCGTCGGCCGCAACCCCCTTTTCAGTACATCCTGGCTGAAACACCAAGCCTCTGCCAGGTTCACGAGCACCACCATCGCAAAGGATCATGCCGCTTCTGCCGTGACTGGCTCCTTTTTCGACAACCTCAGCAGACATTGGACAGAGGCTGACAGTACCAAACAGACCTTTATGGCCCTATTCCTCATCGTCCAGATCGTTGGTCTCGTTTGCATTCTTAAGGGTCTCCTAGACAAGCTCTTTGGTCGTCGCGCAGAGTACCGCAATCGACGAACACGGAGATTCGCGCGCAGAGCGGCTGTTGCTGCCGCAGGTGGTCTCGCAAAAGGTCGTATTCCTCTCAGTCACCAACGACCCTTGTACCGAGCCGACATCAAACCCCAGTTACCGCCTCGGCCTCCCCGCAACGACCCCATCCATCAAGACGCCTCGTCTTCTCTCCCTGAAAAGGCTGCATTCGACACGTCCCCGACCGGCGAAATCATACTGCCTTCCTGGACCGCTAACGGTCCTACTCCGCTCAATGTCATCATCGAGGAGCCAGAGTACGAGCACGATGATATGGAATCGGCAAGGCCACGTCTCCTCCGCAAAGATCGTTTCTCTGACGCCTCTGATACGTCGGACGGCTGGCGCGACCAAGACGCGGCCGTTCCGTCGTACAACGAGACCAGTCGACCCAGTAGTCCTAGCACCTACCTAGGATTCAACGGGGCCTGGCCTCTTCGGCCAACCCTCTTTGCGGGCCAAGGCTCACTCCGCTTGCGTGAGCGCAACGATTGCGCCATGCTGCCTTTCGCTATTCACCGCTCTTCCACTCCCGACACACGTCTAGAAGAGACCAAACGGCCATTCAATGCTACGGCTGCCATTCACGCTGCCAGTATCGCGACTGTCTCTACGTTCAACCCGGATCCTGAATCTCTCACAGATATTCCCGCCACGCATGGCCTCTGACCGGCATCGTCGCAAACCACCGTGCGGCTAATCAGTGCTTCAGTGTCGCTGCTTCTCGATCTTTTAGAAGCTTCGTCACCTTACTGAGCATGTCCGTTGCGCATGCACTTCCGTCCTTTCGCCACTCCATCTCTCGGTACGGTGTAAGTATCCGTGCTGGGCAGCTCTCTCTGTCGCTTCCTATAATTCGACCGTGTAGCATGTAGTCCTCTGAACCGTCCTCCGCATTGTCGCATCATATACCTTATTCGCAGTTGCAAACTTCGCATATCTCAATCACGCATTTTGCTGTGCTCGTCGCGTATTTTGCTTTATTCGTCGATTGCATCTCCAGAGTGGGTCTTTTCTTGGGGGGACCGTTGCAGCATGATCGAATATGTCTGTCAGCAAACGTGCACGGCACCGGATTTTCCGCTGGCCGAGTCCGATATCGCCGTCCAGACTGATGCCCATGTCCGAAAAGCAAATTACAAAGACTGTCAGTAAGTGGGCCGACGGACAAAACAGAACATCTTGTTAAGAAGGATTGAGAGTCAAAGATCTGCACATACCGCTGATGATTAGAACGACGCTTCCAAAAATGGCACACATCACGCTCAGAGGCCGTGTCGATTGCCACCATTTTCGGTTAGCAGCGGGAGGGCGGAACCTTATGCCGGCGCCGGGACGCAGTGGAAGCTCAACGTCGTCCACATCGACTGAATCGCGCAGTCCGGAACGCGTTCGGCCGCCCTCGACGCGCTCTAGGCTGTCTTCGCCATCGTCGTCATCGCCGTCGTATTCAGCGGCGCGCAGCGGCTGACCCGCCCGCCAGCTGTCGATAACATCATCACCTATCAAAGGCTCATGGCCGTCTTGATCGTTCTCGTGTGCCTCCGATGCCCCCGCAAGGCGGCGAGACTGTCTCCATGAGGTATTGGTGAGCGCTGGCAGATCCGCTGTTGGCATACGTCGGCCAGTCTCGCTCGTCAGCTTGAGGTAGCAGAGACTCGGAAAGATGAAGGCCAGCGCAGTCGCACTCAGGCCTCCCGTCAGTTCGAGTACTATTCCGAGGTCACATGTCAGCAGCGAGATGATCATCGCGGTGACGACCAGACTTGACGTAAAGATCAGGTGCCGATTGCGGTCAAACTCGCCCGCAAAGAAATAAGTTTCGAGAACTTCTCGACAGACAAAGCACTCCAGGGGCAGTGTCGTCAGCATGTTCAGACCAAACAACCCGCGTGCGATGTTGACCACGACATCGTCATCCGGAAAATTGTTCTGGCAGGGTCGAGAAGATTGAACATCAGCATCGCGTCATCGGGGTATCGACAACGCAGCAAGAGTGGAACAGAGAGGACTCGTAAACTCACCAGGACGTTGCTGAGTGTTTTCTCCTCAAAGCTCCAGTAGCCGGCCACGCTCATGGTGATAGTAGCTGCGGCTGCAATGATCGTCGAGTAGTGCGTCACCTGTCCGAACTTGTTCATGGAGGGCTCCTTCAAAGAGCCGTAGATGACTGCATTCGATCGAGTAGCCGAGAAGAGACTGTTCAGTATCGAACATATTACGAAAATCGAACCTTGTCTTTAAGTCTCGCTGACATGGTACTTACGTAAAGAGTTGTGATGACACACGAAAGCAAAACTGATAACGGAGATGGACCGAACCAGATTGGACACGTTGATGACCGTTAACTGTCAGGAGTGCAGAGTAGCGTATGGGGTCAGCATTTTGGACGCGACGTCAGAGCACCGAGCAAGCAGACAGGGCACTTACCCGAAGACTGGGGTCGCCTTTGAGCTCTGAAGGCATCGCGGGTCCTCTGACTGTTACAGCTATGATGATGACGACCATGGACAGCAGAGCGATGGCGCTGGCTTTGCTCAGCTTCTCTATGTTTCTGTAAAGGGAGAGTGGGTAAGAAATGGCGAGGGTGAAAAACGTTATAACAAATTGTCGATTTGCCAAGAAGCTGCCGGTCAAGGAGGGGAAGATCATTTTGATGACGTGCGGTATCGTGTCGCCGATGACCACGCAGAATGCGCACATGCCACCGAACCCGAAGGCGAACTGGAAGATCGAGACCGCAGCCTTTCCGTTCGGCCCGAAGCAGTGTTCCATAATCTCAATGTAGGTGATGCGTCCGCTGAGCTTTGCATTGAGCACGATCAGCCTGATGGTCCAATCTGTGAGGAAGGAGAGACCTATCAAGAGACCAAGACCCGCTATAAAGCCTGATTCGCGCATTGAGTAAGGAAGGCCAACGATTCCGGCGCCAAGGATGCTATTCGCCATGTTGACTGTAGCATCAAAGACACCGGCTCCTCGTTTGAGCCAATCCGGTAGACCCTCGCCGTCCCATCCTGGTACACTGAGATTCTGCCGCATTGCGCGCAGCTCGTGTCCAATGCCGTCGACCGAAGCGCGGAGTCGATCCGAGCCGGGAATGCGATCGATCAGGGGCTGATGTGTCCGAGCTGGGCTGTGGGTCGACCGTGTTGAGGAGCTGGGCACACGATCTGGCGCGTTTTCTCGACGTTGTAGTGCGATCGAGGAGGCCTCTATGGCAACCACATCGTCTTCGTCGTCCAAGTCATCTGAATCAGCCTCGAACTGAGCTTCTTTGGATGTATGAGTGGACTTGAGTTGCAACGGCGCACGACTCAAGACCGCTTCGCTCGAGTAGGGCGGTGGTTGAGTCGGTCTGTCTCCATGCTGGACGCCATTCTGATGGTCAAGAGCTCTTGCTGAATCAGAGGGCTGATCCGAGTACATGCGACCCGTTCCATCGAGACTTGCCATGGCGTTGAACTGCGTTATTGTAGGAGAGCAAACGGGGCAAGGGCTCGTGCTGCTGAAACGAAGGCCGTTCAAGCTCGGACAAGAGCAACATGTGCTGACGCTTGGTCTGGAAGGGTCTCTGGTGGGTCTGACAATAGTTGTTGAGAAGCCGAATTCAGCCTTTGTCTGGTGTACAACGACGTCGACGAGCAGAGCAGGATGGACATGGATGAGGAAGTTGCAACCAACAGCATCTTTTTGTATTGGGTTTGTGCATTGCGTGCAAAGTGCAGCGCTGCTACTGTAATTTGACGAAAACACATACACACATACACACATACACACATACACACATACACACATACACACATACACACATACATACATACATACATACATACATACATATATACATACATACATATATACACATGCACAAACACCGGCCGACCATGCGGAGCTCAGAACGCTTGTCGCTGTTGGACCGTGCCGTCACAGCCAACTTACGCCATATACGACCTAACATCCTGTCGCCGTCGTTCCGTGGCTGCAAGAAGAAAAATAATCGTGGCTTCCACCTCCAACCAACACACGTCAGCTGTAACTTTTTCCATCTTGTGACAGTACCTGGAGACACACAAACGACTTGCTGTTCCCCACCATCTCGAGTGTCCATAGCGAGTCATCCTTACTCCTGCGTCTCTGCTACTGAACTACACATTCTCTCAGCATGGCCGCGCTAGCTTCGGTGACTGCAAGTGCGTCTCATATGCACCCGTCCCTGGTTCAGCCCATCATTTTCTGCGGACCCGGCAGCAATCTGTATCCCCTGTGCTCCACCTCCAATGGGCTCGGCCAGCTTGACCTCTCCCACGATGCTGCTCCTACTGCCGCTTCTGCGGCTTCTGCCATCTCCTCGGTAGTCGATCTGCCCAAAGCTATGCTGCCCATCCTCAACCGACCCATGATCGCGTATCCGCTGCAGCAGCTCCTCTCCGCAGGTCTCCGCCATGCAATCGTCTTTGCACCCTCCGAACACCATCAGCAGATCGCCTCCGTGCTCAAGTCGCTCATACTCATCCCTCCCGCTCTGGTTCAAGCTGGGAAGAAGAGTACTTCGGCAAGCGCCGCAGCTGCCGCTGCCGCTGCCGTCGGGGAGGCCTCGAGACTTCCAAACATCTCTGTCTCCGTCGGTCTCAACAGCGCACCCACTCAGTCGAGTTCGGCCTCGACAGCTCACCCGTACATGTCTGCAAACGACTTTTCGGTCTCCTCAGTGCAGAACGAAACAGTGATGCGCGTCGAGCTACTTCCTTTGGGGCCAGATGACACCATGACTTCCAAACGCAACGCCGATGTCAACAGCGCAACCAAAAAGTACAAAAAGCTCGGCACTGCCGGTCTCCTCCGATGGCTTCATTCGGTCAACAGACTCGATAAGGACCCGCTCATAGTTCCTCTCGACTTTATCAGCCAAGGCGTGTCACTCACCTCCGTGGTCAGCAGCCACGTTGCCGGCATTCCCGAACCCCCGGCTCTCACCTGCCTCATGTACGAGAGAGGTGCAGGAGAAGGAACCGGTAAGGAGCGCGAGAAGGACGGTAAGTAAGCGACCGCGAATGCTGCATACTTGCACTTGATTTAAGCCTAGTCAGAGCTCCTACTGACTGGCTTTCGGCAGTTGCCACTCTGTCTGTTGCAGGTCCGCCCAAGCTGTTTACTGCGTACAATCGCGTCCCTAGCCAGTCGGCCCCGAAAATGCTGGAGGCCAGCACACAGACCGCCGTTAACATGATCGGATTGTCCAACCACGAACTTCTGATGCTGCAAGACTCGGACGATATATCCGACATTGACTCGTCTGACCTGCATCTCCGCATGTCCCTGCTGTGGTCCCGACCTCATATTCGCATCTCGACCTCTCTTTTGGATTCGCACATTTACCTCTTCAGCCTGTCGAAGCTCATCGGCCTGCTTAAGTCAGACCACGGACTCGACATGAAGAGTCTCCGTGAGGAGGTGGTGCCTTTCATCGTCAAATGCGGCTGGATGACAGGCCTCCGAGAAAAGGCTGGCTGGACCGCCGAAGGCCCCTGTAAAGCCCTCGCTACCGGCTCCCACACGCCTTGGAATCCTCAGGCAGCTCGAGAGGACCGCGCGGGAGGACACCGATCCTCAACCTACGTTGACCCTCAACTGCTTACTGCAGGCTCATCAGCTCTGCTCGCCTTGCCCGACAGTCTCGTGCGAAGTTCGCCCCTATACACGCCCGACCATTCGGTTCTGCCCTCGCCGACTCTGAGAACCGCCAAGGCGCGAGATCCCGGCCGGTCGCTTCATGCGAACAGTTCCAAAGACGGGAAGGGTTCAGCAGGGGAGCATGAACACCGTGCTGCCAAGCTTGCGGCCGTAGAGATTCGTGCAAATGCAATCATCGTTAGACTCTCCGCGGATCGTAAACATCCCATTGACCCGAGCCGATCGGTAGAAGACATCAAAGACCAGCAGGCGCAGAATGGCAAGGTTGAACAATTCATTGCTCGAGCCAATACAGTTCCGACCTACCTCGAATGCAACCGATACGTAAGTTGCCGCCATTCGCACGTCGTGCACGTGTGGCGCCCTACTGACCCAGTAATCTTGCCTTGTTGCCGACACAGCTCTTGCGCTCTCTGGCAGCCACGAATGCCGCATCGGGGTCGTCTGCTGCCACGCCGGGAATCGTACTGACCTCAGGAGCACTCGCACATCCACTGCCCAACCAGTCGGCTTCTGCGCCCTTGGCGCCTGCGGCGTCGGGCCTCGCTGCATCCGCGCTTGCAATTGTGCCGGCGGCACAGGACGCGGCCCCTTCGACTGCATCCGACGGCAGTGGCGGCGTCAACCCTACCCGCAGTGCGCCCGGGCAGCTCATCGATAGCAAAGCTCAAGTTTCAACTGATTCTGCCGTCGGGGATCAGACTCGTATAGGGGAAAGAACCGCTATCAAACGAAGTGTGGTAGGCCGGGGATGCCTTATCGGTAAGAATGTAAAGCTGACCGGTTGCATCGTCATGGATGGTGTACAGATCGGGGACAAGTGAGTTGTTCATCGTGCTTGGTGTGATTCGTACAGTCCCACGTGGGTAGAGCAGGCCTTGCTTACGTTTTTTTCGTATCCCTTCTATTATGCAGTGCAAAGATGGAGAATTGCATTCTCTGTCAGGCTTCCAGCGTTGACGAGAAGTGCAACCTCAAGGACTGTGACATTGCGGCTGGTGTCACGGTTCCCAGCGGAACAAACTCGAAGAACGAAAAGTTCGACGAGTAAGACGTCGATTACAAATTGCATCTATAGTGCAGCCCGCAACAGCTCATGCTGACCGCACAGACGCATATACTTACTTACACATAAAGAAATTGGAGCTAGTTGCGCATGCGTTCTCCGCATCATTCCGGTTTAGTTCCAGTGTATGTCCGATGAGTCTTTGCGTATACGTCCCAGTGAAGGCCGCACGAAATCAACATATATAAATCTTATAATCATGATCCTTCACGGATCGGCAGTGCGGTTAAAATTAGGTCAACCACCAGCTAGTAGCCAAACGGTAGTCGTGCTGCGAATAGCGAAGCCGTAGAATATTGATGAGGGAAAGAGGAAGTACTACAGTACTTGGTACATCATATACGGTCTGCTGGTGGAATAGATCGGCACGCGTCTTGATACAGTGCTCAATGCTCATTCGAAGATCCTCGATCAGTGAAAAAGTACTAGCTGTAATCCTCTTTATCACTCGCAGTATTGTTTAGAAGACGCTAAAGCTCGGAAAATTACGACGACTTCAATGTATAGCTGCTTGTCACCACCAGATTGCCTCGCCTGGAAACTCTAGCTGTATTCAGTAGTCTGATTTCAGTTGAGCAGGCATCAATACTATGCGGCATCTCCAGGCGGCGTCTTCAAATCATTCGCAGGTGGTGAGTCGGCCGTCAGTCGTATAAGCCGAAAGTACTCAGATGAGGTGTCCAGCTACGTGCGTGGGGTATAAACACCAAGATATATACAAATTGGTATTACTTATATGTATTAATATATATTGTATGTTGATATTAATAATAATCGGACGTATTTACAGCGATGATTGCTATAATAGATCTACGTATGTGTATCATCTTGTCTAGGATGAACAACTTTTTACGAAACCTAAAACATATGTCATCATCATTATTGGTTCAATTATAATCGATTAATATATGCTAATGAGCTAGTAAAAGCTTCACCATAATATCACTGACTAGCCAGTGTCTGCAAGTAGTACTTGTAGCATATCATTCACTGCGGGAGACGAGATCCTGCAATCGTCGAGTGCAAGTCGCTTGCACTACCTGCTGCCATCGGGCTGCAATCGTCGCGATTGCACGACGAACGGTGATTGCAGCACCCCGTCTTTCGGAGTGAATTAATATAAGCATGCTCCCCTCAATAAGCGATGTGCCCAAGCGATTGCAGCAGAGAGCGTCTCATTGTGCAAATTGATACATATACACATATACTTATACATTTGCTGTTGGTGCGCTATCTGGCACGAACCATATATATACTATGATTCATAATGTCATCTTAAACAAGTTTTTGTTGTTATGCTGTTGATAATTGGTGCATGATTGACTGATTAAGGCCTCCTATTGAGCTAGCTACTAGCCTGTTGAACTAGTTACTTATCTGTACATTTGTAGCTGATTATGGATATGCAGGCATGGGTATACATACATGCACATATATGTCCGCGTCACTAGCTACTGGCTCGCATGTGACTACTTTTCGCGTCTTTCGAGAATGACCTTGAGACTAGCTCCAGGGCGACGCATTAATGGTACATATTATAGTTGTATAGATGTGTATAGATGGTCTGCTTATAAGAACCCGTACGTGAGTTCGGACAGTAGTACGTAGATTCCTCGAAAATTCGAAAGACTGAAATCATGATTATTCATCAAAAAAATTTGCTGCTGCAAAGATAGATCGAAGCAATCGATTGCCCTGCAGGCTGATGTGGATATGTGATGATATCTATTGTCAATATTGATTGAGAGTTAGAATTCTTTCAATATTTCGTACATGCTTCGTCGGTGCTGCAAAATAATCTGCCTGCAATCGCGATTTCGCAGCGACCAGACATATTCTGTAGGTGAGTAGTCATCCGCACGGCTCAAAGCCGTACCAATATCGATCTAATAATTGCTTCCTCAACGCTGGTCAAAATTGTACAAAGCCCAGATTCAGCTTGTGCACGGTCATGCTCAACAAGTCGTATATATTCATACATATGCTCTTATGTCTGGCCTTACATTACTGAATGGTCTGATATGTGTTTATAGCTTTTATTATCATGCTGTCACAATCTATATGAGTATAACATTGATCCATTGTCACCATCAATCTACGTTTTTTGCAATCAATTATAATATTGGCAGCTACATGATATCTATGTTGACATCTATTATATCAAGGTGTCTTATAATGTACACATATGACATAACAGAATGATACAATACAATGTAGCTCAGCCACATGCATACTGTTTTCAGAGTCTGCATGCACACATTGAATAACTAGTCACATACTGTACTAGGTGCAAACAGGCTGCAATAATATTGTTAGGGCACATGCCGCAGGTGGCAAGCGCTGTTAGACTTGCCAGTCACAGCGCTCTAACACCCCCAGCGCCCCTGCGCCCATTGCGCAGGGAGCCTGCGCCAGTCCCCTCCCCACGCCCTCTCAGCTGGCTCCCTGCGCCCGCCCCCGTGCCCCTGCAGCCAGCTTGCAGGGAAACCTGTGCCAGCCCATGGGGCGCATGCGGGTCCCTTGTTGCCATCTACCCCTGTCCCTCCTGTAGACCTCCTTCCTGGAGGTTGTCAAATGTATTACCTAGCTATCTCACCTCATGGGAGTGTAGCTCAATACTAGTAGACCATTCTCATTACCTGATGTGGTGTGTGCACCTCTCAAGCAAGCTTCATCCCTGCTCCAGGCCACAGTATCCATACTGTGGTGACCAGACTCCTGGGGCCATCCTACCAGGATTTAGTCAACCAACCTGGAGAAGAAGAGGTAAGTGGTCTGCCAACAGAGGATGATCTGGTGGAAGATGCCATTCATAGAATGCAGCCTGCTTCTCAAGACAGATCAGCTGCAGAAAGCAAGCTAGAAGCCCTCAGTATCACTAATCAGGCTTTAGAAAAGTATGGACTCTTGGCCCCTGCTATGGCAGAGGCTCTTGGACTCTGCAAGACAAAGATTTTGCAATGAACAAGCATAGTAGCCTGTTATGTTGAGTGAATTTTTGATGTCAGATTCCTCTTCTCCCAGACAAACAGGCTTTTTTCTCTATCATGGAGATAGAGAAAAAAGTAGTAGAATGTGGTTCAATTGAGGCAAAATATAAAATCTGAAAAATGCGAATTTTTTCGATTTTCTCAGTGTGTCATCTCGAGAGAGTTGACTGTAGCTGAATGGGACCAATGCTTAGATTGAGACTTGGAACGGCGGCACCGGAAGAAAGGCTTGGCGGAGGTTTTGCCACCCTGGCATCAAAGCGTGAAGCTGCGTCTTGGATCATATCGAGATAGGATCGGCTGTTGTGTACTGTTGTGCCTCCCAGAAGGAACCGCATTCCAGTACCCGCGGTTCCGCCCATCGCGGCGTTCGAAGACGCTGCTTGCTGGTGACCGGCTTGATTGCCACGCTGATGCCGAGCATTGAGCACCGCTACTGTTCGGGCCTCTTCGTACGTAGCTCCGCCAATGATGAACAGGATGACATCCTGCGGACGCTCTGGTGCGCTGTTTGGCCCCGGTGCAGAATGCGGCCCGACAAAGGGATAGCTGGACTCACGCAGTCTACCGCGGATAAGGCTGTCGACAGTCTGAACGAGGTGGGGCGAGTGCTGCGTGTAGACGTTTTCCACGCCCTTGAGTCCCTTGAGAGCGTTTCTGCCTCTGGAAAAAAAGTTCTCGTTGGCAAAGAGATCGTCCTGCCGCTGGTCGGCTCCTGCGATATGCAGCAAGACAAAGACGAGCGACGCCCGGCTCTCCGAGACTCCTGCTTTGAGTAGTTGCTGAACGATATGCTGAACTTGATTGCCGGGGAGTTTCTGATACCTTAGGGCGTAGAGGATCGCCAGTCGAATTTTTG
This sequence comes from Testicularia cyperi, assembly GCA_003144125.1. Classification (NCBI taxonomy): domain Eukaryota; kingdom Fungi; phylum Basidiomycota; class Ustilaginomycetes; order Ustilaginales; family Anthracoideaceae; genus Testicularia; species Testicularia cyperi. The sequence goes on from KZ819190.1 coordinate 1,075,242, forward strand.
AGTCCTCGTGGATCTGTGGCGATTCGATCATGGACTGGACCGCTTTCAGGTCGGTGGCGTGGCTCTCCACACTGGCGAGGCTTTGTTCCAGTTCAGACACCTCCAGCAGAGAGTCTTTTTCGACCCGTCGACTGAGCTCTCCGAGAAGAGCCACATGCTTGCTGACATTACCACCAAGCTTGCGAAACTCTGGGTACTCCTCGACGAAACGTTTCATGTCGGCCACAGTATCGATGGCAGCATTCGATGCGGTTCGCGACTGGTACTCGAGCACATACTTTTTGATCGAGGCTCCGAGGTCTCCAAAGTTATCAAACAGATTGGCCGAGAAGAACGGGTCTTGATCGGCCGACAAGACAATCTCCTTCAGCTCGGGACGGATACCATCTGCATCGGGAAGACTCACGCGGCCGTTGCGAATGCCGAGAAGCTCGTGGATCATAGCCTGATAGGTCCACTGGGAGAGCAAGGGCGTCACGGGATCGTTGCGACGGTCAAGAATTAGCAGGAGCGGAGCCACGTCTGTGCGCCTGAAGTCGAAAAGGCCAGCTTGGCTGTTGTTGATTTCGTGCTGTTACCGACGCGGGCACGAGAACGACAGATAAGAGATCGAAAGATCAGCTCGTGCACCCACCAAGCAAAAGTACAATCTGGGTCAGAACCTACGTGGATCTCGTCTCCGAGTCTTTTTGCAAGGGCACTCATCCTCTCGTAGCGAATGACGGGCCTCTTTTTGAGGCTGAGCAACAATGCAGTGAGACCCTTGATGTGCGCCTGGAGGCCTTCCGAATCCCACGTTGCAGCATTGTCGGCCCAGATCCGGTACGGTGGCGTTTCAAGATTCAGCGAGAAGAGGTCGGTGTTGATTGGAAGGTAGTCAGCGAAGAATTCCTGGATCTCATTAACAACTTCATGCTCGTCAGCTTCGGCAAGGGTTTCGATGTCTTGTTTTTGAAGAACGTTGGTGAAGTAAATCCAGTAAGACTTGTATCGTGGCTGACGGAGCTCGCTGGCCAGAGCAGTGATGGACTGAGCGGTGGGTCGGAGAAGAGTGATGCAATTGAGATGGCGCATGCGATCCCGACTGAGGTTGTCGACTCTATCAGTAAGATATACTTCGTGATTCAGGAGCGAAGATTGTGTAAAGGAAGTCGAGATGATTGGCGTAGTGTTGTGATCGAGAAGTAAGACCTTGATGCCCGGTACCTCTGTGATCATGCGCTGTATGTACGCAGATATGGCTTTTGTCACGTCCATGGCTGGTTGCTGTATCGTTTCGCTACACTTTGGAAATCAATGTTGCAACGCTTGCTTGAGGAGGATGGAACGGCGTGCTCTTGCCTCTTTGCTCTGGAGGGACCGAATTGGGTATGCAGAAATGCAGGAGAGCAGGCAAAGAGATGCAAGAGCAGGTCTGACGCCGACGCCGACTGATTGTGCGCCTAGGTTGCGGATCAAGTCGAGATCAATAGAAGTCGGTGGATGCAAAGTGGCAGCTCCACGGGTAGATGTATGCGTGTGGAGAGGCAGAAGACATCCCCGACTTCCGATCGGCAGAAGGCACAGACGCGGTAATTCAGGTGCTACAGTATAGGGTGTACAGTAGTACTGTACTGCACTGTACTGTACTTGTAGCGTCGAGCATTGCTGCACATTTTCCTCTGGCCCTTCCTTCTTTGGTTGGCATGGGTGCCGAGTCAGGGTCCACCACGACGCCTCCTTGATACAGTACTGTACTGTACAACCCAGCACTCGCTGAATTCCCTGGTCGGCTGTCGACCTTGTCTGCAGAGTCGGGTCATCACCTTTGAGTACTCTGTTGTCCTATTGACCGCTACACTCCTCTGACTTCCTTCTGGTCTCGTCTGCTCATACCGGCGGCATCAATCTGTCAGCAAATACCTCCGAGTCACTGCACCATCCTGTCCAGTCGTCCTGCTTTTGCTGACAACAATGCCACAAGTCGTCGATCATGTGGTCCCCTACAACTCGAGCGAGTATGTACAGACGGCTATGACGGGTAACAAGGTCTCGCGCAAGTGCACCATTCTCGGTTCGCAAAACATTATCCTAGGCGGCAAGTGCATTATTCAGCACGGCGCTGTCGTACGCGGCGATCTGAAAAGAGTCTCAAACATCAGCACCGCCTCTGCAGCCTCGCAGCAACAGCAGCAACAAGCTACAACTCAGTCGGTCGCCATCATCATCGGTAGATACTGCTTGCTTGGCGAAGCGTCCATATGTCGACCACCGTACAAGACATACAAGGGGTAAGTAATATCGTATGCCACCGTCCACTGCAGGCTTGCCGCCGTCAAGAATGTCCAACCACATGCTCCCTCTGACATGCTCCTGGCACTCGGTTTACATTGAGCTCTTGTTTTTGTAGCATTTTCTCGTACTATCCTATGAAGATGGGCGACCATGTAACAGTGGGTGCAAACACCGTGCTCGAGGCCGCTTCTTTGGGTTCGCACGTCGAGATCGGCGCCAACTGCATCATTGGTCGTTTTGTCATCATCAAGGACTGCGTAAGAATCCTTCAGGGCAGCGTCGTGGCACCCAACACTGTGATCCCGTCCTATTCGATCTTTGCAGGTAGCCCAGCACGCTGCATCGGAGAGCTTCCTGAAACGTTCGTCGAGAGCTGCGAAGTTAAAACCAAGGACTACTACCATCGATTCAGGCCAGCCAACGAGCGATAAAGAGCCAGCTTTCCGAAAGAGGTACGTGGCTGTGGGTGGTTCTCGATGACGATCTGACGTGGTGGTGTGGAACCCTTCAGACGTGAGGCGTGACGACTCAGCACGCGCGTAAACGCGCGTTCGCCACCTCCACTATCCACCTTTCGAGTCCTTGGCGGGCGTGCGATGGCACCTGCTCCATCCTTTTTTCGACGAGTCGTTTCTTCACCGCATCATCATCTCAGGCTCCTACGATCTCGGATCATCAGCTTGCAATACAGTTTGCCTTCTAGCCCGCACAGCCACTCTGCAAGAGTCGCTTCGATGTTCAGCAATACACGGTCTAGAATGATCAACCTTCTCATCGACCTCAACGGAACCTGTCACATCGGCGACACGCCAACAAGAGACGCGGTAAACGCCATTTGCAAGCTGCGAGCTTTCCAGAAACAGGATCAACACAGCCTCAACATCCGTTTCTGCAGCAATACCACAAAGGAGTCTTCAGCATCGCTGCTCGACAAGCTTCGTAAGGCCGGATTCCATGAAGAGCTTGTCAGCGCCGATGATCTTTTTACAAGCTTGGAAGCGACCAAAAGATTGATAGACCGATCGCGTCTCTCTCCTCTGCTCCTCTTGTCGGAATCCGCTCAGATCGTCTTCCGACAAGATGGCCGTGTAGCACATCGATGCTTCTTTGCAGACGCTGCCAAACCTCCGTCTGCTCTTTCGACGGCGGAAGCGAGCAGGCTGCGGGCATGCGACGCTGTCGTGATCGGACTATGTCCCGAGCTGATGACGCAGGCATGGCTCGACGAGGCTTTCAGGCTGACGGCGGGCGAGTACAAATCGGATCGACCGGCGCTGCTGATTGCAACACACCGAGGTGAGTAATTGTCGTGCTGCGAGGCCATGCGACAGCGATGCGAGCTCTAACTCACCGTTCCACATTGTCACAACGCGACACAGCACTGTACCACCGGCCGAGTGCGGATCAACCGCTCTCACTTGGTCCTGGTGCTTTCATCTCAGCCCTCGAGGCTGCCAGTCAGTATCAGGGCAACACAACAACCGTCTGCGGAAAGCCCAGTCGGGAATTTCTAAGCGAGTGCCTGTTCGCTATGCGCAACTCGAGCTCAGCGAGTTCGCAGCATGTCGAGGAAACCAACTACATCGTGAGTAGTCTCGTTCATGCCGGTTTTGTGACAGCAACCATACTGACGCTACCGAATATTTCTGTTCGGACCCGGTTCTGATTCCGGAAGATCGGCGACGATGTCGAAGCTGATCTGGGAGGTGGAGCTGTCGAGCTGGGTTTGCGCAGGATCTTGGGTAAGCGCATCCTCCTGCATCAGGCTAAGGCAATGTTTTCGATTCCGCTGACAAGCCCGATCTACACTACACTCGCCTGTCAATACCTGCATCGGACACCCACGCAGTGCGAACCGGAAAATATCGAGACGGCGACGAGAAACGAGGACAGCACAGTCCAGATGAGACACACGAAGATTTTGCTGCGTGGGTGGACCATTTTCTGTCCGCAGCGAGCAGTATGTGAATCATAGCAATATAATCTGTCAATGGAAAGTCGAAGCCGATGGAGCGTGAAGTACAGTAGACACCCTGGATGCTGCTCGCTCGACCGAAAGCTGCATGCAGTCTTGCGCAATGCTCTGATACGACTTATCAGCGCGTGCTTCCGTCGATGCGCCGTTCCAGTGTCACTCAGAGCACGCAACAATGGCACTGTGAGCTCGACTCCGGCTGCAGATCAACGAACAATAGGCAAGGTGTCTCGACGCGGGGGGAAGACACGGAGACATCCGGTCACCGTGTGCGGGGGGCAATTTAATATATCGCATGGTCCGTCTGATTTACACGTGGCGCTGGGGAAGGTGCAACACGGATGTTTCCGGTCGACCCTGCTTGTCGTTGTCTTGGCTCTGCAGCGTCAAGGACAGAAGTTAGACTTGGCCGGTTATGCTGGACTGTGCTGCGTCTGTGTTCTTTCCATCACGAGACAATGACGAGCATGTGGTCCTGGGTCCCGACGCAGGCAACGAGTACCGTAAGTGGGCGCATGCATGGATTTAGGATTTCTCCGACTCCCACTCGGCTAATGCTGGGTACTTGCCAGACGAGCGCGTGCACACATCACCACTTCTGCAGCAGCAAGAGAAGCAAGCAGGACTTCCGAAGGAACCTTTAGCAAACAGTCTCTTCGCCGGCACGCACATCCTTCTCGTCTAACACGTTCGTAGACACCATGCTTCTCTATTGCCCACCACGCAGACTTGGCGACGAACAGCAGGGAAAGGCGTATAGAATCGATTTGCGGTGGGAGTTGTCGTTGAATGAATCAGCGAGGACGGACGTCCTCACCGGCCATATGGAATCTTCGGAAGTGAGAGAGCGGCATTGAGGCAACGCAGGTAGTAAGTGAGGCAGTCTGCACCTCGGCAGGTGTGTCGGAGATCACTGCAGCCAGCAGCGGGTAGAGTATCTGCCCTTGCACACACTCATGTCGTGCAGTCGGAATAGTCCGAGGCTTGACGGAAACGCTTCGGAGTTGCACCTGGCCAGTCAGGACTCATCCCAAGCGGTAGAGCCGAATTTACGAGGCGATCCCCCCTTCTCGCACGCCAGGAGTCAAGATAGCAAGCAGCCAGGAGCCTTCACACGATTGCGAAGATGAAAACTCACTAGTACGTCTTGAAGCATCTCACTCACTCAAAGCGACGTTGATTCAGCAAAGGTGCTAAGCATGATGGATCGGCGTCGATTTTGCAGTTCGTATAACGACTGCATCTGCCGCAGAGGGCAACGGACAGGCAACGAAGCTCCAGAATCGACCGAAATTGGCCAGAGCGAGTACTGTATCGGGCTACAAGCGACGAGCAAAAGGCCGTTCCGGTCTTGGCTGAAGGGTTGGAACCAGACTCCTCGCCAGGCGCAGCGTCCGCAGGCGTGGTGCAGGGGCCTGCTGGAGAGTGCAACTCCGAAGTTAGGTCAAGTTGGGGGTGACGTGCATCTCGCTACGTTACTGCACTGGGACGAGAGCCCAGACTTGCGCCTGACGCCCCAACAAGGGTCGGAAAAATAGAAAAACCAGAAGCAATAAAAATCTAATTAATAAAACAGAATATAAATAATATAGTAGTAAGAGCATCCCCCTGCCCCCAGAAGGCGACCAGAAAGCGGCCTGGAACAAGCAGGAATCGCACCTCGTTCGTTGCTTGTGCACTGCATCAGCAGTGAGAGCGCTCCAACCCCGATGGCTGCATTTCGCATCAGTCGGTCAATTGACGCACGGCATTTTCGCCCGCGTCTCAGTTTTGGCTTGACCTTTTTCCACCGCCAGCTACCTACAAACTACTGTAGCTGTGGACCGTGTTGTGTCACACTCACAAAGAACTAGTGTATTTTGGCTGTGCGTCTGTCTGGTGCCCAGCAGACCCTATGCCTGGCGTGTACTGTCTTCACCTCCCCCGTCCGTGTGGCCCTTTGGCACTTTTACCGTCGCGATTCATGGCGCTAGGGACGGCGCTGACGCCAACTACGCCGCTTCAGAGCACCAATAAGCACATTTCTCTTGCCGCAAACCGAGCAAGACATCAACGTCTGTCGACCTGTGTCGAAAGGCCTCGAAGTCGTCCACGCTGCTAGCTGCACTGTCGCTGCGGGCTGTCAGACCGGCGTATTCCGTTTGTTCGCAAGCATCACGATCGTTCACTTGCTTGCTCGTCTGGTTCGTTCTCGGTTGCACCAGGGCTAGTACGGTATAGTCCTGTTAAAACTCCCTCTCTGCTTCCCCACCTCGCTTGGTTCCGGCTCGATCTGGTCTGGTCTGCTCTGGTTTGGTCTGGTCGAGACAGACCGGGATCTCATCTTGGCGTTGACACAAGGCCGCAAAGACGCACTTCCAGGGTCGACAGATGATCTCGGTCAATCCCGACTGCACCTCAAATCACCTGCAGGTCCGTTACAGTCGCTGCTGTCATCGTTGCTTTTGATTCGACACGCCTGCTGTGCTGCACCCTTTCTCCTCCTCCTTCATCCTTCTCCTTCTCCTTCTCCTTCTCCTCCTGCTTCTTGCCCTTTGTCTTTGCCTCGTTGCACCCATCTCCTTTCATCTCATATCGCCTTCATCCCATTCAGCTCTTGCACAGCACACACTAGCGCCAGGTCTCGCTGCATCACACATACGTACATCTGCTCACACATTCGCACTCCACTGCCGAGGCCTGTATTTCAATCTGTCTCTGCACGCGTTCCCTCTTCGCAGCTCTTCTCAGCGCACATCCCACTACATCAGATCCTAATCCTCCCGACTGCCTGCCGTCCAGCTCCACGTCTCTCCGAGATCGTCATTGAGCAGCTCTACTTGTCCTCGACATCGGCACTCCCAAATCTATCCTTTCTCTCAACCTGTTCAACCGCTCTGTCGAAGACTTTCCGTCTTCGCCTTGCAAATTTCCCGACTTGCGCCTCTCCAAGTCTTCAACACATCAGACGCCGATCTCGGTCTGGCCCTGTCGGTAGTGCAGTAGTCGCGAGTAGACCACCACCTAAGCCTCACATTCGGCGCTTCGTGTGCTTGCTCTTGCTTCGCACCTTCCAAGCAAGCACGGTGCTGTAGACCCTGTTCATCCTCTTCCCCGCTTCCCCGCTTTCCTTCGTTGCCTTGCATGCCTGCCGTTTGCCTTTCCACCCCTCGTTTGTCACCTTCCCCTCCCACCACCTCAACTCCCTTCGCGCCACCGTCCTCTACACATTCTTCGATGAACACCTCGCCATCTCAATTCTCCAGTATCAAGGTTCCGCATCCATCTTTTGAGACTTACAATCGGGACCATATATTTGTTCCCAGTCAGGTCTCTGTTGACCGACCATCACTGGCAGCCACGGCTGTCACTAGTGAGCCGGTCCTTTCCCCGTCATCCTCGGTGGTCTCGTCACAAAGCTCGAACACACCCAGCAAAATGTCGACAGGCCCCTCACCGCATTCATTGCACTCGACCACCCCAATCTCTGCCACTGCTGGCTCACCTCCGTTGCCATCCAAGCGCGATCGCGCACTTACCTCCGAGAACGTCCTCAGTCCCGCTATCCAGGAGCAGCAGGATCGTGCTCAGAAGAGGACTCGTGTGCGGCAGGCATGCAACCGTTGCAAGGCCCGCAAGATCAAATGCGGCGAAGTGCGACCTTGCAAGAATTGCACCTCCCTGGGCCTCGTCTGCCGAGACTGGCGACCCGGTGAGGAGTCCTCGCAGTCTTCTTCGCAATCCTTTGCCTATCCAATGATGCCCCCTGAGCACGGCCTGCCCGATCCTCAATCGACATCCTGGTCTCATCCTTCAGACCATGTCTACCACGTGCCTGATCCACGCCACCGACCCGCCTCCGCAGAGATGGCAGCTCCTGCTGCCGCGCATCTTTTCGAGCGTGACGACAGAAAAGCCAGATCAGGCTCTGCCATTCCATGGCCGAATACTCCGTATGAACGATCCAGCCATACAGTCGCCTGGCCGCCCAAGCCAGATCCGCGCCGGCACCGTTACCTCGCATACCCCTTCGTAAGTTCTCCAGTCCCCCTCTCTGATCCTTCAGTCACTTCGCTCGACTCCTTCGTGCGAGCGTGCTGTGCTGACATCCTGTGACTCACCTATCTTTTCTCGGACAGGATTCAATCTATCGCAACGAGTTTGGACACCTAAAAGCACTGTCATTATCATCGGGTCTAGGCACGCTCTCGTACTTGCACGAGTATCACAAACTGGCCAACGAGCAATTCCTTGATGCGCTCTGGCAGGTTCTCGAAGGCGAGAACCAGGAGGGTGGCAACATGCAAATGTTTGCTCTTGAGCACGAGCCGCCTTCACCCAACTCATTCGGCAGCGGCTTCAGCGGCGGTCTGGGCGGTCATCTGGCGTTCGGCGAGTCGCTGGGAGCCGACTGGAATTTGGGCGGGGCTTCGTCGCTCAACGTACCTTTTACCTTTGAGGCAAATGCTGGTAATCTCTCTGGACGTGGCACTACCATGCCGATGCCTTCTGCTCCCCCGCTGTCCGTTGCAAGCGCCTCGGACCGCTCCTCAACCACCTCTCCATCCACCGCTGCGCCCTCGTTCCGCGATAGCAGCCGCACCCGGTCTGCAAGCTTGGCCCGCAACCGTGCAAGGACTGACTCCACTCTAGTATCGGCGCCCGAGCAGTCACGTTCAGCGAAAACCTTCGTCGAGGCTGGTCCTGCTCCCGAAGATCTCTGGGTATTCATGAACTCGAAAATTCCAGCTCAGCATCGACGCTCACTGGTCCATACCTTCCTGTCAACCACTTACGTGCTGTGGCCGACCTTCATCCTCTGCGAGTTTCTTGCCACCCTCAAGGACGAGGAAGAGCGCAAGGATCCTACCTTCGTCTGCCTCGTCATCGCATGCTGTGCTGTTGCGGCGAGACAGGAAGCAGGCAGTACAAAGGGCGGCGTTGCAGCCGAATGGGGCAAAGATTTTGGGTTTTTCGAGCTTTACCTCGACATACGCCGCCTGGCGCCCCTGAACACCGACTGGGCATCGCTGAGCCACATCCAGGCTATGTTCTACCTCTCGCACCACTGCTTCGGCGCATCCGGGCCGTACGGGGTAACGCGAGCGCACTATCTCATGAACGGATGCGTCTCTAAATGCTTCGACATTGGTCTTCACAGGTCAGCCGAGACGTACACTGATGCTTTCACCAATTCCGAGATCGAAGCGCGGAGGCGCACGCTCTGGGCAGTCTACTGCGGCGACAAGATCTCGGCTGCCCACGGCAGACCTGTCATGCTGCGACTGTCTGACATGGACGTGCCCGAGATCGACGTTGATTCGGAGGAGTATACCGAGCGATTGCCGGCCGCCAATTCGTTTGACCGTGCTTGCACCTTGCGGCCTTGGCACCGCGCCGCGATCCGACTCTTCTGCGTGCTGGAACGGGTCATCGACAAAATCAACCTTCCGGCCTGCAGTAGCTCCAAGGCCCTTGAAAGAGTGTTGCGAAAGAAGCCGAAGAGACCTAGGCAGTCGGAGAATCACGACGAGAGCTGCATGGCCGATCACGAGGCCATCGGCTTCGAAGAGGAACTAGAACGTGAGTCCAAAGAAGCAGAGAAGCAATTTGGCCCAAACTACATCATGCCGATGTCGTTGCGCAAGACCTTGAGCTCTGACACCCTCCAACCCCTGTCCTCTCTCTTTTGATTTTTCCCGATGCGTCCTACAGTTACAGACGATTTTCGTGTTGCCGATACGCCGAGACCAACTTCTGCGCATGAGGACGACGCCATGTACACTGCGCATGTGGAGCGACTTCGAAGCACTGCGGCCTTCATCAAGGTCTTCATCTATCGGCACCTTTTCTGTATGGCCAACACCAACCTTTCGCGTCAGCCACCTCGTATCGACTACCGAGACGAGATGGTCAAGTGGTGTCGCGAGCTTTTGCTATCACAACGCAAAATGATCCAGCGGGGCGAATACACTGATTTCGGTGCAGTCATCTCTTACCAGCTGAGTCAGACGGGTCGAGGGTTGATTCCGGCCATCTACATCACGAGCCGCTTGATGGATCCGTCAACTGATCCCAACTCGGCAGCTGTGCTGAAAGAGGCCCAGGACCTCTTGGTGCTTGCTTACGACCTGCTGCGACAGCTGTCGATTCGTTTCTCGGCGTCTTACCGGCAGCTCCACATCATGCAGTCCGCATTCCGTCGCCTCGACCTCAGCCTGAAGAAGCGTAGCAGCAAAAACGCCGGTGGCGGTGCTCGGGAAGAGCCATCCTCGAGCAACCCACACACCGCCACCGGTAAAGTCGGCGGTACCGAGGCGTCGGCCTCACGAGGTAATGCCGAAAAGGAGATGACCAGCGGCCTAGATCTGATCGCTGGCGTCGCTGGAGCTGAACTCTCTGCGGGACAGGAAGGATCCGGCCACAGCAACGAAGAGGATGACGACTTTGAAGAGGATCGGGGATGGATCTCTGACCTGCCAATCAATCAACCGGTTGAAAAGACTGCACCTCATCCCGTCAGCGCCTTTGTAGGGTGGCCACCCGCCGGGTCATCCTCTGCTCAGCAGCAGGAGACTCGTCGACATTAAAAACTGCTCTGAACGCCTGCCCCTGACTTGTTGAAAGAGTCTTTGTTGTCATCGACGCAAGCCGTATCAAGTCACGATTGAGGCCATGTCAATTCATCTTTCAAACGTCTGAAAGCATATTTGTGTGTCGTAAGCACTGGGCAGCGCAAAGACAAATGTGCGTGATTGGATGTCGATAGACGGTTGTGAGAACGCGTTTCGCAAGGTGAGAGAGGAGGTTGAGATTGAGAGTTGCAGCTGCAAAGCGCAGACAATACCGAGGCTGGACGTCGAATGTTCAAAGTCGTCGTAGCGGCGTGAGTAGCACTATGAAAGTCTTCTGATTGGCAAGTGTTCGTTTGCGATAGCATGGAAGAGATGAATGGATCGATGGAAGATGTAGGAGGAAGAAAAGTTCCATAAGGAATGAAGTGGGGACAAGAAATGGGGTGTGGGTAAGGGGAATCAGGCTGAGGCGGACAAAGCGGCGGGAAGCGCGGATAGCGTGGGGATGCTGTCCGTTTCCGCCAACGCGACAAATACTGTCGTTTTGTGCCGTGCCGGCTTTGACGGAATTTGAACCTGAATGCCCATCGCCAGCTTTTATTGACCGGTGTGACGGAACGGTGAATTAGCCGTCGAACGGAGACATCCTCGGAACGTGTCTTGGCCGAGCAAAATAAGCCTGCCAGAACATGTCGCTGCCCCATCACGTCGTGATCGCTCGTGTCGTCATGTCGATCCCTGGCTATGATCGTGAAATAGGGTGGAGACATCCACTACGGGAGGTAAAACGGCTACTTGCGAGGCAACGGAGAAATGCGATGAGACGCCGCTAAGTGTCCGGCTCAACAAGGACTACATTACTGTATGATACTGCTAGCAACTAACTGGAGATATGAAGGTGCATTGCTCTTGCAGACGACGAAGGCTGTCAGAAACAATATACCTCGCGCAATGGAAGGATGCGGGGCGCAATGGCGCACACGGTAAGATTCACGAGTCTACGACCAACAAGTGAAGAAATCTGGGAGACAAGTCGTCTATGCTTTTCCTGCCGCAACCCAGCCAGCTGCCAGCAAGATGACAGTCATACCCAGAGCACTCAGAGGTTGGATAGGAATGTGCAGGAAGACGAGCTGATATATGGATGCATAGACTATTTGCAGGTAAGTCACTGACACCGCTCGACCAGCTTTCTCCCTTTGTAGGCCCATAGCGAGCAGAATCTGTCGTCACCGGAAGGGCATGGAAAGTTGACGAGATTTTGGTGCTTGTCAGTCAGCAGCTTTACGAGATCCCTTGAATGGACCAACAGACCGATGGACAAATCGCAATCCTCATGGATTGACAGAAACCTACCTGAGCGGCCAAGCCGAAGACCCCGACGCAGATGAGAAGAGCAACCCATTTGGGGTTCTTCGGAAGTACAAATTCAGTTCCCGTGAACCACATCAAGATGGCGCTGACCAGAGTCGAGTACAGCGAGAAGTAAGCAACCGAGTGAGTGGCCGAGGCTCGACGGCCGATGGCACGAATGGTGATGTAGGCGCCTGCGCCACCACACACTCCGAGGAGAGCCAGCCTGCATTTCAGATACAAAGTACAAACACAAGCGCTTCGCATAAAGTGTGAGTAACGTCAGACGACGTAAATCGAAATTGGCTTAGTTTCTCCGCAAGCCCTGCGCTCAGATACTCACCCTACTGCGAATAGCCTCTGCTGTTCTGTGACACCTTGAGGCTCGAGTCCGCCATCGTGAGGCTGTGGACTCGTGTAGTTGTACGTGTGTGAAAGTGGAGACGAACTGTGGGACAAAAGCTCTGTCAACCCTCGACGAACCCATTTTCCGACCGCGTTAGAGGCTTGTTCGTCAAGGCTGCCGACCAGGGTGTTGGATTGGATTCGATGTGTCTCCTCGCCGACGGGAACATCGAGATCCGAGTCTGCCGCATCTCGACCAAATATGAAGGCTGGTCGAGCAATCATAACGACGCCAGAAAGACTGACGATGCCGCCAAGGGCCTCGCGAGCAGTGAAGGGTTCGCGCAGAACGACAAAGCCTAAAAGGCCGGTAGCCATGGGCCCGAGGAAGGTGATCACCGTAGCATCGGCGAGAGAAAGATATTGGAGAGAATAGTAGAGTCCGACTGAGAATGGGGGTGGTAGCCAAGCGAATGCGATTGAGTCACCGTGAGCATGCTATGTCAAAAGGACCAGTGACGAGAGTAGAGTTCCGATGGTGGCGATACTCACAGAGACCGAAGAAGCCCACGAAGCCTCTCAGCGCCAGCAATCTACGCACTTCCTTGGGTCCGAGGAATGGATCTGGTACGCCGGCCGCAAGCATGAAGCCGATACATCCGATCCAGGTGATGGACATGCGAATAAAAATGATTTCGAGGGCAGTTACCGCTTTGCTTTCCTCAGGAGGGAGGAGGTTGATGAGTTTGTAGAAAAAGTTCATCGTGCTGAAAAAGAGTTGAGCTACAGCAAGGAGCAGAATACCTTCGTTGCGCTTGACAAAGCTCTTGGCTCTGCTCATGTGGCGCTTGACACGGTAGTGTTTCGGACGCAAAGGCCGTGCGGGGTCGGGCTGGGAAGGGAATGGCAGAACGTTTGACTGTTCGGCTTCAGCTTCGAGATCGCGATCAAGCTGGCGATAGCTGGCCTGTCGACGGACAGAGCTGCTGGACGGCCGTGTCGCGCTACACAAGTCGCGATAGGCTGCGGTATTGTTAGGCGAGAGAGATTCTGACCCGATACGAGAGGCGGCCTTTGTGCTAGCGGTCTTTGGCGTCTTTGCACGAGCGCCAGTATCTGAGTAGTCGGTTTGAGCCGAGAGATAGGAGGGCGAGAGGGGGCGATTGGGAATGGCATCGTCGTTGGCGAGACTGAGCGACTGGGGTTGTGGAGAGAGGAGGGGGCTTCGCTCGGACGAGAGCGAAGCGGAGCGCGACATGGTCTTGCTCATCTTGTGTCTCGAGCAAGTGTGGCAAGTCTCAGCTGCCAGTGTCTTGATTCTGTCAAGGGCGGCAACGGCGTGCAGGCTGAGACGGCGTTACCACTAGCGAACAGTCCAGCGTCCGGTGAAGATCGAAGAGAGCAGCTGCGATGAGCGTGGCGTGAGTATCGAGGTGACGATCAGGTTGGAGGGGTGAGAGAAGTAGAAGGTCCTGGCCTGTCAAGATGCTGAGCCATCGAAAATTGCAAAACGAGGCGGGGCGGGGAGAAAGGAGCGGCGGAGTCACGATCAGGGCGTACAGAACACCCGTACTGTACTGTTCAGCTTGTACTGTACTCTGCTAGAGAACAGTACTGTACAGCACTACTGTATTATTGTACAGTACAATTGCAGCTCAGCGTGTGGAGAGAATATCATGAGTAAAGAATATGGGCGCGGTTGTCTCGGCAATGTACTACAGTACACTACAGGACCGCCTTCTCCTCTACCCGCTCGTGTCGCACAAGTGATGAGCAAGGACCCTGGACGCGATCTCTCCGATTTGTGCCCGATTCGACGAGAAAAAACCCCCCATGGATGACTGGGATATATACGATGTAATGTGATCGATGTTAGACTTTGAGACCACCTTTGTCGTGCGGCAAGACGGAGGGAGGCGAAGGCAAGGGTTGATGTGGAAGCTACTTACTACTGTAGTACAGTAGTACTGTGACAGTACAGTACCACAGAACAGTAGGTACAGTACGGCACTTTAGCTGGTGTTGAGCAGCGCTGTGCACAGGTCAAGCATTACGTGCGCTGGTAACGTGCAGCCCGACGCGCGATCACGGCCCGTGTGCCTTCCAAGCTTTCCCACACAAGTCTGTACGGTACAGTACTTCGTGCTTGTAGCAAGCCAAACCACCAACTTGCGAATTCCATCCTTTCCAGCCTCTACCCATACCTCTACTGCTTCTGACCCATCGCCTGTTCGCTCGCTAGCTCGTGCCTACGCGCTTGCATCCCTCTTGTCACCATGTCGGCACTTGCGGCCAGCTCGGCGAGTCTGTCGCTCTCGGCAGACAAGCCAAAGAACATCGAAACACAGCACGAGGACATGATTCACGATGCTCAGCTCGACTTCTACGGCAAGCGCCTTGCCACCTGCTCCTCTGATCGTACCGTCAAAGTATTCGACATCGTCAATGGCGCGCCCTCCTCGACCGGCGAGACCCTCCAGGGCCACCAGGGTCCTGTCTGGCAGGTAGCCTGGGCCCATCCTACTTTCGGAGATATCCTCGCAAGTTGCTCGTACGATGGAAAGGTCATCATCTGGAAGGACAATGGTGCAGCTTCTTCCAGCTCTTCGTCCGGACCGTACGGAAGCACATCCGGCGCATACGGCGCTGCCCCTTCTACTGCTGGAGGATGGTCCACAATCAAGGAGCACGCCTTGCACACAGCATCAGGTAAGTCCCCGATGTTCTGCACGGGCGCATAGATCTCTGTCTCTCACTCACACTCTCACCCCGACGACGCCTGAGCTGATCGTACGATATCCTCTACATTGTCATCTCTGCTGGCATGAATCCATCATACGCTAGTCAACTCGATCGCTTGGGCGCCACACGAGCTCGGGTCCATCCTGGCTTGTGCTTCTTCTGACGGCAACGTGTCAGTATTGACCTTCAACAGTAAGTACTGGGCCACATCAGTTGCATCCTTCGCTGGCGTTCCATCGCAATTTCAAACTTGACTTCTGACTTCGGCTTCGTGCTTCCTACCACGCCCCGTGTGCCTCTCTTTTGCTCGACGATCACACAGACGACGGGACATGGGCGGTCGACATTGTCTCTGCTCACCCGATCGGCTGCAATGCTGTATCTTGGGCGCCCGCTGTCATGCCTGGCTCTCTGATCTCTGCCCAGACCGGCCAGCCAGGAAGCGAGGCTGGCAAAGTGATGAAGCGCTTCGCATCCGCTGGCTGCGATAACGCAGTGAAGATCTGGGAGTACAGCGACGAAGCAAATCGCTACGTTGAGGTTGATACTCTGCAAGGTCACACAGACTGGGTTCGTGACGTTGCCTTCGCGCCCAACATCGGACTTCCGCGCAGCTACCTTGCCACGGCTTCGCAGGACCGCACCGTGCTCATCTGGACACAGGACTCGCCCTCGTCCGCATGGACCAAGACTGCATTGAATCCGACCAATGCCGCATCCACAGCCGCACCGAACAAGTTCCCCGACACAGTCTGGAGAGTAAGCTGGAGCGTCAGCGGCAATGTGCTCGCCGTCAGCTGCGGTGATGGAAAGGTCACACTCTGGAAGGAAAACCTCAAGGGTGCCTGGGAGTGCGTAAGTGAAATGGACGCCTGAGCCACTGCCCAACTCAAAATCATACCAGCTCGACGTGCACGTCGACTCCCTCATCGCGATGTCCTTTCTCCTTTGTAATCCGACTCGAATTTCATGTACACGGGCACCGGCGTCTCTCACAGGAGCGGCGCACAGTGACGAAGAGATTAGGCCACAGAAGGATCTTGATCATGTTTGAACTCGTGCCAAGCTGCAGCAGGTTGTGGTAATGTTGCCGGCCCAAGCAGCCTGTGCAATAGCTTGCTGATATCCAGCAGCCTCGGAGAGCCCTTTGCCCTCGATGATTCGATTGACGTTGGGTCTCTATCATATCAAGCGTCGGTCTTCTAGGGTACAAATGTGGTCCCTGAGCGACCGTTTGGACTCGAAAAACCCTCGCAAACGTTGTTTACAAGAGACCACGGCGACGTGAATGATGGCTCTTGTTTAAGCGGGCTGCGATGAGAGTGCGTTTCTGCACTTGCCTCGCTGCGGCCTTGCAAGCCGCACCCTTGTCAAGACAGCTCAGGGTCAGCTGCCAAAATGTCGTCACATGTCAAACATAATGAAGCTTAACTCGGAGACGAAGCATGCAACGATTGGACGACTCCCCGTCGATCAAGTCGGATCGAATCGCGCGTGGCTGGACTCCGATGCTCAGAAATAGATGACATGCACCGAGCATGTCGACAAGCAAACAGCAAACAAAATTTATCCGTACAGTATCAATATATGGGCGCGGCTTGCAAGAGAAATTGAGAGGATAGCGGGCAGCAATAAAATATATTCACAGGTGGCTACTTGGTCTGAACTTCGAAATGTGACCACCTGAGGCAACAGAGATCATGCTACGGACACCGGAGGCACAGAGACGAGGACGGGCCGATCAGCCGACAAGGACCGGAGCGGGCCAGTCGGACGAAAGGGATGACTTACAGCCACCCCTGTCATGCAAGCACAGTACAGATCCAAACGGACAGTCGAACGCCATACTTTTTTCGCCGTTGCCGGTACTGTTGCAAAGACAAATGCATGTTTCAGCCTGAATGTCGGCGTGTGTGCTAAGTTCTATAGATCTGGACACAAGCAGCATGGACAGGAATGGTACGACGGGAGGCACGCGTCGACTGCATTCTGGCGGGCCGTTTGACGAGCCGTGCGAGCAGCTCAAGGCTTGCCAACTACGAACTCAGAGCGATCCGGAAATTAGCGAAGTTCTGTTGATATGTGTTGCTTCAACCCAATATTACGTCCATGTGTTCAGGGTCTGGGGCCTATCAGCAGGGCTATCGAATCGAACCAGGGTGCACACAGGCCCGGCCAGGGTCCATCGGCAACCAGGCCGAAAAAAAACACGGGATGTGAAAGGATGATGGCATTGCACAGAGGCATGAACCCGACTCCTCCCCGTTCCACGAGCGCCATAGCAGAGTGGGCGGGAAAAGAGGGATGCTAACTCTTCTTGGCCTCGTTGGAAATGCGCGAGAATTCAGCCAAGCATGCTGAAAACTGGATGCATTCTCATCGTGAGCAACGCCACTCGAAACTCCGTCGACAACCCTCCGAATCTCGTCTCAGATTCATTGTACACGCCATCCTTTCCATCGAAGTAGCCACAGGGACCAAAGGCACCGGCACCAGTCATGGCGTAGGAGAAGAGCAAAACGGCATGCCGAAAGAGCTGTCGTGGGTGGCCACCATGTCAATGCGGCGAAAGCGCCCATCCAGCAGAATGAGCGCCTTCTCCGGCCGATACTCGCTTGGCGATCGAGACATACATGCTTTATATTATGTCCTCGGTCGTGCACACGGCACGTCACATCGCCAGTATCTCTCTGGCTGGCTTCTTTGAGTAATGTTTTTCGATTTTCCATGGCAGCAGGCGGCTACGCGGCCGGCTGTGCTGCATGAAGCGGGCGTTTTCTGCACAACCGATCTGAATCTCTCCCTGTCCTACAGTTGGAAAATTCTCAACCCGCTCCATTTCGACCTTGGTACCTTTGAAGCGACAAAGGGGAACAGCGGACACAGTTGGATTATGGTCTCGCTCGTTACCGGTTTCTGCTCTGCGTGCAGAGGCAAACAATGTCCGCGCGGCTCCGTTCCAACCGAGCGACAACCGTTGCTGGATGCCGGGCAACGCGACACCATGAAACGGATCTGAGCGACAGATCGAGCTGCACACTTCGACAATGCGGAGTCAAAGGCCACCACCGACACATACATTGTGTCTGATCGTGAGGACTTGAATACTATGATAAGGATCAGGCGGTTGTACAACGACTCGTATTACACGGTTTCGCAGCAGCATGCTCGCGTAGAGCCCGTCTAGATTGCCTCGACCTCCTGAGCGATAGTGTGGGGTTAGCTAGCGAGGCTTGTTCAGGGGACCCCAGGCCATGATGAGGGCCAAGCTGCGGAGATCAAAAAAACAGACGAGAGCGACAAAAGCATTTCCCCCCCCCTTTTAATTGGCGAGGCTGCGTGACTGTGCGGTTGTCCAAAGAGAGAGTCAGATGCAATCATGCACGTCCACTCGCCGCGACATAGTCCGTTTTGGTTCGACTTCCAACCGATCGGATGAAATCCGAACAGCCTTTCCTTTGTCTTACCGCCTCGCCAAGTCAGCCTCAGTATTCTGGCTTATGCCGCTGTTTGCTCCACCATCACCCTTCGTCGGAGCTCTTCGCTTTTAGAAGTCTAATTTCGCTCGAAAAGCCGAGCTAGGGGCCAGAGTCTGGCGTCCCGTCTCGCGTCGCAGTGGTGCGCAGATTCACTCGGAGCGAGCGCGGTGCTGCACCTGGTTGGTAACATGCTGCCATCCCCCGCTGACAGCCCGCGTTCACCTCCGCGACTCATGTACAGCTCCTATCGAGTCAAGTCAAGCAAGTCATGTGGCATCGCGAGAGGTCGGTTCAGACTGCTTCTGTTTTTGCTCACCACTCAACAAGCAATCCAAATGAGCAAATCGCAGCTCAACATCCTTTATATAATGTTGACTCACTGACCTTCTTTGTTGATGCCTGCGTGGCACAGGGCCTGAACTTTAGCGAGGACTGCCTAGACAGTGGCTGAGACTGCAAAGCTTGTGTCGTGGTGCAACAGCGTCGATCAGCAGAGGCTTCGAAGAGCGACCAGGTAGCAAAAGCTTTCATACTGACTCGAGCGCAGTCGAGTGTGACCATGCGAATCAATTTTGTGAGAAGAGCCGAGAGTCGAGGAGAAACTGGCGAACAAAAAGCAGACCACCGGCAAGAACGTGCCACAAGACCCTAAGTTAGAAAGCGTGCAAGTATGGACCCTGAGGTGTCTCGCCAAAAAAACAAAAAAACAAAAAACAAAAAAAAAAAACAAAAAAAAAATTCCATAAAGAATATCTGATCGCGTTTTGCCGACCTGTGGAACTCCTTGCCCAAACTTGCAGTAGGTTGGTTGGATCGGTCTGTTGGCTAGGCCCACACCGCGGATGCACCCGCAGATCCTTAGAACAGTCTGGCGACGACAACGTTCTTTCTGGCAGCCTAGACGACCAAGCCCCTAGTCTAGGAATCTGGTCAAAATCACTCACGCTCTGCGTCTGCAGCGATCCTCGACTTGCGCCGCCTTTGCTTGATGGTCCGCATCCCTCTGACGCGATTCATCCACTTATGCACTCGCTCAGCCAGGGCTCAGTCACTCGGTCGCCAACACCTGCCTTTCTGGGCACAGGCTCCGTCAGGCCTGCGCCATAGCCCTGCTTCGACTCGAGCTCCCAGGACCAACTTTTAGCAATTACTTCTAGAGTACATGTACTGGTAGTCACACTACTGTGCCCATTCACATCCCAAAGTACGCGTCCACAAAGACAGCTACATATTCAGACGCACGCACGCGTTGGCGCATCCACGCACGCAGACTGACACACTCGCGCACCAGCACACAATCATGCGCATGCCGACACATAGACGCAGCGGTCTCCCTATTGAGAGAGAACATAAGAATCATACCCAGCTTGCATCAGTGTGCATCACGCTGCTTGGCTTAATGCGCAAAGTTGCGTCGTGCGAGTTGGCTAGTCTGTGTACCGTCCCGACCTCCGTTCCATGAATGGGCCCATCCCATCCCAAAGTGCCGTTGAGGCAAAAATAATAATAATAATAATACATAAATAAAAAATCAATCAATCCAGGTTTTCATTTACCTGTCTTGTGTCGTTTCTTTTTTTTTTCTCTGATTCCGCTGCGCGCGCTGCCTTGCCAGCTGATGGATGGTAAGTGCTGGTTGGTGTCTAATGAACCAGCGAGCCTGCGCGCCAATCGCCAAAACAGCCCGTCAGCCCGTCAGCCCGTCAGCCCGTCGGTCGCCCCGTCAATCTGCCCGCCAGTCCCTCTCCTCCCGCTCGCTCCTTCCCTTTTCCTCACCCCTGCTGCCCGTCAAGGAGCGGACCCTGACCGAGTCTCGTCTCTGTTGATCCGCCTCGCCTAGGTGCGCTTTCGCCGGTGCCCAAGCAGGGTTGCGGTCATGGTTCTTGGATCGCCTCGTCTGCGTCTCTCTCACTCAGACTAGACCCCGACTCGCTCCGCCCAGTCCTCACATCTTGCCGTTGCCTTGGCCATTCGTCGTCACGCCAACTTCGTCGAGGTGTGTCTCCCACCATCTTTCGACTCTGGCCTTGTCGTCTCCCACTCTGCCGTTGATCCATCGTCCTCCATCTCTGTCCCCTTATCGCCGTCGTCTTTCTTCAGCGCCATCTCTCGACCACCTCTGTCATCTGCAACGTCGACCTGTGTGCGACCCTCTCGTTTCTTCGTCTTTGGCTCTGCACCGCTGTTGACAGTGTCTTGCTGCCTTGATCATCCGATAGCACCAGACGATCCGGCCGACCAGGTCTTCTTTGCTCCTAGACAGGGGCTTTGATCACCCCGTCTATTCCACTACTTGCAGAGAATCGAGGGGACGACCGCAGGCTCATTGCAACCTTCAAAGGCCGGTCTGCTCCTACTTCTCGTCACATTGGCCCTGTCTGAACAGCTTGCCTTCTTCTTGCTGGCCGAACAGCCTGATCTGCATTCCCCACGACTGTCCTGCGCAAGGAGAAACACGCTCTGATGCAACCGTCGACTTGACGTTTTTGGATTCGACCGCTCGATCATCGATCCACGGCCGGCATCCGGCGCAGTCACACTCGTTCAGCCCCGATACCGACAGTCAGAGTAGCGCGACCGCCCCCGATCAAGGATAGAGTCCGCTGAAGAGCTTTTCTGCCTGTTGCTCGACTAAAAGCTCTAAGTTTGGCTCGTATGCATCCAGCTGATTACACGTTTTGATGCAAACCGCGGCGTGAGAGCTCAAGCACTCAACCTTGCGCCGGTCAAGCTGCAGCTGTCATTGAACCGGGCCGAATTCTCCAGCTTCATGGCGCTGCGCCATTAGTTGCGCCACCACCACTGAGGCCGACCTCCGCCTTCCCTGCAATATCTATATCTACATCTTGATCCAGCGTATTTGACCGCGTCAACATCTATACCCGGCAATACCCCCAAACGGTTCTTCTGCATTACTCTGCTCTCTCGTCAATCTCAGAAAGCGTCGCCAAATTGCAGTTGTACGGCCAGAGCCAATCGCGAAGCCGTCATTCGACAAGATCACTCGATTCGAGCCCGGTAAGTTATGCTCAACAGTCTGCCTTATAAGCCGACTCTGCGCCTCTCTCCTCGCCCATTAACACCTCCGATGACGCCGCTTTGCGAACGTCGACGCTGCGCTCTACTCGGCTCAAGATGCCGAAGCTCTTTCGGCTTCTTGAACGCGCAGTCAGACCGTCGAGGCAAGGAGAAATGAAAGCACGTCTTCCTCTTCCGCTCAAAACTGACCCTGCTCCCCTTGCCTTTGCTGATTTGCTCACTCGCCTTGTCTACGATGCATTTCTCCTATATATTCAACACAGATTTGCGTGCAGACCAAGGCAGCCATCCGCGACAAGCCACCAGGGGGAGGCATGTTGACAGACCCTCGCCTGCATCACACTGTGAATTTTGTCCGTACAACCGGCCTCATTCCTATTGACAGCCCCCGTTCTCTGCTCTGATGGCTGCTTTAACTGCGACCGTGATGCCGGCGGCTGATTTTCCAACCAAGGATACCCGGGCTGGCGAGGGCTCCACTCGCCTCGCGCCCAGCACGGGAGGATCGCAAAGCTCCAGAACAAGGGCGCTGCGCCCACAGCGATCTTTGCCACCTGCCGCATCACCATCGTCCTCGATGGCTACTGTCCCGTCGCCATCGTCTTCGCCAACACGACCGCGAAGTGGAGTGCCCTCCCGCTCGCCTCTTCACGATTCGACCGCACAGCCTGGGAGCCCCGTAATCCCAGGTCGACGGGTTTACAACATCGACGACGATTTCATTGCTTCTAGCCAAGCTGCATCCTCATCAGCAGCTGTGTCATCAAGCACCGGGTCATTTTCAACCATCACTCCGTCCGACTCTGCATCTCAGGTCGCTCCACATTCGCCGCGACGCCCGACTCGCAAGCTGAGCACAGGCGGCGTACTTGATGATGCCAAACGCCAAACATCCCGGTCTCCTAGAAAGCAGAATCTAACCAATCTCGAGATGGCCTCTCTCTCGACCCCGGAACTGCATCTCGCCTCGGACCCAATGCTCGACACGCAGGAGCCCTCGTTCCTGCGCAAGCTCGTTCACAATCCGAAGGTCCCGTCGATCGACACTCTCTCGAGCGCAGGTGGTGAGGGTCCGAATACGCTTCACGGCCACGATCGGACCCGCAGCATCGACCCTATCGCAGCCGTCAAGCCAACTCTTGGTTACGCGAGCTTTGGCACAGCTATGGATGCGGTTGAGCAGACTGAGGGCACGGCAATGCGCCGTGTTGCCCCGTCGGACCACCAGCGATCGCGCAAACAGAGCTCTGCCACCATTCGCGAAAGCGGAGGCGACTCTCCTGGAGCAAGTGTGGCGTCGGGATCTGGTCCGTGGCAGTCCGCAAATGCCAGCACCGACACACTTAGCCCGTCACGCGCCGAGGGCTCTGGAAGAGCTCCGCGAAAGTCTCCAGTTAACACGGCAATCAGCTCGGCAGGCACTTGGTTCAAGCGTCAGCGTAAGGTCAGCGCACGTGCCCGCGATGAGGATATGGACAGCAACGTTGCTAATGCTGCCGAGGACGTCAACAATACCACCGATGACAGCAAGACCTCCCTCTCGACGACTCGGAGCCAGACGAGCTTGGCCACAGCCGGAACTGGCTCGACCAGCTTTTCCGACAGCAACTCGACGATGCTTTCTTCAGCCGTCACAGACACCACATTCGGCATGCAGGACCTGGCCTCCCCGCAGGCGGCCTTGGATAGCATTCGCAGGGCGAGGTCATTCATGATACGCGAGTTAAGCAATCTGTCGGAGCAGGACCAGGGAGTCGATCAAATCCGAATCAGCCAACTTGTGTCGCAAATTACCGCGGAATCGCAGGATGCCGACACCGAGGCATCCCAATTTTGGTCGAGCATTGCCGATGGCGTCCTTCTCTGCGTCCTGGCCAACCGCCTGAAGCCAGGCTGCGTGGATCGCATTGACCGTCGCGATGTGCAGTGGGTCCGGAATGATAACATCTCGCGCTTTCTTCGAGCCGCCCGAGATCATCTCGGACTACGTTCGAAGGACCTGTTCCAGACTTTTGATCTGACTGATTGCACGGTTGAAGGCCTACTCCGCGTGGTCCACACACTTGCCGCTGCGGAAAAGATGGCAAAGCGAAGCTCGCGCATGGCCGCTCTCCGAACCAATGGCTTCAGAATTGAGCCCCGCACCACCTCGATGACGCCACCCACAACTCCCAGAGCTCACGAGCGCCACGAGATGGGCAGCGAAGACAGCGAGCGTCCTTGTTCGCCGCTCGCCGCCACTGCCGATCGGAGCAACGACGACGAGACGCCCCGACGCAACATGTTGCGTATCCAGCAGAATCGGCGCGAAGCCGAGCGCATTCTGGTCTCGATGGGCAGATCTGACTCGGGGCGCGTCGATGCGGCGACTGCTGCTCTACGGCGGCAGTCGAATGACTCGTACCCCCCAAAGCACAAGTCCTCGTCCATCACCTTTGCCGACTCGGTCAAGTCGAGCAGCGACGATGAGAGTCGCTTGCCATACCGTGACCGGAAGCTCAGCGAGTCGGCAATCAGCCTGACGGGGGTGGCGGAGGAGGACCCGGAGGACTTGACAGGATCCAACGATCAGACTCAGCTGCCGTCCCAGTACAGCTTCAACTCGACCGTGTCGTCGTGCGAGACGCCTCAGATTCGCCGTGGCAGCAGTGAATCGGAAAAGTCCAACCGAGGTTCATCAACGAGACCGCCTCCGCTTGCGCGCAGCAGCTCGCAGAAGCGCATCAGTCAGGAATTGGCGCTTGGGCTCCTGCCGCGCTCGGTGATCGGATCGACCGAAAATCTGGACGACTACCTCTCAGCCTCGTCCAACAGTCCCTCTCGCCATCCACCAACGCGTCGTCACAGTGCGCGCCTGTACCCGGGTCCTTCGCTGCTGAATCCGTCGCGCGAGTCCCTCATCACCCTGGGCGCCCAGAGCGGCACCGAGTCCGAAGCCTCGCCATCTGCGCGCGTGCCCTTCCCCCGAGGTGCCCTCGCCAATGACTCACCAGGCGCACGCCGGATCGGCCGCCATCTCTCGATGAACGCGGGCAGCATGGACTCATTCTCGGCCGTATCGCACCCGTCAACGGCCAACGCGAGTAGCTCTCCAAAGATGGGCACGCGCCCGCAATTCCGACACATGCGATACTCGTCGGATTTGCACCTACCCTCGATGCATCGCCCGATCTCGCACGGCGGTCGCTCACCCGAGCCCTCGGGAGACGAGCGCTCCTTTGTCTCTGCATCCCGAACGCGCTTTGATTCCGAGATGGGCGGCTCGATCTACACTAACACGCTTGGCAGCCTCACTAACGACGAGCTCTCTTCGGCTGCTGCGGCCGGGGTTGCCAAGACTGGACGCGATACTCCTGCCCCCAAGCACAAGCTCGTCGTCACCGAGGAGGGCAAGCCAAACGTCACCTACCAGCTGGGCAACTGCATCGGCCGTGGCCAATTTGGCTCCGTCTACCGGGCTCTCAACCTCAATTCGGGCCAGATGGTCGCAGTGAAGCGCATCAAGCTCGACGGCCGCAGCGACGACGAGGTCACGGAGCTCATGAACGAGGTCGACCTGCTCAAGAGCCTCACGCATCCCAGCGTCGTCAAGTACGAGGGTTTGGTGCGCGGCACAGACGTCGTCTCGATCATCCTCGAGTATGTTGAGAACGGTTCGCTGCTGCACACGCTCAAGGCATTCGGTACCTTTCCCGAGAAGCTGGTTGCAAGCTACGTCGTCAAGATTCTCGAGGGCCTCAATTACCTCCACGAGCAGAATGTGGTACACTGCGATCTCAAGGCTGCTAACATCCTGACGACCAAGAATGGCAACGTGAAGCTTTCCGACTTTGGCGTCTCGCTGAATCTCAAGGCCGTCAAAAAGATGGGCGGAAAGAACGACGCCATCGGTACGCCAAACTGGATGGCTCCCGAGGTGATCGAGCTCAAGGGAGTCACCACTGCCGCTGATATCTGGTCGCTGGGGTGCACCATCATCGAACTGCTGACCGGCAAGCCTCCGTACTACGACATGCTTGCCATGTCGGCCATGTTCCGAATCGTCGAGGACGACTGTCCGCCCCTGCCCGAGAAGTGCTCGGAGCTACTCCGGGATCTCTTGTTGCAGTGTTTCAACAAGGATCCCACCAAGCGACCAAGTGCTGAGATGCTGTTCGAACACGAGTGGGTGCGGCAGGTCTGGTCGGGCCACAAGGAGCTACGGCCGCAGGACAGCGTGCCTTTCTTGCGCAGGATCAGTGCCGACATTCGTCGACTCGACCCTCGCATGTTCGATCGGGATGACTCCATTGCCCACCAGCCGATCATGGAGCGCACTACTTCGTCACCTCCGCCCACCGTCCAGCGCCCGGCTCTGGACCCGCTGCGTTCTCACACATCGCCCGCAGAGTCTTCTGCAGGTACCGTAACGGAAAGAAGCCCTGCCGTCTCGCCACACAGTACCCCTCCGGTTCAGAAGCTCACGCTGCCAGATGCGTCCGATTTTGCTGGCCCTCATGTAGGTCAAGCCGCACTAGTTCCGCCAACCCCGATCAGTCCCACGACAATTTCGCCGATGCAGGAGGCCTCTATGCTCGACCTTAGCGCGTTTGCCGGTGACGAGGCCAAGCCACACGCCTTTGTTAAGAGTACCTTTAGCAAGGCGGTCGCGTGCAAGATCTGTCGAGAGCCGGTCAAAAAGCATGCTGTACTTTGCGAGGAGTGCGGCCTGGTCTGCCATGCTCGCTGTGCCGTGCATGCGCCCGCGCCGTGCAACCTGAGGGCGCAGTTGCTTCTGTTCCAACAACGCGCATCAATTGACCAGACCAGCTCGACATCTCACGGCGCCAACCTTTCACCATTGCTTGGCGGCGCTGCCCCGACTGCCGCCGCAGTTGGGCCTACGAACTTCAAATTCCCATTCGGCATGAAGCGACCCGCCAAGGTGAGTGGCGTCGACGCATCCACGAGCCCAGAGTCGGATACGGTGTCTCCACCCTCGCCTCCGACCACAGCAGCAGCTTCGGCCAAGCCAGCCAAGGAAGTCGCCCGCCGACGACGAATCTCGCTGATTCCGGGCCGTCAGCGATCGCCATCGCCCCCGCCTGCCCCCGAGCCGGTGGATCTGGGTTTGTCGAGCAGCTCCTCGCAGAGCATCTTGCACGGAGTCCGAAGGCACAGCTCCATGAGCTATGGCAGCATCAGCGGCTCGAGCAGCATCTCGAGTGCCGCGGGCCACATCATGGCCAAGACAAGCTCCGGCGGATCGTCTTCGCAGCCGTACAAGCAGCTCGGCATCCAGCATGTCACCTCGACGCCCTCGTTGGCACCCAATCATGTCGTGTACGGAGAACAGGTCACGTCGGACCGATATCGTCGACGACTCAGCACTGGATGTGGAGGCGCTGGTCAGCCTGACCATTCAATGACGCAGCAGTCGACTCGCCGCCTGGACCGAGCTGGACTGGCCACGGGACAGGCGACCCCGAAAGCCCCCACGATCATTGAGCGCAAGAAGTCGCGCAGGGTCTCTTCAAAGACCGACTGCACCATAATGTGATACGGCGTGGTTTCATCCTTCAACCGCACACCTTCTATACCACGAGAGACACTCAACGCCGCGATGCAGGATCCCTAATCATACAAGAATATTGACATACGTCGAGCATAATACACGGACTCGGCTGTGGACTTCCTGGCATCTTTCTACCTCCCATCCTCTTCTCTCTCTCTCTCTCTCTCTCTCTCTCTCTCTCTCTCTCTCTCTCTCTCTCTCTATAGCCCTCTTTCGTCTTATCGCTATCATTCTTTCCCCCTCGTTATTATATAACGTCCTTTTTCTCACGCTCTACTTTATGATAAATACTCCACGCCCTTGCTCTCATGTCTGTACCTCTTCTGCCTTTCTCACATCGTGCCCACATGTTGCGCGAAAGTCCGTCTAGCATCTGTCTTGCAGCCAGCAATTCTAGTATACCTTTGCTTCTCACGTACTGTGCGTCACGGATGCGATGGGACTATGAAGTCCCGAAGTCGAATCGCTTCTTGTCTCGTGCTCCCCTTTCCCTGTCGTTGCATGATCCGGACGACCGGTTTCCAAGATTCAGCACAAATAAAAAAGAACATTCCGAGCTTGAAGGACCCATCTTGGCACCGATCTTGGCGTCGTTCGGGTCAAGGCTGAACCTAATTTCTGGGCCCTCGCAAGCACTGCTGCTGACACAGGACGCTAACAGCAATGACATGATCGGGTCGACGGTACAAGCTCCTTGTCGTATCAGGCATGGGATCGAGACAAGCGAGAAGACAATTGTGATACGGAAAAAAACGCACCAGACTACCATTACATTGAGTGACAAGAAACTGTTCATGTTGACTTTTCGTTGTTTTTTAGAACTTTTGTCTTTTTATCTACCTTGTCCATTGTGGCGAAGGAAAGACGTCTGAGAGCGGTCCCAGTCGTTCTGATAGGGAGCGGACGTGTTGACTTCGTGCTGAGGCTGTTGGAAAGGATCGTTGGGATGGGGATATTCACGGCTATCGGACCAGCTGTAGTCGTTTGTGGGGTTATTGAAGCTATCGTCTGCATAGCCACTCGGCTGCACTTGCGATGCAGAGACTGCGGGCGGATATCTGGGGTCGCTTCTCGCACGCTGAAGTTGTTGTGCTGCGGCACGCGACTGCCTCTGGCTCTGGTTGTAAGATGGGAGTTGGTTGTCGATATCATGATCTCCTCGGCTGTTGACGCGGGGGTGATGTTTTGGCCGCGTGAAATGGCGCGAATTTCGCACAGAAAGTGCATACTCGGCCTGTTGAGATTCCAGGACCGGGTCACGAGGAAGCGGCCTTGCTTCGCCGAGATTCAAGCCAGGCACGAGCTTGGCCATGTACCCCTGTCCTGGCTGTGGCGCTTGTCCATTGCTGTGCCAGTCGTTGGTTTCGTTGTTGTCAAACTTTTCGAGGCCTCTCTCCTTTCTGCGTCGATACATCATAAATCCGACCAGGAGGATCATGAGGAAGACGAAGCCGCCAAGACTTGCACCCACGATGGCGGGGATGGCCGATCTGGTCTTGGAGGCGGACGACGACTTCTTGTGCGTCTCGAGACACGTCTTATTGCCTGTTGGGCTGTCAAGGATGATGGAAGTGGCGTTGATAGACTCCGTCTGCGAACGTCGCTTTCCGATCTGGTCCGTAACTTCGATGATGGCACTAGAACCAGCTGCCAGGTCCACGGCCGACCAGGTGACCTGAGTTACGTTCTCGTCCTCGCGGGAACGGAAGACGAGCTTGCGCGTCGCGGCATCGCGTCCCTCGATGGTGAAGTTGCCAGTCGCAGAGACGTTGAAGACAGCAGGTTCACACTGATACAACGTCGGAGACTGGAAGGTGACGGCACCGACGCGTTGCGATGTTGCTAGCGCAAGCAGCGCGACGCTGCTGACCAGGGCTGAACGTGATGACGACGCCCGCATGTTGAGGGACGCGTTGTGGACTACGGCGATGAGACAAGGCCGGACCGAACAGAACCAGCGATTCTGCGATTAGGCTAGGTCAACGAGCGGGAAGATAGTAGTGGAAATCTTCGTACCGGTGTTGGGATCGAAAGCGATGACGAAGCAACGGGGTCGACAGGGCAATGATACGGATCGCACCAGGGTGGGTAATAGGCAGAGCACGCGGGACACGGGCGTGAACGTAAATCGAGCGTATCTTGGCTGGGCCTTGGCGTTTGGCCGTAGAGTGGGAGGCGCAACAAGCGCGTGACGCTGGAGAGTTGGGCTAAGGGTGGGCGTCAAATGAAGTAGACGAAGATCCGCGACAAAGGGCGTAAGAAGATAGCGTAGCGATGGCAGTCGTGCAGACGACTTTGTCGAACGATGCAACGACGAGCGGTGTTTGTCAGGACACAACTACGAAAAAGATGTGGTCGCAACGTAAGTGCAACGCGCCAGATGGTGGCCACGACGGTCAAGGCTGCAAGATGAAGATAAAGAACGGCGACTGCTGGACGAAAGAGGGAGGATAAACGTTTAGTACAGCGGAACCACGACTGTAGTCAAGGCGATAGCAAAAGAAAAGGAGAGCTTAGGGCACGGAGAGCGGAGGTCGATGGAGAAAAAAGGGATGAAGAGAATTAACGGGTCAGTAAAGGGAGTGAGAAGGGACGATGCGGGCAGGGGCAGAGCAGAAAGAGGACCCTGTGGACTGCATGGATAAGTACGTACGTGAGAGCAGAGGGCTGCCAAGAGGGTAGCAGCACACTGTAGTGTGGGCTTTCGCTCCGAGCTCTCAGGCAACTGAGCAGCGGGCAGATGCAGCATGAGCTTGCTGCAACGGTACAGCCCAGCTAACTACAGCACAGTGTCTCTCCCTGTGCAGCCTTAGTTAGCACTTTGGTTTCTGCAACGATTCTCACACGTCTCTGCTCCGTCAGTGGGTCAGTACAGTATGAGCCACCTGGCCTGGGCGATAAGTCACTGTCAGCTGGCATTGGATCTGATCCGATTCCACTGCCATCATTGCAGACAGCATCCATGCACCGGTTCGTGATGATGGCCGAGCTGCAGATTTCAGGGCAATGCTGTCACAATTGCGGATCTTGTCCGGTGCAGACGTGACATTACACAATTCCAAGCCAGACAGGCAGACGGCCGCCAGGTTGTGAGAATCTATTCACCAGTTCTGCGTCAGCGACACTCGCGCTTTGCTTGACTCGGCGCAGATCTGCAGGCACCCGTGAGCTGCTTGGCGGCCGCTACCACATTTGACACACGAGAACGTGCCGGGATGGGCATCAGTACCAGACAGGGTCAAAAATACAGCAAAAGGGAAGTGGTCGGACACGCAAGAACCGAGTCGGAAATAGAAATATCAGTGAGCTATTGTACCCGTGGGGGAGAGTGTGTGCGAAACGGTCCGCGCCGCCTCTCGTCAGGCCAAATCGCAGCCTGACTGCTGTACCTGCACAACAAAGTACAGGCACTTGCCGACATGGCACATTCGCCGTTGACTTGAGCGACGTAGCATCAGTACGTGCCTGCAGTTATTTATTTTCCACCTTTTTTATTTTATCTTAATATGTATTTCTTCGTGAAATGCACGGCGGCACTCTTTGCTTCACTGCTTCGACGCGAGTGTATGGCCTGGCTCACTACAGTAGCTCGGCGTCGGCACACCGCCACGGCAGACATCCAAGCCTCCTGCTATTCTCAGCGGCAAGTGACACGTCGCCTGGTTGCAGTTCCAGCAGCTCGACGACGACCGTCATGGTAGTGCTTGCCTGCATCGTGGTTGGCTTCAGCTCGACCGTTTCTGCTACTGCAATGCTCAGCAATAGCGCCATATACCTGTACACACACTCGGGCACCAACGAACGCAGGGATCCCGAAGTCGGCAGCCGCAACCTGCATGAGACCCAATCGACCCACATCACACTGACTACTGCTTGCATCCGATATCCTGTACTGTCTCTCTGTCCGTAGAGGATCAGTGAGCTGCATCAGGCGAGCCTATCTCTCAGGTAGCAGATAGTACTGATAACGACGTCGACCACATTCTCGTACCTGGTATCGCAAATAGGAGTCAAGGACGGGTTTCACTACGAGTTCTTCCGGCGGCTTGGTGCTCGCACGCTGGGGTTCCATAACTGTGGTCAACGAGGCACTTCTTTGATGCTAATCGTCTTTGGGCAGAGACACACTACTAACACCCCTCTAATACATTTACTCACTCGCGCTCTGCGCTCCAACAGCCCCTCGGCGCGACCGTTACTCTGTACTTTCTTTTTTGGAACCTGAGGCACGGCGTGGCGCGACTCTTGTGCAAGCATCAGCGATCGGCATTTTCTGCCCAGTAGCGAGTGTGGCACAATGGTCTCGGAACGCGTCGACACCCACTCACCTTTCCTTAGACTCGGCAGACCCTGCAACATGTGTAGCAGCGCAACGGCATCCCATGCGTTTTGGGATGGTGTAGACTGTGTTGAGCGTGCGTTCTCATCGGGACACTCCTTCGTTAGCAGCTGATTGGGGGAACAGAAGTACACGGAGGCGAAGGGGCCGAGCTGTACAGCTAGCATCTTGGTGCCGTAGTAGCACCGGAGAGCACCGCCGAATGGCGCTCTGCCACATACGTATCGGCACATCCTGCTGCTGAGCAAACTTCGAAAGTGATCGCCATGATGCATCCTGCTTGTCCAGATACTAGCTAGGCCGGCCGCCTACTGTACAGTCAAGGATCGGTACATGCACGAGGTCACCTCGGACTGTATGGCCTTGGCAGACATTCATGTGTACCCTAAGAGCAATGCGTGCCTGACTGGCTCCTTTGCGACTTTCCTTGGCTGCTTCTATCCTGCACATTCGTCTGAGAAAAAACAGAAGAGCCGTGCATGCCAATGGCACATGTGCCAAGGAGCGACCGCATCGCATTATTACATTCGACAAGCAAGATGACATGGGGAGAGCAGCAGCATCGACATGTTGAACCTAAGCATGTGATGAGACAGTGAGCGTGGTGTGGCGCGGCGCGCCTGGCCCCCATCTCCGCGTCCCGCTCGGCGCATGAAGCGTCGCGCTCGCTTTACCGATTTTGCAGAGCCGCCCGAGGGATCCGAGTGCCATTCTGCGGATGTGTGCTGCGAAAGATGGGAGCACGGCGTTCCCGAAGGACAGGGCATGAAAGCCGAGTTTTTGCTTGGCACAAGGTCGCATGCCTCGCGGCATACCATCGCGTGTAAGATCACGTTGACTTTGCAGCGACATTTGAGTATCTGCAGCATCTCGATTCGACAGGATCGGGGCCAGGCTGCATCCACGATGGTCGTTTTGACTTTTTCACTCTCGGCCTTCGCAACTCTTTGGGGGGGTTTTTTTTCGTTTTTTTTTTTTTTTTGTTTTTTTTTTTTTTTTTGGAAGAACTCCACTTTGTCCTCGAATACGTGCATCGGGTTTTGTTGGTTTGCACGAGTTCCCTTCTATGGACTCTTTTATCAGCAAACACACTGTGACTTCCACTTTGAGAAGCAGTCGTTTCGCTCTCGACAATACACACGCAGCTACGATTTAGATCAGCAGTTCCGAGAGCTCTCGCCAAGGACCAAGGCTGAAGTGGAAGCAAGGTGCGGAAATCTCGTGGATGATCTGGGTCTCTGCCCTACAAGGTACAAGACGGCAAGCCAGTGCAGCCTTTCGACTAGTCCCAACTCAGAGACGGTGGTGCCAGCAGCTACTTCCTCGATTCAGCATGGCGTCCGTCTCTGGTACCGGCCATGGCCAGTCGAAGCAAGACATCGAGCTGCTAGGCTATCCCGATCGCACTTTCTACACAGAGATCCTGCCCTGTGACACTTCATCTCCCATCACGTTTGCAGAGGCGGGTCCATCCCGACATGGCGAAGGGCGCGAGCCATTCACACGAGCTACGCCAGAGATCCAGTCCCTGCTCACCCGCAACAGCCTCGATACAGCGGCTGAGCACTTGCAAAAGGGACAGCTGGTCTCTTTTCCGTCCGAGACCGTATACGGCTTGGGAGCCAATGCGCTCTCGCAGTCTGCCTCTGCCAAGATCTACGCCGCAAAGAAGCGACCCGCTGACAATCCGCTAATAGTGCACGTTTCGGATCTCGAGATGCTCGACACACTGCTGCCGTCCTCGTACGAGATGAGCGAAGCCTATCGCCTGCTCGTGCAGCGATTTTGGCCAGGTGCCATGACGTTGCTGTTCCCCGTCGATCGAGACTCTCCCAAGGTGCCCGGCGTCGTCACCTGTGGACATCCATCAGTCGCCATCCGAATGCCGTCCCACCCCATCGCGCGAGCACTCATCGCCACCTCGCGGCTTCCCATGGCTGGACCCAGTGCCAACGCATCAGGAAGGCCCTCGCCGACCACCGCGCAGCACGTGATGCGCGACCTCGGTGGACATCTGGACATCACCGAGAGTGCATCTGCTGCAGCTACAGCAGACGGGGCGAGAGGACGGCTGCGCTACATTCTCGATGGCGGGCCATGCCAAGTCGGACTAGAGAGCACGGTGATTGATGGTATCACTGCGCCGAACGAGCTCCGCATTCTCCGACCAGGCGGTGTCAGTCCCGAACAAATTGCACAGGCGTTGCGCGAGGAAGGTCTGTCGGACCGTATACAGCTACGCGTATATGGAAAGGATATGGAACGAAGCAACGAGCAGGAAAGCAACCCAACGACACCCGGTATGAAGTATCGACACTACAGTCCAACAGCACGAGTGGTGATGCTGCTTCCTTCAAAGCTGTTTGCCAAGGCGCTGCAGACCAACGGCGACAGCTCGGCGGGCAAAGTTGTCGAGAGTCTGACGCGAAACACTTCTGCATCACGAACACACTTTTCAGAGCAACATGCTCCCCGAGACGCGCAAAGGAGTTTTGCCAGTCTGGTCCGGGGTCAGCTAGCCTCGCAGAGGGAAAAGAGACCGACAGCAACGCTGCGAGTAGGAGTGATGGTCTCGAGCGACTCGGAGCTTTGTTCATGGATCAAGTCTTCGTCCTCTGCGATCGCGGGCTCGATGTCCGGCCCGACCCCAAGTGCACAGGCTGATGGTGGCATACATCCGCTCTTGACGCAGCCACTCTGGCTCGACGGTCTGGACAATGTTGAGATCCACCCCTTCGACCTGGGTCCCGCCAACAGAGCAGATTTGTACGCACAACGCATGTTTGATGGCCTCAGAACGCTCGACGAAGGCCCACTTCGCGCGGCGGCAGACAGGTGCGACCTTATTTTTGTAGAGGCGCTGGAAGACGACGGCGTTGGTCTCGCGGTCATGAATCGCCTCAAAAAGGCCAGCAGCGAGACCGTGGTCGTTGACTGCTAGACACGACATGCGTCGCATCTGCCCTATCACATCTTCTCCCTGGTCCGCCTTGTCTAACGTTATATTGTCTTCGACATGCATTGCAAATGATACCTCGACTACGTGCACCAGTCCACCTGCGTACCTCGACTAGCATCGTGATGTCGGGTTGGGAGATGTCTTTGGCTGTCAGCTCAATACTTACCAGTACTTAAAAAATGGGCCAGGTGCAGACAGCATAGATCCGGCGACCCGACATCCGCGGATGTGCAGCAAGACAGAGTTGCCTCGACAGAGCTTCACGGACATAAGGACGCAGTGGCCGCTGCTCTTGCTACTTGCGGAGCTGCTTTGTTGTGCGTGCTTGTAGGCAGACTTTGTGAGAATTACCCTTTCTGGTCGGATGGTAAACCTCCACACGACTGGTCAACTTGTTACTCTACAGTACTGTATTTTGGAGAAAAAGATTAATGATGAAATTGGTGCGTAAAATAGAAGTGTCGACTGGCCCGTGAGCAGTCAGGGCCAGTCAAATGCAAAGCCGAGTGAGTGACGCTGCGTCTGTACAGTACATCCATCCACCAGAAGCCACGATGCGTCCTGAACTAGGACAGTACAGTACAGTACAGTACAGTACAGTAGGCTTCGCACCCATTTATTGCCATTCGAGAGCGGAGAAACAGCAGCCGGTCTTTGCGCGCTTGTCTTTCGCCAACTTGAGCACGCAACGCTGTCGGAATGGAGAAATGGCGACACCTCCGTTGCTAGGCCGCCTCGGCTATTCATCCCGCCGTGGTCCCCGTTCCGCTCAAGAGTACAGTATGATGTTGGCTGATGACCCACGCCACGCCATGCTGTGCCTTGCCTTGCCCTGCCGTGCCGACTTCTTCCTGGGCTCTCCCCCTCCCTTTGCCTCCGGATATCAAACGAGAGCGGTTGCATAAAGACATCCATTCTTACCCCCTTGTATGCTGTTGACGTCTTTACGACCACCAACAACACTGTTCCTCGTCAAGAGAAGCAACTGTACCGACACTCCATAAGCTTCCTCTACATCTGACGACACATCTGTATCCCTTGAAATAAAATGAAGCCTGTCGTAGTCTACACTTTCGGCACGCCCAACGGCCAAAAGGTGTCCAACTTTACCGAAGAGCTCAAGGCCGCCTACCCGGGAGAGTTCGAGGTCGAGTACCAGACGGTCCATATTGGCAAGAACGAGCAGAAGGAGGAGTGGTTCCTCAAGATCAATCCCAACGGACGAATTCCGGCGCTTCGCGATCCGAACCGCAACGACTTCTGTGTCTTTGAGACGGCTTCGATCATCCTCTACCTCGAAAAACACTACGATCCCAAACACATCTTTTCCTGGTCCGACGAAGGCGATGGCGTCGACAAGAGGTCGGATATACTCTCGTGGATTTTCTTCGTCCACGGCGGCGTCGGTCCCATGCAAGGCCAGTCTAACCACTTTAATCGATACGCACCCGAAGACATCCCCTACGGGAAAAACCGTTAC
This sequence comes from Testicularia cyperi, assembly GCA_003144125.1. Taxonomy (NCBI): domain Eukaryota; kingdom Fungi; phylum Basidiomycota; class Ustilaginomycetes; order Ustilaginales; family Anthracoideaceae; genus Testicularia; species Testicularia cyperi. Next base: position 1,111,335 of record KZ819190.1, read on the forward strand.
TTGACCGAAACCAAACGGCTATACACCGTACTCGACCGCCGCCTCAAAGACCACGACTGGCTCGTGGGCGACAAATACTCGATCGCCGATATCAACGCCTACCCCTGGCTGCAGTACTACAAATGGGCAGGCCTCAAGGACGAAGACGTCCCCCAATCCGTCCGCGACTACATAGACCGCAACTGGAACCGCCCCGCTGTCCGCGAAGGCATGAAGGTGCCCAACGGCAACCTTGAGTGGATCGAGAAAATGCGCTCCCCAGACTTTGAAGAAAAGCACCTCGCAGAGGCAAACAAGAAAGCCGCAGAGGCTAGCAAGTGGATCCAAGACGGCATGAAGAAGGATCGCGAATCCCACGCCTAAGCCCCCTCTCTCCCGCTCTTCCCCCCGCTAAGCACTTGGTATTCATGCCCCGTTGTATCTTACTCCTCCTTTTTTCCCAGCCAGGCAGCAACAAACCAACAGACGTAATCATCGATCACATTGCAATCACCAACTCTGCCGGCAATGGCACACAAGACAGAATCTGAGTCGTGCACGTGGACAGACACGAAAGAGGACAAAGAGAGAGGGGTGGAGACCAATTCAAGCCTTTTTGGACTGAAACGCTCCACCGCCATGTCCGCTCTTGTGACGGTGGGCGATTACTACAAAGATCGAACCGTCAAAGATGCCCAGAATGTCGTCCTTGCGCATGTAGCCTGCAGTTCACACGCCACAGAGATATAGAGAGATCACAATGTCAGTTTCACCAATTCCTGCGCCAAATCCGTAACTGATGGTAATGGTGGTGCCAGGACAATGGGAGAAAGACCTACCGTCTTCGGGCCAGAGGAGCAAATAAGTGGCACCCCACTCAAATATGAAGGCGAACAGACCAAACAGGTCCACCAGATCTCTCCTCTCTCTGATCATAGCCATTGCATCTTTAAACGACAGAGCATCCTTGTTGCGTCTGGTCGAGTAGTCTTCCAAAATACTCTGGAATTGAGAAGGACGGAACTGGCCCCGTCGGTCGTAGGATTCGGTATCCGAGCCGTGCTTGCACCGATGAATATTGGCCACGTAGATACGCATGAATGGATCCGGCAGCCAGTTTCCCAAAGCGAGACTGAGATGGCGATTTCGTGGCAGAGTAGGGTACGAAAACGCTCCATGGATCACCACCATTGACAAGCACGATAGTACCACGCCAAACCCAAGCGCTAGGAATCCAAACAGCGTCTCGCTCGGCCAAAGCACTCCATCGCAGTCTCCATCAAAGTATGCAATGTGCTTTGCAAACCATCCCAGAACGAATCCCACACCATGCCATGTCATGTCAGAATCATTCCATCTTGACAACTCGTAGTCACTCATGTGACTTCCGTTTTCCTTTTGCAGCCTGCTCACCTTTTGCATCGTAGTCAAGCCGGCAGTCTTGTCAAGGTAGTCTTGACGATTGCCGTTTGGGTCTTTCCAAGTGTTTTGCGGGGTGTAGGGTACCCTGAACCCTGCATCGCCATACACCAGCTGGCTGTTGTCAAACAGCGGATCTTCATCGACCCTTCTCCGCACTTTTGCGCTGGTCGTCACCGTCATCTTGTCCCAGAGACGAGACTGGTTCGTTTTCGATCGAGCTAATTGACACTTGTGAAGCTTTCGAAAAAGGACGGTGGTGGGTTGATCAAAGAAGATGGCTTGACAGAGCCAGGAAAACCAACGCTTTTTCTTTTTAAGCAGAGGAAGAGGCTGAGAGAGAGAAGGGGGGGAGAAAGGAGATTTTCGGAAAGCCCGAAAAAAGCTGCGCAGTCACAGCGGCATACACTCGGGGCTCAGCACTCTTGAGCGTATCACACTGGTCACTTTCTTCGGAGAGAACCCGAGCCAGTCAATATAATGTACTACTATGAGAAACGGCTTTGCTGATCGATGGCCGATGCGATGACAGAGAGAACGAAAAACTGCCTCCTTCTCCCCTCCTCTCCCCGACAGTCGAGATTCGGCATTCGAAGTTCCAACATTCGACGTTCGACACGTCACATCTTGCTTCTTGCTTTGGTACTAGTAGCTAGTCGAAACTCGAACTCGAGCTCAAGCTGCAACAAGAGCGAAGTCGATACAAGAGTCCGACCGATGACCAGCCGTCTTGGCCCCGCTTCCCTGCAATACTCTTCAGTCTCCTATTGCCGTAGCCGTATGAGTGATACAAATACCAATCCAAGCAAAGAGCAGGAACAGGTACAGCTTTGGAAATCTAGACCGACTACGGTAGCGAATCAGTAATGCTCGGTGCTTTCAAAAACAATCGCAAGAGTGAATCAGCATAGCTGTGCTTTTGACACGTGAGAGCCAATTGCGACGTCGGTCGACGGTGACATCAATTGAGGACCAAAGCAGCAGAATTCATGTGTCAAGCGACTTGTCTCACCCATGACTGCGCTGTGTAGTATGGCACTTTATTCTACACTAGTAGCTCTTGCTTTGCAGATCAGGGTCCACATTTGACACCATCTTTCCCTCTGCATATAGTCCAAGCTGGCGTCTCTCTGATCTGCTCGCTCTTCAAATCCACGTTGACATGTGCATTCTCCTTAGAGCGGCAATCTCGGGCCAAGAAGACTGCTATCTGCTAGTCAATGACAAAGGATAATATTACAAGTAGGTAGTGACTGTACGTCTGCAGGTTGGAAGAAACAAGAGATAAGGAGACCAACTAGACAATTTCGTAGACGGCCATGACGATGCAAGCAAGAGAGACATATGGACTGAGTCGTTCGCCTGTCGTGGTTCGTTTGCAGAACGTGAGTGGGGGCCCACAAGACAGAGAAGAAATGTCCTTTCGTCAGTCCCAATCCTGTCTTTTGATGTGGAACAATGCTTTCATCTGACAGACATAGCCCTCGGGCGGCTCTCGACGTCGATGCTCTCGGACTCACCTATCCTCGCACTCTTGAAAAACACGCCGAGAAATCTGTTGTTGACCCGAAAAAGAAAGAAAGCGGTGTCGAACTCTTGCGCGTGTCAGAGAGGTGTTTGTTGAATCTTGCCGGAAGACCCTCTCTCTCTGCTGCCTTTCTCTCGGGGAGACTCTTTGGCTAGGATACTCACCCTTCCTTGTTTCTGTCGATGAGACCCGGCGCTGTAGCTCGGACATATGTACAGGTGCAGATCAAGAGCAGAACCACCCGCAGCAGCGAATGGAAGTTGAAGAGAGCCGACTGGTCAGGATCGGAAAATGTATCCAGAGCAGAGCACAGTAGAGCAGAGCAGAAGAGTGTTAGCGACACTTGGGATCATGAGACGTGTGATTGCGTCGGCTTTCTTGAGCGCTCACCATTGTGTATCGATATGGTTTGAAGGTGAAATTCCTTTCGGATTTCGTGGCCGTCTTGGCTTGATAGTTGCAACAACCGGCTGGGCTGGTTCCTGGCCTGGTCTGCTCGTGTGCCGCAGTCTGCTACGTCAGCTGGAAGAGGGGTGTCGGCTTTGTAATCCAGAACGATGTGGGGGGATAGTGGAGCCTCTTGGTGATGGTGGTGGTGATGGGGGTGGTTGGCATGCAATGCTTGGAGCGTGCGCACATCGAAAACGCCCGATAAAGTGCCCGATTTGCTGTCGAGTAAAGTGCATGTACAGTGCAGTGCTGTACTTTCACACACCATTCTTTACACGCAGTACAGTTACAGTACTACGTACATTAATTACTGAAGTGGGTCGCGTGGAGTACTACTGTACGTGTTCTTCTTGGATCATAATATTAAGTTGCACAAATCAGCCGACAAAAAACAAGCTGCATGCATGCATGCACATGACACAGTATTCTCACACCACCTTCAAAGAAGAATACAGCACAGTACCTGCACCATCAACCGGCAACGGGCATGGAGGTCTTCCTCTCTCCTTCCCACTCGCTGCGGCTGAAACAGTAGAAGCTGCTCCACTGAACACCATATACCATAACAGGAATCTCTTGCTCGAACCTCACTCGCGCTTTCCACAAGGGTCTACTCACTGCGAACCAGGCCTCGTGGACACGCTCGCCTCAACTTTCTAGGGTCTCGTCGACAGTATCCGCCAGTTTTCCTCTCTCTCTTTCCCAAAGAAAGCATATCAAAATGGCGCCCAGCTCGTCATCGTCCCCTCCGCTTGGCGCCACCGATCCGGCACGATGGCGTCTCAAGGTGTCCGACGGCGGTCGACACCTCTGGCACTATCTTCGCGACGATGCTCAGTGTGACGCATGGCCCCAGACCGTCGAGGACAAGTACTGGCTCGGTCTCGAAACCGATTTGCCCGACCTTCCCAAGGCCAACACGCCTATACAGAGCGCCAGTAATGGCCTCGCGTTCTACCGCCACCTCCAGTCCAACGACGGACACTGGGCTGGCGAGTACGGCGGTCCCATGTTTCTCCTCCCCGGTCTCATCATCGGTATGTACGTGACGAAGACACCCATCCCGCAAGAGTGGAAGGTCGAGATCGCCCGCTACCTCTGGCATCGTGCCGACAAGTCCGACGGCGGCTGGGGTATCCACATCGAGGGCTGCTCCACCGTCTTTGGTACAGCTCTCAACTACGTCGTTCTCCGTCTCGTCGGCGTCGATCCAGACCACCCCATGATGGTCAAGGCTCGAGCAACGCTTCACAAGCTTGGAGGTGCCACCGGAATCCCCAGCTGGGGCAAGCTATGGCTTGCCATTCTCAACGTCTACGAGTGGGAAGGCATGAACCCCATCCCTCCCGAACTCTGGCTCCTTCCAGACTGGCTCCCCATCCACCCCTGGCGCTGGTGGATCCACACCCGCATGGTGTACCTCCCCATGGGCTACCTGTGGGGCAAGCGGTTCAAGGCCGAGATGGACCCGCTCATTGCATCACTGCGCGACGAACTCTACGTCGAGCCCTACGACTCTATCAACTGGCCGAAGCAGGCGAATAACATTGCACAGGTAGACATCTACGCGCCACACACCCGCACCCTTGAGGCACTCATGGCGGTAGTCGGCACCTACGACAAGTGCCACATTCCTCCCATCCGCAAGGCGGGTATCAAGCGCGCCTACGACCTCATCGTCATGGAGGACGAGAATACCGGCTACCAGTGCCTTGGTCCGGTCAACAAGATGCTCAACTACATCACCCGATGGGACGTAGAGGGCCACGACAGCCATGCCATGAAGATGCACCGCGAAAAGCTCAAGGACTTTGCCTGGATGGGGGCCGAGGGTCTCATGATGACCGGAACCAACGGCAGCCAGCTCTGGGACACCTCGTTTATCGCACAGGCCATGGTCGATTCCGGTCTTGCCCAGTCCGAAGAAAACAAGGCTCTCACACAACACATTCTCGACTGGCTCGATCAATGCCAGATCCAAAACAACCCGAAACACTTCCAATCCAACTACCGCTTTGCTACCAAGGGTGCCTGGCCCTTTTCGACCAAGGAGCAGAGCTACGTCGTCTCGGACTGTACGGGTGAGGGACTCAAGGCGGTCATCATGCTCCAGCAAGGCGTAAAGAGTCTTACACCCAAGATTTCGCCCGAGAGAATGCACGACTCTATCGACCTGATGCTCTCAATGCAAAACTCCAACGGCGGCTTTGCTTCCTACGAAACCATCAACGGTCCTTCCATCCTCGAGTGGCTCAACCCCGCCGAAGTGTTTGGCGATATCATGATTGAATACGCCTACCCAGAATGCACCACTTCTGTCGTCACTGCCCTGCTCAAGTTCCGCAAGATCGACACCTATCGTCGCCAAGACATCGACAACTGTGTTAGCAAAGCCGTCAGGTACATCCTCGCACAACAGAGACCGGACGGCAGCTGGTTCGGGTCCTGGGCCATCTGCTTCACTTATGCCACCATGTTTGCGGTCGAAAGTCTGAGCCTCGCGGGCCACACTTATGAGAACAGCGACGCTCTCAAACGCGCCTGCGACTTTCTCATCAGCAAACAGATGGACGACGGCGGTTGGGGCGAGACGTACAAGGTAAATTCACACCACCCTTCCATGTTTGATAATAGAGAGAGTACTGACGATAAGGTGTCTAATTGTTCCATGGGGTTGTATCTGTGTCACGGGGTTTGCTGGAGTACAGTCGTGCGAGACTGGAGAATACAGCCACGCATCAAAGTCACAAGTCGTGCAAACAGCATGGGTAGTCATCACCCTGCTGCATGCCAAGTATCCGCAGCACGACCGCATCAAACGTGCAGTACGCGTCATCATGGACCGCCAGCTCCCCAACGGCTCTTGGGCGCAGGAACAGATCGAGGGCATCTTTAACCGCAACTGTGCCATCTCGTATCCGAACTACAAGTTCAGCTTTACCATCTGGGCTCTTGGCAAAGCTGCTCGAGAACTCGACTGGTCCACGTAGAAAACTTGACTACTCCGCTTTTTTTCTTTTTTCTTTCGAGCAGACAGGCTCCGGAATACCATCATCCTTGCTGATTTTGCAAAAGGAGAGTCTTGCCGTGCCTTTGCCGGTGTGGTGTGTTGCGACCTCGGAATGGTCCGAACACGTTTTTTTAGATGGTTTCCGAGGCCAGAGTGATTCATGTGGTCTCGCTGTTTGGCTGTATGGGTGCTGATGGTGAGTTCGCAGATTGGGAAGCGGTTGACGGTTGCGCGACCGTGGCTGAGTCTGCCGGTTGTGACTGTGATTGTGTCTGTGTCTGTGTCTGTGTCTGTGTCTGTGTCTGTGTCTGTGTCTGTGTCTGTGTCTGTGACTGTGATTGTGACTGTGATTGTGACTGTGATTGTGATTGTGATAGAGGTTGAGATTGAGATTGTGGTGCAGCTGTTGCTGCTGCTGTCGCCGTCGATTGTACAGCGTTCTTGCCCGACATCTCGACAATCGGCTTGTGAGGTTCAAGTCCGAGCTTTGCTTCAAGTTGAGCCCAGGGATTCTCGATGAACGAGTACTGAAAGTAGCCTGGGTGGGCTGGTCTTGGTGCGAGATCGGGATCTTGAGAAGGGTCTGCGCCACCGAGCGAGCGTGCGGCTTGATGATGCTGATTGTGCTTGGAGAAGCGACCACCATGTCCACCTCCGCGTCCTCCGCCTCTGCCTCTGTCGTTGCCTCTCCCGCGTCCCCGTTGCTGCGACCCTCGGATTTGACCGCCTTGACCCCGACCCCGACCCTGTCCACGACCACCTCCCCTGCCTGGCTGAAAAGCTGCGGTGTGAGCGTCCATCTCGACACCTCCTCTTGCTGTGGTCTGTTGTAGGTAGATCCTTTCTCGTGCCTTGACTGCACCGTAGGAAGCAAATGGCGACGCAGAGAGACGGTTGGAGTACCAGCTGATCAAAAGCCGATGCTGCTTGTCGGAAGAAAAGGGTGCAATTGTACTTTCGGTTGGCAGAGCCCCAAAGTGGAGGAATGAGAGGTAAAGGAAGGTATATATGGCGAATAAATTAATAATTTTGCATTCTTCAAAAGAGAGCAAAAGTGTAAGTCTGTGAAAGCAAGGGCTTGGGAGCAGTGTGCAATGGCGAAGGCTGACTGCAAGCGGCCCATGCGGCTTCGGTACTGTATTGTGGTTGCCAATCGGCATCCGCTAACACATTCCGTGTGTGTTACTGACTACCACCACCACCACGATCACCACCAACATTAATCACAGCAGCGCAGAGTAGTTCGACAACATGTCGTCAGGCAGCTCTGGCCGCAAGGGCGGTGGTATACTACCCACCACCCAGGATACTGGCTCGGCTGGCGGCGGCGGCGGCGGCGGCGGCGGCAGCACCGGTGCTAGTGGCACCTCGAGCCCCGTCAATCCAACACCCATAGTCCAACGCAGATCCTCACAGCCTCTTCCCGGCATCTCTGCAACTGCATCTTCATTGCGCAGTCGCAGAGCCGGCTCGACATCGCAAGGCTCCTCCGGCCATGCCAACATCGGCAACGCCGCCGGCAGCGCCTCCAACACTCGCAATGGCGCCGATACCGACGACAACGACTTTGACGACGAGACTCCCGGCGACTTTGATCCAGGTATGAAGCCTACCACATCCCGCACCGCCCGCAGTAATATTCCCGCAAGTCTGCTTCGTGCTGCTCTCGTCCCTGGCAATGTGGCCAGCTCCAATATCAGCCAGGACAGTCAGTCCAGATCCGCCGCTAACCAGGCCGGATTCGCGTCCAAAAAGCCCAGCGCTCCCCTCTCACCCCCACCGGTTCCTTCCAACCGCTTCAAGGGCACGCCCGCTCGTGCAACTCGCTACTCTCTGCCCGTGCGTGCGGAGAAGCCAGTGCGAACCACAAAGACTTCTGGCAAACACGTCGTGCTGCCCTCGGAATCGCAGCTTGCTCCTTTGCCGGGAGAGGAAGAGGAGGACGACGAAGACGATGACGAAGATGACGACGACGACGGCTCCGAAGACGAAGAAGAGATCACCGACGAGGAGGAAGACGAAGCAGCACAGGCCGGTGCTTCTGCTGTTGCAGGCAAAGCGGCCGCCACTGTTGCGCCCAAGCCCGACCAGGCCGTTCAGCCGGTCCTACTGGGAGGACGCGGCGCTCTCGACGCCGTTGGTGGGCCAGTCGCCAAGCCACCAGCCAAGGTACCCGTCACCACGCCTCGTGCAGGCCCTACCATCTCGACCAATCGCCACAAGGCCCCTACTCCTGTACCGGGCAAGCTGGTGACGCCCGTCACCAAGGGATCCCAGCGTCCCGCTGCCTCCTCGGCCCTAGCACGCGCCGCCGTCTCCTCCATTTCGGCCTCGCAGGCGAGCCAGGCGCACAAGAGCAAGGTCAAGCCATCGAGCGCCTTCCGTGGCGCGGCGACGCGCGCTCCACCCCTGCGCCCACCCAAGTCTGGTCCGGTCTATCACACATTTGAGCGCATGCCTCCCTCGGCCCGCCTCATGACCCCGCTGCCTCGGCTCACGGCCTACAGCATATCTACATCCATCCATCTTGGCACTCTGCTCGGCTTTCTGCGACGCGAGCACGGCGTCAAGCCGCGTCTCTACGACGAATGCGCATACGCCGTCTACACCAAGCCGCTGCTACCCGGCTTTGGACGCGCCAATGTGCGGTCGGCACCCGAGCCGCGCAGTGCCAGTCCCGGTGCTGAGTCGAGACGCGAGCGCGAGCTCGAGCAGCGCGAAGAGTTTGGTTACCTCGGCACCTACTTTGAGCATCGCGCCGAAGAGGATGAGGATATCGACCAGGACGGCTACATCAAGGGCGGCGAGGGTCGTGGTTCTGACAGCGAGGCACGTCGTGGCGAAAGTCGCCGGGGCGGTGACGACGGCAGGGGTGGCGGCGAGACTTCAGCATGGGAGAGCGAAGCAGAGCGCTGGACCTCGACCGAGCGTCGCAACAGCGGTCCTCAGGCCGACAGTGCAACGGGCAACAACAGCGGTGCGACAAATCTGGACAGTGGCAGCCACAGCACCAGCGGAGAGGGTCTCGGGCTTGTTGGCGCTGATGGCAGACAGCACGATGGCAATGGCAGTGACACGGCCGTCAGCAGCTCCAACAAGGACGCCATCAGCAGCAGTCTCGACGACGACGAAGGCATGCTTGCCACGCCGCTGGCTCGACCCATGCAAGCACATCGCGATGTGTCGGACGACGAAGCCGGCGCTGCTCTGGGCGAACGACGACCCTTTTTGCTCGAGCGACGTCGCACAGGAAGCCAGAGCTCGATGTCGGACAACGAGATGGGCCGCTCTCCCACTACGTTCCGCCGTACAGGCTCCACCTCGAGCGAGGTGCGAATCACGGCTGAGAACGAGACCGCCAACGCACTGGACTCGGCCGGCGCAAGGGACATGATGCTGCAGCAGCGGGCAGAAGAGCGTGGCGAGACGGAGCCTGTTGCGCGATCTTACCAGTCCCACGAGCTGAGCCTGGTCTCGGATGTCGAAGATGCGGGCGACTCTAGCCGTGACCATACCTCGTCGGCCGCTGCTCTGGACAATGCGAGGATGCAATCAGAGCTCCAAGAGATCTCGGAGACCGCCGTGCTCGATGATCCAACAAATACTTCGGACAGCGGCCGCAACGATGGCACTTCTGGTGGCACCCTGGTGCAGTCGCCTACCGAAGTAGTCGAAGCCGGAGACGGAGGAGGAGAAGGGGCAGCTATAGTAGCAGCGTCTGGAGGCTCGGGCAACCCAACAGGACACCAGCTCGACGGTGAGGCGATGGGCAAGGCGGGCAGCGCCATGACGCCATCCGGATCAGCCGAGCGACGAACAAAAAAGGTCAAGCTGCGCCGTCGCAAACGACGCTACGCCGGCCCCAACATGGCATCGCACAACCACGACACGTCGGCCAACCTCAACACACCTCGGCCCATCCTCGAGGCGCTTCACTCTGCCGAGCTAGTCATTCTTCCGTACGGCGTGCTGGTGATGTACAACTTTTCGGCGGCCGAAGAGCGAAGTATCATCGAAGACGTGCTTTCGTCGGGCTGTGCACGCGAGCCGATCGCTGAAGAAGCTCGCGAGACCGAGGCGTTCCACTTTTGCTATGATCCCAACATCTCGGCTCCCCGCATTTTCAACGATTTCTTCACCTTTCGGGCTCCTAATCATTTGCTCAAGCTTTCGCTGGCGCACGCCATTGCTCAGTCTACCAAGCTATCCGTCTTTGAAGAGCGCATGCAGGCGACGCTGGAGTTGACGTCCCACATCCCCAAAGAAATGGCATCTACGGGTGAACTAAAGCTCAAACGGCGAGAGGCACTCCGCCTCACAGGCCGTCTGTTCAAGCTTCGCGTCGACGTAAACCTCACCAGCAACGTCCTAGACACTCCTGAACTCTTCTGGTCCGAAGCCTCTCTCAAACTCCTCTACGATGCCATCAGAGACTATCTCGAGATCGACGAACGGGTGGAAAACCTCAACGAACGCCTCGCCGTCGCAAACGACCTGCTGGAAATCATCCACGAACACATCGCAAACACGGCCATGTCCAAGATCACTTGGATCGTCATCATTCTCATCGTGGTCGCGTGCGCTGTTGCCGTGGGAGAGATCTCGGCCCGCTTCATCGTTGGTGCGAATAGATCCGCGGAGGAAAAGGCCGGCGTTGCGTTGCTACGTGCTGTTCGCGCCGCTTCTGCGAATTCTGGGTTGCTTGATCCTGCTACGTCGTACGCCCGACAGCCCTCTGACCTGCTCCTTTCCCAACAAGCCCGATTCCTCGCCCTTCCCAACTCGCTTTAGTCGCATGTCACTTTTACCACCGACTCTGTTGCACTCTTGTTGTCTCGCTCTACTGTCGATACTGTGTATTGCATTCTCAAAGCATTATATTGTCTCTCGCCTTGGGTTCGTTCACGCACTTGGCCTGCATGCAACAATTACGTCTGGCTTTGACTGGTGAGACAAGACAAAAGAAATTTAACACACACTCAAGCAAAAAAGCATTTTGCAGGGTCTCGGCGGACGGACAATGTGACGCCGACTTGCATGGCCGCCAACAACCGGAGAAAAAAAAAAGTCTCTCAGGAAGAAACCAAAAAATTAAAAGATAAATAAAAAAAATTGGGATTATCTCAGGTGCAGTCAGTGCTGCCAACTTTAAAATTGTTGCGTTCACACCGTCAAATGGAATCCGAGCTTCCTCGGACGACATCGCAGGTCAATCTCTTTCCGCCACAACTCGTCTAGCTTGACTCGAGCTCTTGTCTCGTCCACAGTGGCGTTGAATCCCACACCCGCACCCACACCCATTGTCAAACTTCCGCTCACATATACGCACACGCAGATAGACACAATGGCGCTCGATGTGGCGTCGTCTGCCACCATTCCCGCCTCTAGCACTTCCAACTCCAATGGCAATGACAACGACGGTGGAGCAGTAGAGGCCGAGTGGAAGCATCCTGTCTACGGACCCACCGATAAATACACCCCCGGCATCGCGCCCATCAAGAAGGAATACATCCTGCCCAAACCGAGTGCATCTACCTCTGCGCCTGTGGATGACGATGCGGCCGAACGAGCCACCAATCCTGCTGCCCAGCACAGCCAGTCTCGGGCCCAAGAGCAGACTGGCATTGTCTCCACTCCGACTGAGACCACTGCTTCTGCTTCGGGTACCGCAGCTACGGATGCATCTGTCGATCAACCCGACCAACCACAAGCGCCGGTGAAAAAGCTCAAAGGAGCAGCCCGCAAACGAGCACGACGAGAAGAAGCCGCAGCACTCTACGCCGCCCAACGTGCCGCCAAAAAGTCCAAATCGCAACCCGACGCCGACGGCAAAAAAGGCGGGCAGAACAAGAATCGCCAGTTCTCCTCGCTCAAGGACTCCAAAGGCCACTGCCATGCCTTTCTCTCCAAGGGCGACGCGGGGTGCAAGTTTGGCGACTCGTGCAGATTCAGCCATGACATTGCCACGTATCTTGCGAAAAAGGCTAGGGATATCTATCTCCCACCGCCGGGGCCTGCTTTTACATCCAGTTCGAGCTCGGACTCCAGCAACAGCAACTTCGGAAAACCCGATACCGACGCAGAAGCACGATCAACCTGGCTCGAGAAGCGATACTCGCTCGAAATCTTGAACGACCAAGACGGATCGGGCACCTTTGTGCGCGATTTCAAGAGCGACGCTTCCACTCACTCCAACGCCGATGCCGATGCCGGTGCCGACGCCAACACCGATGCAGACACAGACAAAGCTGGAGACCCAGCCCACCAGAGCCTGGACTTTACAACAACGTGCCCGATCTGCTGGACCAAGGGATTCTGCACCATGGGCTGGAAGTGTCGGTTCCTCGGCTCGCACGTTCGGGTGGTTGGGTCTTCGAAGCTCGCTGTTTCGGATGCTTCAGCAGCCGGGTTTGCAGGCACCGGTCTGGAGATGCTGACCGACGCGGGTAAGGTCTCCGCATGGCGATCTCGAGATCGTGCATTTGTGCTTCCCTCTGACGCAGCGTCGAAACTCGAGGAGCAACAGCTGCTCCAGGAGCAGAATGCAGACTCGGCTTCAGTCCTTGATCAAGAAGAGCTCAACTTTGGCACGAGTGCCGGGATGAAGGCGATGCGTGTGCGCAAGTATCCTCTGGAAAAGACTAGGGCTGTTCTCAAGTACCTCGAACGGGAGGGCAAGGAGCTCGCGCTAATGCACAGCAGTGATGCCCAGGCTGCACACTCTGGCAAGGGGCCGATTGTGATTGATTTCGACTCGGTGGCTAGGTCGGAGGCCGTCAATCAGGCGGTCAGTGTCGAGCCAGGACACGGGAGGGAAGAGCAGATCGAAGAGCTCGAAAACGAGGTGCTTAACCAGACCAACACGAACATCAATGGCAGTGGCAATGGCAGTGGCAATGGCAGTGGCAATGGCGATGGCAATGGCAAGGGTCAGGAGCGACAGACGGAAGCCCAGTCTTCCGGAGACGGAGGCATCGACAGCGCGCGGATCCGACCGGCCGAAAAGCGACGGCTGAACTGGAAGGGCGAGCTCTACCTCGCCCCGCTGACCACGACTGGCAACCTGCCCTTCCGCCGCATCTGCAGTGGCTTTGGCAGCGACATTCACTGTGGCGAGATGGGGCTAGCCGAGTCGTTTTTGCACGGCAATGCGTCCGAGTGGTCGTTGGTGCGGCGGTGGGAGGGGGAGAGGATCTTCGGCACGCAGCTGTGCGGCGGCAAGCCGGACCTGCTGATTCCTGTTGCCGAGGCGCTCAAGAAGGAGGTTGGGGACGGACTCGATTTCGTCGACATCAACTGCGGATGTCCGATCGACCTGGTGTTCAACAAGGGTGCTGGCTCGGCACTGCTCGACCATCCCAACAAGCTCTCCAAGATCGTACGGGGCATGAATGCGGTTCTCGGGGACACGCCGCTGACGATCAAGCTGCGCACGGGGACGTCGGCCAAGCAGACGACACACCGGCTGTTTGCACGCCTGCAGACCGAGTGGGGTGCCTCTGCAGCCACACTGCACGGCCGATCGCGGAAACAGCGCTACAAAAACGACGCAGACTGGGGCTACATCAAGACGTGTGCCGACACGCTGCGGGCGAGCGTGCACACGTGGAACGAGGAATCGCGGCACGCCGACGAGCCCGAAATGGTGCCGATCCCCGTGTATGGCAACGGCGACGTGTATTCGTGGCAAGACTACCAGGAGCGGCTAGACCGCACCGGCGTGGACGGCGAGATGATCGCACGAGGCGCACTCATCAAGCCCTGGCTGTTTACCGAGATCAAAGAGCGCAGGGACTGGGACATTTCGTCGCGGGAGCGTCTCGATATGATTCGCCAGTTTTCCGAGCTCGGTGTGTCGCACTGGGGCTCGGATACGCACGGGGTGAATACAACCCGCCGGTTTTTGTGCGAGATGCTCAGCTTTACGCATCGATACGTGCCGACGGGGCTGCTCGAGTTCCTGCCCGCGAGGATGAACGATCGTCCCCCGCTGTTTAAAGGCAGAGACGAGTTGGAGACGCTCCTGGCCAGTGGCAATGCCAACGACTGGGTCAAGATCTCGGAAATGTTCCTCGGCAAAGCGCCCGAAGAGTGGAGCTTTACGCCCAAACACAAGAGCTCGTCGTATGCCGATCCGGACGGTGGAGCTGAACAGCAGGGCTGATGCTTTTCTCACCACACCGTACCATCACTCTTATGCTTTTTCACTCCTTTCCACTCTTTCCCAAATACCTCTTTGCTCCGCCGCACCTTCTCGCAGCGGCATTAAATTGTATCCCTTGTATTGCTGTTTGCTCAGCGCTGTGCGAGCTTGTCGCTTGTGCACGCCAGTGTGCCCCGCTCGCGCGCATGTATCATTCGTATGTGTTTGGATGCAGGCCCATGCTGTGGGTGTAGGTAGACTCGCAAACGTGCAGTCGTCAAGTGAGCAGCAAATGGTTGGCTCATTACCTCCAAGCCTACAGTAGAGCTTGGTTGGTCCATTGTTAGACCTGCACCTTCAACATAGTACAGGGTGGCGCGTGCTGTAAATTAGAGAGATAGTACAGTACTAGCTGTATCGATATATTATTATTCCTCATCTTTCTCTGTTAAACCTGTCGATTTTGCAAGAGCCACTACTCTACAGTGGCTCAATCCGAGAGAGATTAGAAAGTGATGCGCGCTGCCCCTTGGAGCGGTACAGAGGCTGCTGCTTGTCAGAGCGCATGTGCTTTGTTCGGCCTGTTGACTGTTGGCTGTTGGCTGTTGGCTGTTGGCGCTTTTGCTTTTGCTTTTGGTTTAGCTGCACACATGGCCAACTTGCACAGTTACAAGAGGGTGGTCTGTGTCAGTTTGGCAATTTGGCAACACCATCTCTCTCTCTCTCTCTCTCTCTTCTTGCCCTCTCTGGTGGTCTTTGTCGTCGATTTCTCCACCTCTTCACTCTCTTGCGACGAGCCAGTCATTCGTATCTTCTATCGACACGGAGACCGATTCCGACACCGATCTCTGTCATCATCCACCCGAGGCCACCCACGAGGTCCACAACTCCACTCACTTTTCTCGAATTAAAGAGAATAGTGTGTGTGTGTGTCTGCTGAGTCGCATCGGGCCGTAGCCGACACCTGCCCCATCAATCCAGTCCACTCTTTAATCACAGACCTTCAAGAAACAACACACTCGTCTTTTCTGAACCCGGACACGTCCCTGTTCCTTTTTTCGAGCACGATCAAGCGAACACTGTCACAGCCATGGTCTCGACATTGGCACTCGCAGGAGGCAGCTCCCTCACAACGCTGTCGGCGGTTGGGCTGTACATGCTGCTAACTGGCAATGGGGAGAGCTTCAACGTGGGTGCGTTTCTCGAAGAAACCTCGCCCTACGCATGGGCAATGATTGGAATCGGTCTCTGCATCGGCTTGTCCGTCGTCGGTGCCGGTTGGGGCATCTTTATCACCGGGTCCAGCATCCTCGGTGCCGGCGTGCGCGCGCCGAGAATCACAACAAAGAACCTCGTCTCCATCATCTTTTGCGAAGTCGTGGCCATCTACGGCGTCATCATGGCCATCGTCTTCTCGGCCAAGATCACGGGTAACCTCAACGATGGCACCCCCGGCCTCTGGAGCCCGCAAAACTACCTCACCGGCCACGTCCTCTTCTGGGGCGGCCTCACCGTGGGCATGTGCAACCTCTGCTGCGGCGTCGCTGTCGGCATCACGGGCTCCAACGCTGCCGTAGCCGATGCCGCAGACCCCCAGCTCTTTGTCAAAATCCTCATCGTAGAGGTGTTTTCCTCCATCCTCGGCCTCTTTGGTCTGATTGGTGCGTCTTCAACTCTCTTGTTTCTGACCCTTAACTTCTGCCCTTTTCAACCCCCCTTTTTTTGGGTGGGATCCGTTGGAAAGAGATCCAGAATAGCGGCACTTACATTCACATCTTTTCTTTCTCGTCTTGTGTTTCCTTCGATCGGCGATACCATTGCATTCCCATCCCAAAAAAACAGTCGGCTTGATCATGGTGCGTTATTCCTCCCTCTCTCTCTTTTCTCTTCGTTGCTGTTTTTTCACTCGTTCCTTCCTTGGAAGAGCGACACGATGACTGACCTAACTCTTCTATCTATCTGATCTCTTTCTCTTTCTCTCTCAATTCCTACATGTGCAACTCTCAATCTCGGAACACAAACTGTCATCACTTTCTCGACTATCCCGGAACATTTTACGACGACCGCATCGACTAATGCTATGGCAATACAGACCGGAAGCGCCTCGGAATTCTCGTAGCCTCGCCTACACCGACACACACATACACATACACACACACCCTCTCTCTCTCTCTTCCGAATTCCCTTTCAATTTCAATTCCAAACCCCAAACTCGTCATCTCTCCATTTCTTCGAATCTTCGTTTCCTGTCGTCATCTCGTCTGTTTTAAAGTATCTGCCAATCGGGAGAAATCCATACCTGTCTTATTTGTTTCTCCAGCCTTGTTTGTGGTTGCCACTTTTCCTGGTTCCCCGGATTTTTTTTTGTTTTGTTTCAGAGACGCAAGGGCAGAGGTAACGGGGGCAAGAGCTGGACTCTAGACATCCGGCTATTCGTGTATCCAGTTACGGATGATGGATGCATGGATGCATGGAAGATGGCAGCTTTTTAGCTTGATATTCACTCGAGCATGGGCTTTCTCCTCAGGTGTTGGCTGCGGGCCCTTTGTTCTTTGTTCTTTGTCCTTGGGACTGGCAAAGCGCCCGTCGATCTGGTCGACTGTGAAAAGCTGCGGCCGACGCACAGCCCACACGGCCCACAGTCAGGTCCGCTGCGCACCACGTCCAAGAAAGAGCGGCGTTCGAGAACCGCCCAAGCCCAGCCCGGGCGGCAAGTTTAGTGGCTATGGCCCGCCCCATTGAAGACGCTTGAATTGTGGAAGTGGAGCTTGGACCGTTGAACCCTTGAAGTTTGGGTGTTTGTTCGGCAATGCTGATGCCATCGACGTTCTCTGACTCCAAGACTATTTTCCTTTTTTATGAATTGACAATTGACTCTTGACACTTGACACCGGCCCTACGATCAAACCTTGAACCGTTGCAATCTCTCCAAAAAAACAAGACATCGACATCGACCTTGACATCGCCATTCTTCAACCCCACACCCAACCCACCCGACCCGCCTGTCTGTCTCCCTTCCATCCTTCCATCCTTCCATCCTTCCATCCTACCATTCTACATTGAACCTGGGAGACAAAACAACAATCAACCAAACGACTCGAGACTGTGGACTGTGTTTGTGCTCGAACAAGCCAGCCTTTTTGTGCGTCTCCCCCCGGCTTGCACGTTGCAGATAGCGAAAAGCCGAGTCTGATTTCGACTTCTAAGCCCGGTTTTCTACTCTCGTATCGTCCAAATCAGTGCTTCTCTCTCTCAAAAAAAGAATTAAAAAAAAGGAAGAAGAATGGTTGAAAAAAGCGAGGTTCTAATGAGACAGTTTGGCCTTGCCACGGAAGCGACGGCGCATGAGGGTTTTGCGGCCATTTTTGGTCTTGTTGCGCGCGAGGAAGCCGTGTCTGCGTTTACGGATGCGTTGGGAGGGTTGGTATTCCGAGCCGTACGTGACGCATCTGATCTGACCTGTCGCTCCGAAACCCGTCGCCGATGCCGATACGGATGCCGACATGGGTCCGAATGGCAAGCTTGATTTCGACAACAACGATGACGATGGCGACGAAGACGAAGAAGAAGAGAGCAGAAGAGAAGAAAGGATGGGAGAAATTGATCTCGACGTCGTTGATTGGAAGAGACGGGTTGGAAGGGGTGCTGGTCGAGCAGCTTTGAGCGCGGCCGAGCTTTGCGTGGCTGCTTCAGAGGTCGTCTTGCAAAGCGAAGCAGACGACGAAGACGAAGAGGCAGGTGCCGGGACCGGGACCGGGACCGATCGGATGATCGATCCAAGCGCTCGTGGAGAGATGCGAGGCATGGTTGGAAATAGATGCTCCGAGAGCACAACACAATGCAAAGAGAGAGTAGAAGGAGGGTTGGTGGGTCCAGCTGGTTGCCGGTATCAAAGGTCGAGAGTTTCGGTTATGCTTGCAGATGTAGTGTACGGGGTGGTGATCTCCAAGACTGGACAAGGCAAGGCAGTGAAAGGTATGATGGTCCTCGGCAGATCCGATGTTTCGCAGAGAGAGAGGAAGGATACGATTGCAAGCGGTCGCGGACTGCAACTTTTTCCTTCCGATGGCCCTTTGTGGTTGGTCTGCTCACACGTGATGCTGTCATACGGATCTAACAGCTTGTCAATCTAGTCTAACACTCTGACATTGAAAATTTCCACCATGTGTTGCGTTGAGAAGAACAAACGTCGACGGCAAGGGACAAACCAAAAAAGTGACTCGGTCAAAGCCACAATAAATCCACAATTCTGAATTGCAGGGTACTACTGTACTATGTAACGATGAAATATCCGAATTTGGTTGGCTCGCCCCAGGTCATGCTTTAATTTCGCCGGCGCAGTCGAATGTCAAGATCCATACTTGCTCACAGCTCTTTACTGTCCGCCTCGACCTTGTTCTCTTTCAACTATACAGTACTGGCTGCGCACAACATCTACCACACAAGCAGCACACGAGATAAACAGGAGAAAGTACACTACGCACATCCATTCCAACCATGTCGAGCAACGGCGATCTCAACGGCGATGGCCCGGCGGCCAAGGTGGCCAAGACGTCGCTGAGTGCCGAGCAAGTGGCGCAGCGGGCACGCGATGCATTCCGAGCATCCACTGCACAGCTTTCTTCGGCCACGGGGGGAGCCGGAGTCGATACCGAGAACGTCGATGCGGATACGATCCGGTCGGCGGCGCTGCAGTCGATCGCCGCTGCGCTGGAGGCCAACAAGTCGGCGATCGAGGAGGCCAACCGTCGCGATATGGAGGAGGCCACCCAGCTGGTCGCGCAGGGCAAGCTATCCGCCTCGCTCGCCAGCCGACTCGACCTCTTCTCGAAAAAGGGCAAGTGGGAGTCCATGGTCCAGGGCGTCCGCGACGTAGCACGTCTCGAGTCCCCACTCGACAAAGTCACCTGGGCCAAACGCCTCGCGGACGAAACCGACACACAGGGCGCCATCGATCTCTACCGCGTCACGTGCCCCATTGGCGTGCTGCTCTGCATCTTTGAAGCCCGGCCCGAGGTGGTCGTCAACATCGCGTCGCTCGCGCTCAAGTCCGGCAACGCCGCGATCCTCAAGGGTGGCAAAGAGTCCAAGCACACCGCGTCCGTGCTGAGCAGCATCATTGCGCAGGCCCTCGACAGCTCTGGGTTGCCGCCCGGTCTGATCCAGTCCGTAGAGTCCAGAGAGGACATCCAGTCGCTCCTCCATCTCGACGACTATATCGACCTCGTCATCCCCCGCGGCTCCAACGAGCTGGTGAAAGCAATCCAGCGCGACGCGCGCATGCCCGTCATGGGCCACGCCGACGGCCTCTGCATCGCCTACGTACACCACGACGCTCCCCTCGACCTCACCGTCGGCACGCTTGTAGATGCCAAAACCGACTACCCTGCCGCGTGTAATGCGGTAGAGACCCTGCTGGTGCATCAGGATCACCTCAAGACAGGGTTCTGGACCCACCTGGCCACCGCCCTCGTCGCCGCCGGTGTCGAGCTTCGTTGCGATCGCGAGTGCTTAGATGCCCTGCCTTCCGAACTCGTCTCTCCTTCTTCGGCGGAGTCAGAGTCCAAGTCGGAATCGGGGAAAAAGAAAGGAAAAGTCGTAGCAGCAACAGAAGCAGACTTCCACACCGAATTCCTCGACCTCATCCTCGCCGTCCGCAGCATCCCCTCACTCGACGCAGCCATCTCCCACATCTCCACCCATTCCTCAGGCCACACCGACCTCCTCTTCACCTCCCCCTCCACCCCGAACCCGGCAGCACGCACATTCACCGCATCCATCAACAGCGCCAATGTCTTTGTCAACCTCTCCTCCCGCTTTGCTGACGGCTTCCGCTTCGGGCTGGGTACAGAAGTCGGCATTTCTACCGGCAAGACCCATGCCCGTGGTCCTGTGGGTCTAGACGGCTTGGTCATTTACAAGTACATTGCTTCGTCTACCACCGCCACTTCCTCCACTTCTACCGCGTCGAAGAATAATAACGACACCAAGGCTGACAGCAAGGCGGAAACCGGGAAAACTGGCCCCCAAACTGCGGCACAGTTCAACAACGATAGACTGTGGAACCATCGAAATCTGCCTCTTGACTATCCTTCCTTGTAACTTTTACTTTTACTTTCACTTTCACTTTTAGTTTGGAAGTGACAAAAAAAAAAAAAGAGAATATCACGGTAACTCGCAGCTCTTCCCATCTTCCATCTTCCATCTTCCATGGTTTGTCATTTGTCATGTGTCTGTGGATCTTGTAACTCGTCACCTCGTCACACGATCGGAAAACCAACGTCGATCCAAATGAATGTCTTTGCAATACCCCCGTTTCCCAACCTTCTTCCTCCACCCCACAGTAAGAGAGACGAAAACATACAACAACATAGGAACAGCATGTATAGATTTTGACGGGAGGGAAACAAAAAGTACAAGACAATGTGGAATTGTAGAGCCAGTCAAAGTCAAGGTCAGGATCGACTGTACTGCAACAGAGAGACGAAATGAACCTTGAACAAACGACCGAAAAAGCCAGTCAAGCTTGGGGGAGGGGAAAAACAAAACCTAGTTCTCTCAAAAGAGAAACCAGGCTCATGCCAAACAAGTGCGATTGGGAGGTTAGTCGACGTCCATCTCGCCGGGGCCGTCGTCGGTCTTGGTGTCTTGGGACTTTGCGTCGTCCTTGTTGGGGGTGTCTTTGCCGGCCGAGGGGGTTTCGGGAGCCGGTGTCTCGACACGCGGCTTGGCCTTGGCCATCAGAGGGTGGCACTGGAAGATGACCTCGTCCTTCTTCTTGAGCATTTCCGCAGACGTGATCTTGGGGTCTGCGTTTTTCGGCAGTTCCGACTGCTTGTAGAGGCCGTCGTCGAGCCATTTTGCGACGGTGGCGCACTTTTCAATCACTGTCTGTTTGTCTGTCTCCGAGATGTGCGAGTAGGCGTCATCGCCGCCCTGGGCCATCTCCATGTACTTGTTAATGGCCTCTCGAAGCGCAGAGGCGGCTTTGGGTCGCTCCGAAAACTCCTTCTCGCGGAACTGAATCGGTCGGCCGATTTTCAAGAGCGACTCGATGCGTTCGACGTAGGCCGACTTGGTGGCGTCCTCGCCCTCGTCCGAGTAGAGCCACTCCTCCTGGGCATTCAACGCCTCGAGGTACTTGGACTTTTCCTCGGGCGTGACAAACAGCTTGTAGCGGTCGTCGAGCTTGGAGCGCTGGTCGTAGATCATCTCCTCGAGTGCGTTCTTGCGGTCCTCGGTGTCAATGACGAGCTTGTCGTTGCTGTAGAGCTCGCCCTCCTTCTCCTTCATCTCGGAGACGAGCGCGGCATCCTTGCCACCGGTGAAGCCAGAGACGATCGAAAGGTCGTCCTTGCGCTGCAGCTTCTTGACCTTGCGCTTCTCGGTCTTGGGAGCAGCATCCTTGTCGGCACCCTCGGTGTCCATGGCAGCCGGGTCGGCAGCAACGGGCACTTCCTCCTCCTTCTCGATCTCCTCGACCGTGTAGGCCGACTCAAAGTTGAGCACGCCGTGGAGATTGAGACGCGCCTTGACCTTGACGATGGAGTGGTCGCCCTCGGCGTTGGGCTTGACGCCCTTGATGGAGAACTTGCCGATCCAGGGGTTGATGCCCTGGGGGATGAGCTCGGGCTGGGCATAGTGGGCCTCGAGGTCAAAGTTCTCCTTGCGGTAGAAGGTGAGGATCTTGGTGGAGGGGATGGGGTTGTTGGGCTGGAAGACAACGAGCTCGGTGTCCTCGTCGGGCACGTCGGCAGCCTTGTCCCAGGTGACCTTGATCGAGTAAGGGGTGGCGTCGTGGATCGAGAACTCGCGCACCTTGAAGACGGGCGAGAGGACGGCGCAGGCCAGGGTGCAGCCTCGGGCAACGGCCTCATCCTGGTTCGAGGTGAACGAGAGGGGCTTGCCAAAGAAGGCCGAGATGCGCTCCTTGAGGGCGGGGACACGCGAAGAGCCACCGACCATCTCGATCGAGTGGATCTGGTCCTTGGTAAGGCCGGACTGGGCGAGGGCGGTCTCGAGGGGAGCGGTCATGCGCTCGAGGAGAGGAGCAATGAGCTGCTCAAACTCCTCACGCTTGATCTGGGACGAGGCGTCGATGTCCTCCATGAGGTTCTCGACGTTGAGGGGAGCGAGTGGGTTGGCAGAGAGGACCTTCTTGAGGCGCTCGCAGCCGGTGACGAGACGGAAGGTGGCCTTGGGGCTGGAGAGGACGTCGATCTTGTACTTTGCCTTGAACTCCTCGGCAAAGTGGAGGAGAAGGGCGCGGTCAAAGTCACGGCCACCAAAGTTGCGGTCGGCGGCGGTGGAGAGGACGGTGAGCTGACCCTTGGAGAAGGCGACGACGGCGACCTGGTAGGACGAGTGTCCAATGTCGCAGAAGACGACGTTGCGGGGAGCGTCGGCCTCGGGGAGGTCGGTCTTGGTGATACCGTAGCCGAGGGCGGTCGCGGTGGTGTCGTTGAGAAGACGGAGGGGGTTGAGGCCGGCGATCTCGGCGGCGTCGAGCATGGCACGTCGCTGGGCGTCGGTGAACCAGAGCGGGGTGGAGAGGACGACGTCGCTGACGCCGGCGCCGCCGAGCTCCTTGGAGGTGGTGTCGCGGAGCTTGCCGAGGTACATGGCGAGCAGCTGGGTTGCGGAGAAGACGTGCTCCTCACCTGCGAGACGGACCTTGACGCCGACCTCGCCCTTTGCGTCTACGAGCTCGGCATTGATGAACTGCTTCTCGACGGCCTGGACCTCGGGGTCCTGGAAGGTGCGGCCTACGAGACGCTTGAGGGAGCCGATGGTGTTTTTGAAGTTGGAGGTCTGGGCGGTGGCAGCGGCCTCACCGAGGGCTCTCGCCTTGTTGCCAAAGGAGACGAGGGAGGGGGTGGCGCGGTTGGAGACCTCGTTGGCAATGACGTCGACACCACGGGCACGGGCAACGCCGATCTTGGAGGAGGCGTTGCCGATGTCGATACCGACGACGGACGACATGGTTGCTGCTGACACGAAGGAGGCTGGGAGACAGAGGTATCTATATGCGCAAACAGCAGTCGGCAATGAAGGTCAATGTCGACGTTTGATGGCTGAAGACGAAACGAAAAAAAAGTAAAGTAACGGGCAGAGAGTCGCAAAGACGGACTGCAGGTGGAGAGGCGAAGACGTTGTCCCAGTAGCTGGTGTAGCTAGAGATGCGGACGTTGTCGTTGTGTGTGGGTGAGGGAGAGAGGCAAGAGAGGAAGTGTTGAGAGGAGAAGCTGTAGGTCGGTCGCGGGTGGATATGTATGGCTGACGCTACATACGTACTATGTAGTGTACTGTATTCCACGGTAGGTGCGTGAGAGGTGGACACTGCGCTCTCACCGGCTAGCCTACGCTACACTTTTCGACGCCAACTTTGCGTCGTCTCACTTGACCTGTTTTGGCCCCCTCCCCTTTAGCTACGCCAACTACTGTACTCTACCAGGGAGCGCTCAACGACAACTGAACGGCTGTTCCTGTGTCCGCAACAGTACTCGGCAGGGCGGGATCTGTATGCTTCAAACTGCGTCTGCGTCTACACAGTCCACAAGACAAGTGTACTCTGTGTACTGTACAGTACTGCACTACGGCTGGCCACGACTAGAGCGGCGTGTACTGTAGCTTCGCCACTACATACTATGCAGTTACGACTACACTATCACAGCAAGTGCGTGTACAAAAAGAGCGACTGGGAAAGTGAGTGACACTGACGCCGACGAGGAAATTTTCTTCTTTTTCTTCTAGCGAACGCGTCTGTGTGGCCGGGTGCCCGAGACAGAGAAGACAGTACAGCACAGCACAGTACGGCAGTGCAGTTCAGCGTATGTGTTGAATTTTTCGTTTCTTCTTGCGGCTGCTTGCTGCTTTTCTTCTCGCTTCCATGGCGCTGGTGTCGCTAACGCTGCGGTGTCAGGGTCTCTGCCCAATTGAGAGAGAGCGAGAGCGAGAGAGCATGCAGGTATCCGCTTTGCCGCTACTCTCACCCCAAGTCAGAAGGCCATTGTCCTCCTCTCATTCATGCTCAGTCAATAACCTTGCACCGCTGATAGCGAGTGCAGCTCTGAATGCTGTGTGGCTGATACACTGCGAAGCCAAATTCGATGCAAGGATGTTGCTATCAAGAGCTGTCGGATGGAGCGAATCACAGTGATCGACCAGTGACGAGATACTTGGTATTGCTGCTGCTGAGGCTGGTGCGTGTGCGTGTTTTTTTTTTGTGAAAAAGTGAGCTGTAGTCCGGCTTGCACACCGGAACTTTCGCGAAGGCTCCAGCGAGCGCGGCGCAGTATGTTTCTGATCTTCTTCTTGAACATCCTTGATTCGACTCGGCTCGCATCGCGTCGGCTCAGCTGTTAGCTAGATGATCTTGATCTGACAGCTTTCCTGTTTTCTTCCCTTCCTGAATCTTGTGTCGGCCGTTTTGTTGAAATTTAGGTCTAACATCTTTGTGGCCGACAGCAAGGTCTAACATGTCATATTTGGTAGTCTAACAGTTTGAAAATCAGAAGGTCAATCGCTGGTGAAAGAATCTGCAAAGTGACGTCATCAGTCGGCCACGAGTGCAGCAGCGAGCAAGCGTCCAGCATGGCGGTGGCACACACACATCATTGGGCAGCTTGCGCGCCCGCTCATCTAAGCCTTATTTGCCATCCTTCTCCGCTGTCAACCGAACGGTCGGGTGGGGGGGGTTTACTTGCTACTGTACTACTGTACTACTGTAGCTGTGTGCGCCGCCCCGGTTGGCAGGTAACGCATGCTCGACCCATGCCATGACGCCCTGAACCGGATCGCCGGCTCTGCCCAAACTTCCCCTGCCCCCCCTTTTCTTCCATAGCATCGATCTGGCTCGCCAATCGGTCCGCAATCTCAACCCCACTCGATCGCTGTACGACGTGCCTTTTTGGACGTCGATTTCCTTTCCAGCTAAGTGGAGTGGTAACATGTGCTTCTACTGTACATTACAGGTGCTAAGGGTGAGGCAGCGAGATAGTGTATTGGGCTTGGGTATGCAGCAGCCTGGAACCAGGCAGAGCGCTGAACTGTAAGAGCAGGCTGGACAACGCATGACCGGGTCCAGCTTTCTGAGTTCGGAATTACGACTGTCGGCCGTCGTCATAGTCTGTCAAACTGTGGCACCGACAGAGAGAGCGGAAAAGCGGGTCAGACAAACACACACACACTTACACACACACATTTGTACCGTGCTGTACCGTGTTGTGCTGTGCTGTTGCTGTACAACCGGTCGTTTCGGGGGCTTGATCGCTTCCAAGGGTCCAAAAGCTGACCTTAGGCTCTCCGACGCTACCCTGAAACGATGTCATGAGGGTCGATCATCCTGCTCCATCCTCTCCCTCATTTCCTTTGTGCTGTGTGGAGGCATCCCGTCCTGACTCCGCTGTGCCTCTTGGCTTCGATCTCCTCCTATCCCCTTGTTCTCCCTTGTCGACTCTCACCGCTTTCAATCGACACTCGTTTGCATCGGACTGTACCTGCCTTTCTTTCCTTTGCCTTCCACTTGCACTTCCACTTGCACTTGCACTCGAAAAGAGAGAGAGAGACACAGTACTGTAGTGGGTTTGACAGGTCTCAGCGCTCGTCGGTCTATTCATCCTAGTCAGCATTGCGCCTACCCGTGTGCTCTGGACCCCTGCTTCATCAGCACCAGCATCATCGCCAGTCAGCCCAAGTGACGCATACATCAGTATACAGTTACCAGCTACACTTGCCACCCGCCCACCCCACCTTGACCTTGTCACTTCACGGCCTCAAGCTTCTTCTCGATCCTCCATCTTTCGCACTGCATCTCTTTGCCTTATTTCCACATCCTTGCATCTGCATTGGCTTCGCACCTCGTCACAACCTGCATATAGCATATAGAACTGACTGCTGGCCGACACTCACCAGCCTTGAAGTCTCCAGCGTTCCGTTCTCTGCATCAGCACTAGCATTACCATCGGCATCAGCAATAGCATCGCGCTTCTAAACCACCAAGCATCAGCACTAGTACCAGCATCTCGGCAACACAAACCACCAACCACCAATCAACCATCGACTCTCGTTGCCCTCGAAGAAGAAGAGAAAAAAAAATGACGAAAAACATCCTGATAGCAGTCCTCCGCAACGACCTTCGACTGCACGACCACCCGATCCTGCATCTCTGCGCCGAGCCCACCCCGTCGACCGCCAAATTCAAGGCCCCCGTCACCCACGTTCTGCCCGTCTACGTGCTCGATCAGCGCCACATTGAAGTCTCGGGATTCCAGGGAATTAAAAAAGCCGGCCCAAATGCCGGCGGAAAGGGTCAGCAGCAGCTCGCAAAGACCCGCACCCTCGGCCTCTGGAGATGCGGCGTCCATCGCACCAAGTACGTATTCCTTCTTGTCGTCGCGCGTCTGGCTTGCTTTGCACGATTCATCGTCGGCTGGGGTGTGACAAGTCAGGTGTTGTACGGTTGACTGGTTGATAGAGTGACTGACTGGACGTGCGACCTTGGTTTTACTTTCCCGGCTACCGTGTGTTGTTTTTTTTGGGGGTTTGGTTTTGCTTTGTTTTTGTGTGCAGATTCATCAACCAGTCGGTGTACGATCTGCGGGATCGGCTGCGGGGGGTGGGGAGCGACCTGGCGGTGTATGCAGGGACGCCCGAGGCGGTTGTGCCGTCGCTTGTTCGGGCGATCCGCGAGAGCGGGGACACAGTCGAAGGCGTGTGGATGGGCAAAGAGGTGAATACGGAGGAGGTGAATGTGGAGACGCGGCTTGCGTCGCTGTTGCGCGAGCAGCAGGTGTCGTTGAAGCTCTTCCACGGCAAGTCGTTGATCCATCCGCACGACCTGGGTTTCCCGGTTAGGGAGCTGCCGGATGTGTTTACGCACTTTCGTAAGCAGGTGGAGGGGGCAGATATGTATCGGCCGCCAGTGCCTGCGCCGGAGCAGCTCAAGCCTTTCCCCACCGAGCTGCTCGAGTCGTCCACGCTGCTCGACGGCGAAGGCGTCTACTGCGTCTCGCACGCCCGTTCGAAGGATGACAAAAAGCCCCGGTATGCAACACCCAAGGACGTCGAAACGGCACTCTTGGCCCCGCTGATCGCAGAGCCTACGCTCGGAGCCGACCTGATGCACGGCGGGGACGGTGAGCCCCAACCTGCCCACTCCGCCTTTCCCTACAAGGGCGGAGAGACAGAAGCCCTGCTGCGGCTCGACCACTACCTCTCACCCACGCGCGACTCGACGGCGCCCGGAGCACGATACAAAGAAACGCGCAACGGAATGCTCGGCGCCGACTACAGCACCAAGTTCGCCGCTGCGCTCGCACACGGCCTGCTGTCCCCGCGTTTGGTCGCGGAGCGCGCCAGCGAACTGGACCGACACACGGCAGCGGGCGCAAAGGGCGGAGGATACTGGATCATTTTCGAGCTGCTGTGGCGCGACTATTTCTTTTTCGTGGGGCAAAAGTTTGGCAGTCTGCTCTTCACGCTGGGGGGGATCGAGAGCGAGATGGCGCCGAAATCCGCAGCGTCCAAGTCGTACGACTGGAAAGAATCGTCTTCGCTCAGCGACGGCAGGGAGGGGTTTGTGCGGTGGGCCACGGGCAAAACAGGCGTGCCGATGATCGACGCCAACATGCTCGAACTCGTGCACACAGGCTTCATGTCGAACCGGGGCCGCCAAAACGTCGCCAGCTTCCTCACCAAGGACCTCGGGTACAACTGGCAGTACGGCGCCGAGTATTTTGAAAGCTGGCTGGTGGACTATGACGCCAACTCGAACTGGGGCAACTGGCAGTATGTGGCGGGGGTGGGGAATGATCCGAGATCCTCGCGCCAGTTTAACCCGATCAAACAGGGCAAGGATTACGACGCGGAGGGGGAGTATGTGGCCACCTGGATCGCCGGGCTCAGGGACGTCGAGGTGCAGCACAGACACCATCCTTGGACCCGACCCGCCAACGCCCCCGACGTCAAGGACTACCCCGCAAAACCCATCATCGAACAGCAAATGTGGAGAAAACACTACAGCAACCCCGGCAACGGTGGACGTGGACGTGGCGGTGGTGGAGGTGGAGGTCACCGTGGCAGAGGTGGCGGTCGTGGTCGTGGCGGCGGAGGTGGTGGATACCGCGGCGGTGGTGGTGGATACCGCGGCGGTGGCCGAGGTGGACGAGGTGGTCGAGGCGGCGGAGGAGCAGGAGGCGATCGAGGCATTGCCGTATCCTAACGCACCTTGCTCCACCACCCATCTTCCATCCCCCCCTTTGCCCCTAACCCCCCTACTCTCTTTTCTTACCCACACACAGCATAGACGACTCTCCATAGACCCCCATTCCCATTTCCATCTTCAACACATTCCATAGACCCCATAGACGCCAGCAAGTCGAGTCAATAATAGAACCTTTTTTTTCTTTTTTCTCGCATTGATCGATGATTTTTTTTCTCTCTTGCGTTGGTGACCATGAAATCTGTCGTTTCTTTGAGGGTGAGATAGTTGCAACAGTGCATGCTCGAGCTCGAGGTCGAGGACGAGGACGAGGGGTATATACCTCTCCACAATCGTGCCGTACAGTGTGCGGGGGGGAGTCTTCCGCAGTAGTGACCGTAGCAGTTTTGGTGGAAAGCATGTCGACCAGGCTTGCCCTTGCCCTTGCCCTTGCGAATTGCGAATTGCTATCGACTCTCCACAGCAGCACGAGCTCGCAGGCCGTACCGCTCGACGACAAGCGCAACGATATCGGACCACTCGTACATGGCGCCTTTGCCAACATCCCCGCAAGCCAGCGTCTTTTCCACGGGCCCTCTGACCGTCCAACCCAGTACGCCCGTTGCTTCCGAAATCTGGCGTTCCGTCAGCGGGTTGAGAAACATCAGCGTATTCATAGCCGGGAAGAGGTACTTGGGGATCCCGGGGGATAGCGCACGGATAAACGATGTTAGTAGGTCATCGCATACGCCCGACACTATTTTGGCGAGCGTGTTGGCGCTGCAGGGGGCAACCAGCACTACGTCGCACCAGCGGCGCAGTTCAATGTGCAGGATGGGTTCGCCGAGATGTCGCCACCCCCACTCGTCCGTGTCGGTCCAGAGCTTGACTCGCGGCCGTCGCTTGTGGCGCCGTGTCCCATCGATTGCTCCTTGGACCTGATTAGAAGCCTCTTGATTCTCCTCCGCCAGATCAGCGACGGTATATTCGCGCTCTACTGCTTCCTGCATGTCTTGACGCTGCTGTCCCTGCCTCCCTTCCACCGGCTTGGACGCATCAGAATGTTCTTCCTGCGCCGCAGACCATGCAACATCAAGACCCCGTATCGCCTCCCGATCGTAAAAATGCAAAGACCTCTGCGTAGCAATGATCTGAATCCTCACATTCTCGTACCTCAAGAGCGATTGTACGATGAGCGGGATCTTGATGGATGCAACAGAGCCCGTAGACGCGAGCACTATATGCAAGGGACGGGTTGGCAGAGGTGGTTTGGAGAGCGGTGGATAGGGCGATCGGAGAGACTTGGGGAGAGTCTCGTCGTGTTGGTTGCCCGGGGTGTTGGAGGACGCCATGGCTGAGTTAGAGGAGGAAGTGGATGCCGAGTTCGAGGTCGAGGTCGAGGGCTGCATGCTGAGTCGAGAGTATGCACTCGCGTCCGAGAAAGAGAGCCTCTGTCCGAGCGAGCGAGGAAGAGGTGAACATCAATCAATTGCCAAACAGATATATATTAATGTAATGAATCGTAAAGGTTGTTGTACGTCAATGACCACACATGTATTAATATTGGACCCTTAAAAAAAAAAAGCACGGCCTCGGCATACGGAGTTCTCGTGCCATGGCCCCACTGGCCTCGACTACAGTACTCTTAATCATGCAATTGCTGTGGTAAATTAAATAAAATATTGCCATGGCCTCAAATTGACTTGTAGAAAAAAAGGTCGAGAAAAGAACGAGCAAATTACTGCATCCCTGCTCTTCCCAAGTATACCTACGACCATACACTCCCAATCGAGAGAGAATCACAATCACATCCTCACACAGCCAGTGTACGTGTATAGAAAATGCAGAGTGGCGTCAGCCTGGGATTTGAACAAGACAAAGACGAAGGGCATGTCTAGAAATACAGTAGTGTGTGATAACAAGGGGGAATCTTGGGGGGTGGGATGCAAAGGACTGAATCAGACCGAGATAGGATCTGGCTTGGTGTCTGGCAGATTGACGATGTTTTGGAGTGCTGCCATGGTCGCTGATGGTTGGCCGACGGCGGAAGAAGAGGAGGAGGGGGAGGAGGAAATCTGCAGGGTATGATTGGAGGAAGAGGTAGTTGCACCAGACATGCTCGGCGGGTAGCCGGTGCGGAGAGCAAAAGTGGGGCTTCTGACCAGCTGCTGGTCGTGCTCGGTATGGTATTCGTCGAGGATGGGCAGCTGGAGCACATTCATCTTGGGCGTGATGCACACGAGTGTATTTGTGGGGATCTCCATCCAGTCGGCCTTTTCAAATGTGAGGGGTTCGGAAGCCACGACGATGATTTTCTCTCGCCGGTCGGTCTTGACCATTCGATAGGCGCCGGGGGCGTGTTCGTAGAAGCTGGTGCCCGAGCTAAAGTAGAGCGATGCAGCCTGGTCCTCCTTGGACGAGACGTAGCGCGTGCAAATGACGCTCTGGCCGTCGGTGACGCAAAAGTTCATGAGGCTGGGCGACGAGATGCCTGCGTCGCGACTCCAGCGGTTAAAGTCGCGAATGGTGGCGAGCATGGCGCGTTGGAGCGCCTTGTAGCTGAAGGGCTCCTTCTGCAAGGGGTCGTCGAGATGGCTGAGAAAGACGGCAAAGGCGAATTCGGAGTCGGTGTGTCCCTGGGGGAAGAGAAAGAGCTGTTCGGGCAGGGAGGCGAGCACCTTGCGTTTGATGCGGGGAAAGTCGGAGATCTGGCCGTTGTGCATCCACATGAGTCGGCCGTATCGCCAGGGATGGCAGTTGGTCTCGGAGAGGGCACCGACGGTGGAGGCACGCACGTGTGCAAACACGAGGGGCGACTTGATCTTTTCGGCAATGCGCTGCAGGTTCTGGTTGTTCCACGCCGGCGTGACCGAGGTAAAGATGCAGGGCGCCTCGCCGAGCTCGGCATCGGGCGACGAGTCGTACCATCCCACGCCGAATCCATCGCCGTTGACGGCGCGAGTTGCATCAAGCCGCAGGCGTGAGTCGAAGGCCTGGTTGATGATGGAATGCGCCGGTCGCGTCACCAGATGGCACAGCTGGATCGGATCAGCTCCCTTGAACACTAGCGTTGGGGGCGAGAACATTAGCACGAAGAGAGAGAGAGAGAGAGAGAGAGAGTCAGCAGACCATGTCTTTTTGGTGAGAATGCAAGAGCAAGAGAGATGCAAACGTACCGAGCAAACGACACATTCTCCGATGTCAACACCTGTCCGGACCAGGATCTTTTGCGCCAAAAAAGAAGAGCAAGGGAAAGATGGTTGCGACTGGCTGGCTAGCTAGCTACTTGCTTGCCTGCTCGCCTGCTCGTTTGTTTGTTTGTTCGTAGTTCCGTTCTTTGAAGAGGAAAAGAGCGAAATGGGCGAGGGGAGAAGAGTGATGAGATGAGGTACGATATGGTATAGTATGGTAGGATGTCGTACGTTGGGTCGAAGTCGACTTTGCTGATGATGTTTGGGGGGCACTATTGTATGCTGTACTGTACTGGCTGAGCTGTATTGAAGCAAGCTACTTGAGCTAACTACTGTACGCTGACTCGCAAGAGGATGATGGGTTGGCTCTCATTGCGCATTGTCGAGATAAGATCGCGTCACCGCAATCCATTTTCCACGAATGATAATACTGTAGTAATAATATTGGGAAAATATGGTTGATAATATTCCTCCCTCCACCCACAATTAATGTCATTTGGTGGTGTTGGATTCAGAGAGAGAGAGAGAGACCAACACATACACACACACAATACACACTCACGAGAACTACTACTAACCAGACCCCCACTAGCCTTGTCTTTCCTACTAGTCTTTCGCTCGCTCATTGGCCCATTCTTTCCCCATTCTCGCCTCTACCAATACAGCAGCAAGCATTGACCGAGTGCGTCTTGGATCGCACATCATCATGGCAACTCGACCCCTGTCTGCTGCTCTCTTTGGTGACGAGCACCATCACGCTGGTGTGTCCGGCGCTAGTAACAGTAACAGCGGTCCCGATCTCGGTCTCGCCAGCAATGCATCCTCCTCCTCCTCCTCCTCCTCACGAGGCTCGTCGACCATCGGCCCCTGCTCCACTCGCAAGCTAGTTGGTGGCCTCCTATACCGTCATCGTAACCAAGATGCACGGCAACACTTGCACGATTCAGACTCGACTCTGGAGGCTCAGTCCGCAACGGCAACGACAACGGCAATGGAAGCGCACATAGACCAACACGAGGACCAAGTGCGCAAACTGCAAGACGAGCTATTCCGAGCAAGGTCCAAGCTGGTGCCTCACAGCGATGGCCTGAGTAGCGTCGTGTATCGGCTGCCTCTTACCGACCCGCCTACTCCCTGGCCTCCTCTCTGCACGACCCCAGAACAAAGTTCATCTCCTTCATCTCCTCCTCGGAAACCACAGAACTATACCGGAGGCATCCACGGATGGGTCTGCATCAAACGCGTCTGTGTCGACGACCAGCCACGTCCGCACTCGATCGAACGCGAAATCGCCATCCTCGAATCCCTCTCCCTCTCCCTCTCCCTCGACACCCCTTCCTCTTCCTCTTGCACAGGTCGCACACACATCGTCGATCTGCTCGCGGTGTTTTGGGATACGAAAGACGAGTTTAGCGAGTCGTTGGATGTCGTCATGCCGCTCTATCCCTGCAGTCTGCATGATGTACTCAGGGAGCCCTCTCTTGTGCCTCTTTCTCCACCCCCGTCGTCTGCCGAGGGGTATCGGAACCACTCGCAACATCCCACCCTGGCTTCCACGCTGCAGCATCTCTGGCTCGACTCTTTCTCCTTTCCAAATCCAACGTCGAATGAAACCAGTACAAATCGCAATCAGAACAACGGCGACACCGACACCGACACCCACCCTAGCCCACGCACAACCCCAGCCAAGTTCACCTCGTTCGTACTAACCGTGGCGCAGCAGCTTCTGGCCGCCCTCGCCTACCTGCATCGGAGGGGCATTGCCCATCGCGACCTCAAACCGGACAACGTCATGCTGACAGCCCAGGGCACTCTGAAACTCGTCGATTTTGGCACGGCGTTTGCTGGGTCGTCTTCCTCTCTAGACTGCGGCGCCCACGCGTACACACCCGGGCTGGACGAAATCATCGTCAAGTTGCTTCGGGATCGTGAAGTGGGTGATCCTGAGTCATCGTCATCATTGTCGTCATCATCGACAACGACGACGACGACGACGACAAAGGATCAGCTGTTCTCGAAGGGAAAAAGAGCGAAAATATGCCAGCTAGGAACGGGAAGTTATCGGGCACCCGAACTCCTCTTTTCGCCGACCGACGGTTACGATCCCTTTGCCATCGACGTGTGGTCATTTGCTGTGCTCATGGCTGAATTTTTCACCCCTTTAACACCAGTCTTCTCCTCCGGATCCCGTGGGCGGGAAGGATCCCGCAAACGTCGACTCCGAGACCCGCACGCACATCGAGACCGAGACAATCGGCCTGATTGGCAGCGTCGATTGTTCGATCCACCTCCACCAGCAGCTTCGACTTGCGGCGATATCGAGTCGTGCAAAGCAAGAACGAGAGTAGAAGAGGCGAACGAATCTAAATCTAAATCCAATCTCGCACCTGGTCACATGCAAGACGAGTTCGATGACGACGAGATATTCTTTCGTTCTGTTTACAGCGACGATGATAGCGACGGGGTTTGCGATTGCGATAGCGATTGCGATTGCGATCTCGAAGGCGAACACCAGGCAGAGTCGATGTCCTTCCCACCCGCAACAGCACCAGCAATCTCAACGTCAGGCTCGATCTCGAATTCGAACGAGATCGTAGGGTGGAAACGGAACCCCCTGTTCGAAGGAGCAAAGGGGGATCTGGGGCTAGCTGGCTCGATCTTCGACGTGTGCGGGTTGCCGTCCTCGGCCGACCAGTGGCGGGAATCAGTGTACTTTCAGCCGCCGCTTTCGCGCTTCCCCTTTGCAGCTAGACCTTCGAAACCGTTGCTGGACGCTTTGCCGATTCTTTGTTGCCTCATTACTACCGCTCCTCCTGCTGATCAGGAACACGATCGCAAGGAACAGCACATCGACAAACACAATGACGATCATGAAGATGAGATCCAGGATGAGGATGAGGATGAGGATGAAGACAAGAACAACACTCTGAACCCGAACTCCAACGTCAACGTCAATGTCAACGCAAACGCAAATGCAAGAGTGAAAGAAATCCTGACCGCATTCCTCGAGACCGTCCTTACTCCGTCACTTTCGCTCTCGGCATCGTCGCGGCCGCAAGCCACGCAGCTCGAACAGACTTTGCGATCAGCTACCTTTTCACCCCTCCTGTTGTCATCCTAGCCTACTACCCTGCACCTCCTCCATCCATCCTCTGTTCTACTCATAGCTAGGGAATCACTTACGATCAACTCACTGACCGATCACCGCCGCCGCCGGAGACTCACAAAACAGACACACAGAGTAAGATAAAGAGTTTGATTGTGGTATGGGGAGACAAGAGACAAGACAGCAATAGAAGAAGAGGAAAGGTCTGGCAGGGGGGATCGGTAGAACGACATGGTCGTTGCACGCTGGAAAGACGAGGTGAGCAATACACCGAGAAAGAGAAAGAAGGCGAGGAAAGGGAAAGGGGAAGGGAAAAAGAAGAGATAGAGAGAGAAAAGAGGAAGAAAGGGAGAGGGAAAGGAAGGGGGTAGGCGAAAAAGAGAAGCCATAGTTGTACATGGGAGGAAAGCGAAAAGAGGTCTTGTGACCAAAGAACCAAGATACTGCCTAATCCGTCGTACCGTCGTTGCCAAGGGTACGAAGGACAGACAGATCCAGATAACCCTGCCTACTGACCAGGTATC
Source organism: Testicularia cyperi (assembly GCA_003144125.1). Classification (NCBI taxonomy): domain Eukaryota; kingdom Fungi; phylum Basidiomycota; class Ustilaginomycetes; order Ustilaginales; family Anthracoideaceae; genus Testicularia; species Testicularia cyperi. Next base: position 1,146,885 of record KZ819190.1, read on the forward strand.
GAGATGAGAGGACGGGATAAAAAAAAAAGGGGATGAGACAGTTGATTGACATGGACGAGGTGAGAGTGGAGATATTAGCGAGGAGAGGCGGGAAAACAAAGGGGACGTAGGTGCGGTGGGGTGAAAAGCGAGAGGAGAGGAAAAAAATGAGAGAGAAAATGCTGGTGATGGTACATGATGCGTAGAGAGGGCTGCGATGGGGAACAATGATGGCATACACACGGGAATAGGAGAGGAGGAGAGGGATCAAAGGTAAATGCAAAGAGCAGGACTTTCTTTACCGCGGCGAGGAACCTGCTAATATTGTCATGCTACATGACCTTACACGGCCGTAGCTGTAAGAGTCAAGTGCGAAAAAAAAACGCAAGGTGGATGGAAGCCGTGCATGCTCAGAGCTGAACAGACCCCGAGGTGACCAACCTCGAAGCGGCCATCGGATATGGCAAGGCCATGCCCGACGCGATGGAAGTACCAGCGGCACGCGCATGCGCAGGAGACGGCAAAGGAGCCGCGACACTGCGGTACTTGTGATACACCTGGCTGGGCATCTGCGGACTAACGGCGCGAAGCTCCGTATCGGGAGCCACTGCGGCGCCGTTGACATTGTCCGACTGCGATCGACTAAGACTGCTTCTGCGACTGGCGACGGCACCAGAGGCGGAAGGCTGCGGCTGCGATTGGGCCTCTGCAGAGATGCGACGCAGCTCGGCTACCCAGCTCTGGAACTCGGTGTCCGCGATGACGAGGCGGTAGTCGATCGCCTTCAGGAAGGCGCGCTCGATCTTGCCGAGGTCCTTGACGGGCAGACCCGAGATGCGAGACCAGGCCCGATTCGAGTAGGTGCGGTCCTGCACGAACTTGGACGCCACCATGACCGAAGCCAGGAACATGCGTCGTGGGCAGCGAATCAGCTTGGCATCGTCCTGTGCGATGCATAGCGACGAAGCAAGGTCGGCAGGAGAGGCGATGGCGGACACGGCTTCGATGGCACCAAAGGGCCCGCTCTCAGCAGGCTCACTGGTAGACTGGAGACGCAGTGCATTGCCGAGGCGCACGCAGTAGAGTAGCGCAACCTGAAGCGTAGAGCAGGTGCTTCTGCCTCGTCGGAGCGTCTCGCGAACAAAGACCTGCAGGGGCAGACCAGACTTGGCCTCGGCCAGGTCGCAAGAGCTGACACCAGAGGCGCAATTCCAGATGCGGTCGAGGGTCTGGCAGGCAGTGCCTACAGAAGAGACGACAACAGATGCGAAATTAAGAGTTGTCACGGTGATGTCAGTGGTGTTCCAGGCACATTGCCATCGTCGACGAACCTGCTAGTGACAGTGACCAGACAGACTACTTACCAAGAAGACATTCGACAAAGGTGTCCTTGCTGTCGGGCGATGTGCTCGAGGCCGGGCTTGTGTTCGCACTGCTTCCCGACTCAGGGCCCGCCGCCGACGAAGCCGAGGAATGGGGCACCGGAGCCGCAGCTGCCGATGATTGTTGATGTTGCTGCTGCGCTTGGACAACTTCGGAGGCAAGGCGCACGACCTCGCCCTGGAGATCCTTGATGCGCTTGGCGCAGTGGTCTTGCTCGCGCTGCGACTCGGCAACGATGCCGGCACGCCAGACGGCCAGCTGATCGAGACGCTGGATGGTGCCCTCGCCGGCGGAGCTCATGCGCGAGCATGCCGATGGGCTCAGCTCGACACTGGTCTGCGAGTCATAACCGGACTCCCCGCCATCGGCCTCGGACGAGAAGACGGAGCTGTTGTAACTCGACCGCGCCGAAGACGAGAAAGAAGACGAGGCGTCCGAATTGGACCGCGAGCGCTTGCCGCACACCGTGACATTGGGGTTGGCAGCGAGGTTGAAGGCATTGCCCACGACTGGCTTGCCGAGCACATACTGCTCGAGCGCCGTGGTGTGGGTGGCCAGGTTCACTCCGCTCAGCTCGAGCTGGTCAGCGACAGGCAAGGCGGCGAAAGCCTGCAGGTCCGCGGGTGCCATGGCCGTGGCTGGTGGAATAGCGGTGAAGCTGGTGGGTGGGAGCTGCATGTCGCAAGAAGACGGAAGAGTTCGTGGCTCGACGGCAACGACAGCGTCCAGTCTTGGTCTATACGCGATGCAACACGATGGATTTACACTAGTAATGGTGCACTGCTCCTTCCGGATAAAGAGGAGAGAAGCAGACGAGGGATGAGATCAGGAGCCAATACGACGAAACCTATTCACGTAGATAAGGACCGGGGAAGATGGCGGTGGGAAACCGCTATCTTGTGGAGGAGGATGAGGCGAGAATCGAGGAAGCTGTGCTACCTCAAGACTCGACCGTGTTACGCTTCTAAGAATCAACGACTAGGGTTCGTCGTTGATGCAAGAAACGTGGATGACGCTATTGAAAAAGAGGAGAGATTCAGAGATGTGAACGCAACGACGACGAGAGGTTGAACGATGCTGAACTAGAACAATGCTGGCCAAGGCAGACAGACTGTGCAAAAGAATGGCTGACGTGGAGATAAGACCGGGTCTGCTTGATAGACTTCAAGCAAGTCAATACGTGATCGAGCTCGGGTGCCTTTCTTAATGACCCCAGATGGGGACGTTGGCGTGAGAGATCATGGCGTATACAGTATGCGGTCGTGTTGGTGATGGAAAGCTGAGTGACTGAGCGACGGTGGCTGTCCAATCCAGTTGTCGGATAGGGTGCAGCGACTAGAAAGCTGAGAAGCGGATCGACGTAACGTGCAGAACGCGAAGGACGAGGTGCAGACAGAAGAGTGGTGGCTAGTTGCAGGAATGGATCTGGTCTAGAGCTTCGTCAGAAGCTAAGCAGCAGATGGTCAAGGTGACGAAATGTCAAGGAAAAGCAAAGCTTATGAATAGATCGCCGACAAGTGCAGAGAGAACGTCGATGGAACTGAGCCGGACGGTCTGAAGAACCTTGGATGGGTTGACGCGACAAAGTGTGAGACTAGGTCGACGACAGGAGAAGAGGTTGAGAAGGTGGACAGAGTCGAGTACGGAGAAAGGCGGCCGGTGGCTGTGGAGTCACAGGCGCAGTTGTAAGGGTATTGAGGGGCACTCGAAAGAGTCTGGGCTGAGCGGCCAAGAGGGACAGGGCAATGCCAAGCGAATGGAAGCCTGTCGTTCAAGTCCGTAGGTGGCGGTGCCAGCGAAAATACTCGATGGGCGCGCAAAGGCGGAAGGGCTGGACGCTCGAACAGTAGCGAGGCGGAGGCGTGCGTAGCTGAGCTTCGAGTGCCGATGGTGACGACTTCAGTAGGGCCGACGAGCTTCAGGATATGCTGAGTCGAGCCAGGCCGAGTCGGGCTGAGCTGAAGCTGAGCGATAGAATGAGCCTCGATGAGGGCCTGCTGCTACTGCTGCTGCGGCGGATGCGTATGGGATGCTTGTCAAAGACACCTGGTGCTAGGCAACTGATAGTGCTAAGTAGTTGTCGTTCGACTGTACTGCTAGCGATGTTCGTGGGCCTAGTTGGTCAAGTCGGTATGATGCTGGTGGTGCTGTGACTACGATGGATTCCGGACGATGACGACGTTGGAAAATGAGGCCAGGGTGTCGGGTCACGGAATGGCGAAGAGGAGGCCAAGCCAGATGGATAGACAAAGGTGGCAAAGGCGAGTCAGAGAGGCAGCCTCAGCCAGGGAGCGAGAGATAGAGAGAGAGAGGGGCCGGGGCAGCAGCAACGATGTTCATACAGTGGCGGATGGCGGCGGCAGGGGTGGCCCACAAATGGCGCAGACTGGCACACGGCTGAGTGCGGTGCGGCGCAGGACGAGCGTAGCTGCAGTGTCGGTCTAGCTGCGCAGAGCATGAGAGCGCAGGTGGACAGCAGAGGGGCCGTCTTTGCTGCCAGTTACTGCAATGGCCGCCGAGAGTGGAGTCACCCGAAATTGGGCGCCAGGCCCGCACTTGCCCATCACTCTAACCACTTGGGGCAGCCATGGAAACCCTTGTCTGGTCCAGGGTCATCAGGGCTTGGCCTGGAATTTCAGGCAGATCGGGTGGCAAACATGCGCACAGGCTCTGTCCATGTGCCTTGACAATGGAGAGTCGCAGTCGTGAAGCCGCTTCCGTGAGGTCCGGCTCAGTCGAAACCAGGAAATGGTGTAACTTGGCCAGGCAGGCACTGGGGCAGAGCGAGACTGGAAACAATCGGCGACCTCGTGCCGAATGAGAGAGCTGGCGCCACAGCGGGTCGGAAGCTCGCGAGCATGGGTGGAGTACAGGCTCGCGAACAGAGGAACGGGCAGCCAGAAACTGTGCCATGATTTCAGCGACCCTGCGCGACAAGCAAAGCCAGAGAGAAGGCTTGCGCGCAGCACATTACAGTAGTGTGATGCAGTACTACTATTGAAGCTTGAAGGGCGCACGACCAGTTGATCAGTTGAGGGTGACTCCACCCGCCTGATGGCCGTTCTGGCTCCTAGGTCCATCTTAGCCTTTTGCAGTTTCGAGCCTGTCTGTGAATTCCACTTTCTCGCTTCGTGGGCAATGGTGCCCCCGCTCATTTTGGCCCGGAATTTCCGCACCGCGCTAGATTTCGAATTCAACCACGGCCACTTTGCCCGTCACAGAGAAAGGGCCAAGTAATTTATCGAAATGTGAGGCCAATTATAGCCTTAGGCTTGAAAACAGTATTGTCGGAGCTCGACTTTTCTGAGAAAAAGAAAAAGAAAAAAGAAAAGTGCGAGTCATACAAGCAGTACTTGGTCCCTACACCCCGTCTGGCTCAGCTGGTTTGGAGGCAGGAGGGCAGTACAGAGCACTATAGATAATTATTAATTGAGTGCTCTCAGCCACTGGGTCGCGCAAAGATCGCGAGGCGGATCGACGGACACCCACGTTGCTACTGCCTTGACCCTGGCACACCTCGGTACTCAGCCCCCTTCACCGTGCTTTTACATTCGGGCACCTCATCGCAGCACGATAAGGCTCAGTTACGCAGCTTCACCCTGCCCTGTAGATAGCCGGGTACCGTGCTACTGTACATCCCAGCCTGTCCAGCTCCTCCCCTTTTCCTCAGCGCAGAGTAATGGTGACTCGGCCTGCTAGATGTCGACTTGTTCAGCTGCTTGCTCTCCGTTCCATGATATCAGCTCGACGTCGCTCGTGCTAATCCCTGATCCACCCGATCAGCTCGAATCTGTTATGTGATCAAAGACAGACACTGACTTCGGATGAGCGGAGCGGTGCTGAACAGATAGGACTAGTGTATGATGGCAGAAGCAGACTCGAGCCATGTGCGAGCCAGGCAGCCGAAATGAAGACAGTCTTGTTGCACAGTACAGAGGTCGGGTCCTATCGATTCTCGACAAAGTGTGCGCATTTCACGCTAGGGATTGAGCTGTCACAGCGTTTGTCACGGCCACCACCGAGCCTGTGCTGGTGAGATCTGGCCGACACGATATTGACACTAATCTGTTGAGACCGCGCTCACCATCTTCCTCCTCACTTTCGTCTTGCGTGTAGCCGGACGAATGAGAGATTGCGTTTTAGGCAGCAAGGGCGGATACCCGCGTAAAGCGCGACGGCTAAGGGACGCTGTTGCCTGCCGTCTGCAGTGCGGTCCCATCTGCTGGGACATGCCTGATCAGGCGTAGAGGCCCCCCGTTTCTTGTGCTTCTCTGCATCGCAAGGAGTCCCATGCCCACTTGCTACAGAGCTGTGATTGATTAGGACCAAGTTGTCGACACTGGAGCGAGAGGGTGTGTGCTTTCATCTTTCAGCCGGGTCGGACGCCTGCACGCCGTACCGCGACGTGCAGCAGGTGCATCGAATCGCTGCAAGTGCAGCTGCAGAGACCCTGACGAACTGGAGCACGCCTGCATAAAGCCGATGGTCCGGGCGATTTGGCACGATCTGGTGCGATTTGGCAGGTCGGCCTTGACGGGCTGTCCGATTCATCGTCTGTCGCGCGAAAATCGGCCGCGCTTTTCAAGATATTGCGATCAAACAGGCAAAAGTGTGTGCTCATGTAAGCATGAGAAAGACTAGAAGCCTACGTGTTGGTCTCCACAAAGTTGTCCTCGCCAAATTATTTGTCAGATTAGATCAGACTAGGCCAGGAAGGTCGGAAAAGCTTCCGAAGTCGCCGAATGACATACACAACTCACACAAAAAGCTCACAGCCAATAGTGCCTATCTTGCGCACTCACCATGCTGCCATCACAGGCAAGTGCTCTATCAGTCATGTCATCTTACTCGTCTGCAATTGCCAGCTCGTCTACCAGAGGTGCTAGCTCTGCTGCATCGCGGGCAGCCGGAAGAGCTGCTCTGCCAAGAGCGACACGCGCACGCACCCAACCATGTCGTAGCTTTGGCATGAGCAACCGAGGCTCTGGCGTTACTCCGACTACACCTTCGTCGTGTAGGGCCCCCATCAGCAGAACAATTTCAAATAGCCATGCTGGGCTGCGACACTTTGCTAGCGCAAGCTCGCAATCCTTTGCGCCGCCACAGAACGAGGCGACCTCCCACTCGGACATCGTAATCGTCGGTGGTGGCGTTGTTGGCCTCGGTCTTGCATGTGATCTGGTCTCGCGAGAGCTGTATCCAGCATCTTCAAACGCCAGCGAAGCACAACCCATCACCCTCATCGAGGCGTCCGATCTGTCTCGGCTTCGGACCTGGGCGTCGAGTAAGTCAGCCCGATACAGCAGCTCCACTCCCAGCTCATCTTCAGAGTATACATCGGACGATGGCATCGACTGGGAAAACCGCGTCATCTCGCTCACTGCCGAAAACTTGACATGGTTGCGGAATATCGGTGTGTTTCCGTATCTCGTCGAACATCGACTCCGAAGCGTCACGGCCATGCGGGTCTGGGACGGCCTCTCTGGTGCGCTCCTCGACTTTGACTCTGCTGATCTGGGTTCGACTGCCTCTACTGACTCGATGTCGGGAGGCTCACAGATCAGTGTAATGGTAGAAATCAGCAACCTACAGCAAGCAATGCTGCGATACCTGGAAGAAGGATCGGGCCGAGGCATCTGCGTCGTGAAGGATGCCAGCAAGGTCGACACTATCATCCCAGGGTCCAAGCTGGACTCGACGGAGACAGAACACAGCAGTGATCAGGATCCATGGCCTGTTGTGCGCCTCACCAACGGCGATTCGATCCAGTCCAGACTTCTAGTGGGTGCCGATGGTCCCAATTCGCCCGTGCGCAAGTACGCCGGCATTGGGGACTACGGCTGGCCTTACGAGCGAAAGGGTCTAGTCGGTACTCTGCGGTGTGCAGGGCCCGAAAGGGGAGAGGCACCGGTCGGCACCACCGCCTATCAACGCTTCCTTCCCAGTGGCACCATCGCATTCCTCCCGCTCTCGGAAACGACTGGGTCGATGGTCTGGACGCTCGAGCCCAAGGTGGCAGAGGCACTCACCACGCTCCACCGCGATACGGCTGGCTCACCAGAGGAGCCACTGGCTCTACTTGTCGATGCTGCTTTCCGCCTCCCCTGGTCCTACATCGAGCAGCTGTTTGAGCGTGTGGTTACGTACGCCAGTCTGCCACAGTTCCAGCAGGGGTCCGCTGGCAGCACCACCGGCGCAGTCGGTAGTGGACGCAACTGGTCGTGGCTTCTGCCCGAGATCCCAACCGAGGCCGAGTGGGTCGAGCGTGACCTCGGAGCACCGCTGCCGGAAAGCAGCACGGGCGAGGTACCACCCAAGGTCATGTCGCTGGATGCCAAGAGTGTCGCTAGCTTCCCGTTGAATCTCAAGCATGCAGATGCGTATCTGGGTGCCTCGCTCAATGGATCTTCGCTCTTACCGTCGGGGCTACTGTCTGGAGCGCTGGCCGCGGTCGGTATTGCGCCCCTAGGAGCAGGTCAGGGAGACGGACGCGGGCGCACGGCACTCGTCGGCGACGCCGCGCACACCATCCACCCACTCGCAGGCCAGGGTTTGAACTTGGGAATCGCCGACATTCGATCACTCTCCCAGACCATCCAGACAGCTGTGGCTTCAGGCGCAGACATCGGCTCCTACAATGCCCTCAAGTCGTACGCACGTGACCGGTACTGGGAGAACCAAAAAATGCTCTCGGCAGTCGACCATCTGCACTGGCTCTTTGCAGGGACACCGGTGCCCATGGCGGACCAGGCTGATAAGGGCAGACTTCAGCGCGAGCGCGACGGCCTCGTCAAGTCCATAGCCAAGGAGGCTGTCGGTAGAGGCGTCGTCTGGGCACGTAGCACGGGCATGGAGGTGATCAACGAACTCGGATTTGTCAAGAATGGATTCATGCGTCAGGCCGGTTCCACTACGGGCGGTAACACACCCCCGGGCGCCGGATCACCGTCGAATTCGACAGCTGCATCCTCGACTTCAGCCTCGACAGCGTCGCCGTTTGGTACGGGCCAGGTCCGATCGCTGCATGTGCTTCGTCGAGCGGCATCAACAACGACAACGAATGTACTCTCGAGCCCGAGTCCTAGTCTGGCTGCTTCTACACTGACGATGCAGATCCGACGACACTCTTCGCATGCCACGGGCCCACTTGCATCCGACGCCTACACGAAGCGCAACGGCGACGGCAGCGGCTTTTCTCCAACTGACGAGGCGGCCGTGACCGGAACACCAGCCTTGTCCTCCCTGACTCCTTCGCAGCGCAGGGCATTACAAGACATGCTCCGGGTGGACCACTCTGGCGAAGTAGCCGCCAACACCATCTACCAAGGCCAGGCGGATATGTTTGGTGCGCTCGGGGATGTCAAGAATCGCGATCTGAGCATAGAGATGCTGCAGACCGAGAAGAAACATCTCGATGTCATGCGTGCGCTCTTGAGACAGCATCAGGTACGGCCGTCGTTGCTGCTGCCGGTTTGGGCAACGGCGGGGAGAGTACTTGGCGGTGTAACTGCTCTGCTTGGCCCTAGATCTGCAATGGCTTGCACGGAAGCTGTTGAAAGTGTCATCGGTGAACACTACGATGATCAGCTCAAGGAACTCGCTAGCATCCTGGAGAGGGAGGGTATCACCACTGCTTCCCTGAGCAAGTCGGACACAGCGGATCTTGCTCAGATGTCCTCTTCGTCATCGTCACAGCCACAGACTGCTGAGCATACCACCGTCGATGCCAACGCCGGTGCCGCCAGCACCACCAACACAAGCAGCAGCCAGAACCCCGACATCCATCCCTCCCTCCCGCTCCTGTCCGACATTATCAAAGAGTTCCGCGACGACGAACTCGAACATCTCGATACAGCCGTCGAACACGAATCCCAACAGGCTGCCGGTCACGCACTCCTCTCGGCGGTGATTGCCGCTGGTTGTAGAGGCGCCATCTGGGTCGCTTCTCGTGTCTAGCTTGCTCCATCATTCGCCATTTGACTTGAAACATATAATGACCCTGTTTTATGGTAGATTCTTGATTTGATAGTGTCGGAGTAGCGCCGGATCATGGCATTCCGAGATTTGTTTGGCGCTACTGCAGTATGTGCTGTTCTGTGCATCTTGCCGAGCCTGGTACAAGTATAATACCGGGGTCTAGCTGGCTGGCTCTTGTCGGCGTCTGGCAGATAAGGTATTTACGCCTAGCGTGTGATGATGCAGGTTGCCGATCCTCGGATGTCCCCCGGCACGAAATTCTGTCACCAAAAAAAAGGGTCTTTGGCCTGTCACTTTTTGCCTGAAGTGTCACACGTACGTACTCTATTGTAGCTACAGTAGTAGTATGGCTGTTTTTATATTTCTCTTACCGCGGCCGTACTGACTGTGCTGTACTGTGACTAGCTACGGAGAAGCGCGACATTCTCGCGGCATGCATGGACCCTGTTTCTCCACCTGGGCTGGCTCAGTCAACAACACTCATATGCAGGTCTGTGCATCGGCATTCAGAAAGTATCTTTTATACATGGCTAGACATGGTATTTTTCGCGTGAACTGACCGAAGCACAACTTTGCTGGATCACAGACGTCACTATTGGCGCTCCGCTAAGCTCGCAAAGAGCGGATCACATCGTCTCGTCTGCGTCACATCCACATCAATCTCCTCGACAAAGCCAGGAACGCGGACTAACGGATCGGATCTGCCTATCTGGAAAATAGCCCTCGCCAGTGCTAGCCGGATAGCATAACCAAAGTCCAGGACGCTACACCTCCCTTGTCCTTTCAGAGTCCCGCATACAGCGGAGTCGAAGGCCAGCGGGCCTGGATAAAGAGCTCCGCCTTCATCTCTCGCTTGTTCGCTCTCTGACTCTGCAAAACACGCTGCCATCATCGTCCATCACATTGCAACCATGAAGAGCAACAGGGCAATGGCTGTGTTTACGGCTTTGGCGTCCGCATTCGCTTTGTTGGGAACATGCGCTCTTGCCAACCAATCGCCCTTCCTAGCATCTGTCGATCCCGGTCAAGCTGCTCAGAGCGTGTTGAAGCTGCAAGATCTCTCGATCCCCGCGCTTCTCAAGTCTCCTCACTTTCGAACGATTGGACTGGCTCAAGACAAAGACAATGGCCACCACGGAGATCGACCGCAAAGCACCGTCAATGACGTTGGCGATGGCGCCAAGCATCACAGTGACGAGGGTGACTCCGAGCACCGGCCGGATTTCGACTCTTCTTCTTCTTCTTCTGGCAAGCTCTTCAATTTTCAGCTGCACGAGCCAGCCCCCTTGCTCAGTGTACCCGGCAAGAGCTGTGAGGTCGTACTCGTGAACCGATCCTTTGCGAATAGCTACGGCTCTCCCTCGGTGTTTGAGTATTCCCCGGACGTTTTCAACGATACTGTTTGTCGAGATGCTAGCAAATGGACCGGCTTGACGTTGACGATTGCCGGTGTCTCGCAGGGTCGGCAATTCGACAGACTCGGGACCGTCTGGCTGGGAAACTCCGAGACTGGACACGGCGTAGAGGTCTGGAGACACGACAACCCAGAACCAACCCAAACCGGCATCTACTGGAACATCTCCAAGGACGTAAGCGAATACTTTGCCTTGCTCGACCGGAATGCTACGGGGGTCTTTGACTTTCCCAATATCGTCGATCGGGTCTATACGGGTCCGCTGAATGTGACGCTCACCCTGACTGCTTCCGTCGACGGAACGTTGCCTGGGAACGGAACCGGAAACGGGAGCGTTCCAGCCATTCCCCTCTCCAAACAGCAGCAGATTCAGTCTGGAAGCAGAATCCCAGACCTCCTCGTCCCTCTCTCCAAACAGGAACGCACCAAGTCATCCCTCTTTGTTCTCGGTGGACCCGAATCGAACGGTACCTCCCTCCTCAAAATGCCGGCACACACCTCCCGCGCCATCGTGAAGGTGGTTGCGAGCGGCACTGCAGCCGAAGAGTTCTGGTACAACGGCGTCCCTGACGAGTTTTTCTCGCACATCCCCAACGCCACTGAGTTTGGCATTCAATCGCATGGCCCCTACCGTGAAGTTCAGCTCTGGATCGATGGACGGTTTGCCGGGTTCGTCACGCCATATCCTGTCATTTTCACGGGTGGGATCAATCCGTTGTTGTGGCGCCCTGCTGCGAATTTCGGAACTTTTGACCAGCCTGCCTACACTATCGATGTCACGCCGTTTCTCGGACTACTGACGGATGACATGGCCCACAACTTCACTCTGTCCATGTCAAGCGCGGAAAAAGAAGGTGTGATTACGGCGAATTCCTGGTTCGTGTCGGGGGCGGTGCACATCTGGCTTGATCCCTCGGGCAAGCGGACCACCGGCTCCCTGTTGACTGCTAGCAACACTTCTCATGTCCTTGGCAAGTCGACTGGACAGCTCGACGGAGTTCCTACAGCCAACGGATCGCTGACGTACACTACCAAAGTCCCCAAACGCCTCTTCTGGGCAGCTGGTAAAGTGGTCACTGGTTCCCAAGGCGCCAAGGTCTCCACTTGGTTCCAAACATCAGCCTTCTCCAATACCGGCCTTCTTAATGCAACTAGTCAGATCAACACCCAGCTCTCCAGCGGTTGGTCCCGCTCTGCTTCCCTGCTCTACCACAAGGTCGCTCAGATGTCGGAAGACCAACTGCAGAGCTACATTACCGATCAAACCGATACCCCTTCGACAAGCGCATTGGAACTCGAATCCACCTATCAAGAGTTTAGCTATCCGCTCTATGCGAATGCGTATCTTGCCAACACGACATTCAACGCCCGAGTCACGCAGACCTTCCATCATCTTTGTCGATCTTGGAGTCGTGCTAGGTCGACAGTAAGTGGCCTCGCAAAGGTCGCTAGGAAGGCCAACTTTCAACCCCAATTGCCAGTCTCCCTACCTTCTTCGACAGATGAACTCGCGATCCCGAGCCCGTTTCCAAAGGTCAAGACGTCCTCCCTCACCGTTCACCGCAATTCTTCCGCGGATGCGTTCCTCGTCAATGGCTTTGTCTCGCCTGGTCCTGCTGGCTCTTTGCAGTCTTTGTAAGTTTGATCGCTCTTGCCTTTGTTCTGCCCTTGCTCTAGAGTACTGGAAAGGCAGGACTCGATCAATCCTTGAAAGGATGGTGTCGCAGCGTTCTGACACTTCTCTCTACTGCTACTGTGTTCTTCTCTGTCTGGACTTTGGATCCTGGATTACGGGGTGCAAAAACAGCGATTATCAGGACCACCTCGGAAATACAATCACACGCGTCGTGGCGACTACCAATTCGACGGTGGTTAGGGACGACCTCGGTGGCTCGATTGCTCATCTTGCCCAGCCTGCAAAGCTCGTCTGAAACTCAATTCTCCCTTTTTCCTTCTCTTTTTGTGTTTACTCGGTCTCTGTATATACCCCACATTCCCGCATTCTCATTGAGGCTGGCTGCACACGTCGTGGCACTAGAGCGTGGAGGAGATTATCAAGAGTGCTGTTTGTCGTTGGTCGTTTGGTCGTGGGTGGTATTGTGGGCTAGCTTGGATGGATGCATGTACGCGAGGTGCGGGTTGGGGGGAAGGTGGTTACTTTTTGCCCTTTTTCTTTGCATTTGATTTCGAGTCGTCGGCTTTTCTTTTCGCTTGGGATCCAGACTTGGATTTTGTTGCTGGTGAGGAAGCAGGTGGGGATTTGACGGTAAAGAAGCCGTCCAGACGGCCTTGTTGTTTTTGGGAGAGGGATTTCTGGAGTTTTTCGCAGCCTTTACGAACGCGGTCTTCAGAGAATCCTTTATCGTTACATAGGAACTTGACCATGGCTTCAACGTCTGGGGATTCCCACTTGAGCTCGAGGGAGTCGGCTTTTTGGACGTCAGGATTGAGGAAGATGGCACGGGCTTCTTTGAAAGGCCAGTGATCTGGGATGACGACGGACTTCTTGGCTTCGGAACGGAGGTAGTCGAGGACGTGTTCGAGATCTCGATGTTCGCGGATGAGTTTAAGCGCCGTCTTGGGTCCGATGCCCTTAATCGGGTCGAGGTAGTCACAGCCCAGCAGGATACACAGGTCGATAAACTGCGGCATTGACATCTGCAGCCCTTCGAGCGCTTTGGACAAATCGACCTGCTGAACCGGCAGTTTTTTCTGCTCCGACGCCGTGAGATGCTTGAGCAGAATCGGCGTGCCAAACGTCAATGTATCCATATCCTCGGATCCAGCAGCATACACTTTGCCGGCACGGGCGAGTTCGGCACACTGCGCCTCTGCTTCCGACGGCGCAATGACGCAGGGGATACCCATGAGTTTGAGCAGATGTCGCACTTCTTCATTGTGCTGTCTCGTAGGGCGAACCTGTCTTCTCGCCAGCTGGTCCATCTTTTCCACATCGGCAACGTCCTTCTGTTCCTCCTCCTGCTCCCTCGCCTCCTCTCTGCGTCCGAATCGCTTCTGCAGCAGCTCCTTCTTGAGCTCCGGCGGCGTACCGTCAAAAACATACATCGGCTTGATGCCATAATCAATCATGCGCAACGTGCGGTAAAAAAAGCCAAGCAGATGCGAAGTGGTCTCTCCAGACTCGGTCATGAGCTGCTGCCCGTCATTCTGACGAACAGCAATAAGAAATTGGTAGAGCGACATTGAAGCATCGATGGCGACTTTGCGTCCAAAGTAGGTCTTGATCTCCATCTCCTTGATGGCGCTGGGTGCCTCGTCCGAGATGAGGCCCGTCAGGCCCTTGATGCCCATTGTTGAGGTCGAGGTCGAGGTCGAGGTCGAGGTTGAAGGTGGTGGGGCGAGCGCGTGCGCGTTCGGATGTGGTCTCGATCCGCAGAGTAGAGGTGATGGTCGAAGTGGTGGGGATGAGGGCGTCAAGCTGTCAGTACCGCGTACTGCTGAGCTGAGCTTGGACCTCTCACGTATTACTGTACTACTCACACTGTAGCTCCGTTGGTTGCTGTCGACATTAGTACTCTAGCTGAGTTGTGGTACTTTTTTTTCCCTGCAGTGAAGTGCTACTTTACGCGTCGCTTGCAACAGCGTGTTGACGCGCAACAAGAGAGGAAAGAGGCAAGAGAGGTGTGTGTTGTGTGTGTGTGTGTCAGTTCAGTTGGAAAAGTCGCGTGTGTCGTTCTTGTTATGTGCAGCAGCCCACGATGAATCAGCCCGCCAAATTGCTCCACTTTGCATTATTACAGTACAATTGAGAGGGGAAAAAAACAAAAAAGGGCACTCATCTAACATTTTGGCGCCTTCCGCAACGCTGCGGGAAGCACTCACTGTTGCTCGCTCCTTGGCTCAGTCTGCTGCAAGCAAAGTGACACTCACTCACTCACTCACTCACTCTAGTCCGAGACCAACACTTTTCCCCTCCGACATCTACCCCATCACCCACGCCCTCCTCCTTCTGATTGCCCGCCTAGACCTCGACGACCTCGCCTTGCCGCCGAGCCAAACCCGACCATGCTCGAGCTCCAACGTCGCCTGTTGTTGTAGGGATACATTGCCATCATGGCGCAGTCGCGGCCACCGCAGCCGCAGCCCCACACCGAAGAAGAAGACGAGTTCGATTCCATCTTTGACAATCTCGATCCTGAGCTCGAACAGAGCCTCGCTCAGGCAGAGGCAGAGGCCATCTACTCGGCATCGCAGTATCCTACCAGTGCCACTTCCATCTCGCATCTCGCCCCCGTTGCTGCTGTCACCTCCATCTCTGACCGCATCAGCAATGTTGCCGACAGCGACAACGGCAACGGCAACGGCAGTGGAACGTCTTTGAGCAATCGCAGAGGCACCTTTGTTCATCCTCCCCGAAAAAAGCCACGCGTCGACTCGTATGCGCCTCAATCTGCCAACCTCGTCCCTACGACAAAGGCCGACCCTGCAGCATACAGCTCGACGTCCTTGACAGTAGCAGCAGCAGCCGGAGCAGTACAAGCACCACCACCACCACCACCATCACGCAACTCTGCCTATCGCACTGCGCCAGATGCATTGCCACGCTTTCAGAGAGAACCTCAGGCCGACGAAGTCATCGTACACAACCTCCGCGACCATGACCTCATCAACCCCGAAGACGAGCGCTGGTGGGCCGGCAACGCTGCCCTCGACCAGGTAGAAGAAGAGGCCATTCGCATGTCCCAGCACATTACCTCTACGCAGCAACAGCAGCAGCAGCAGCAGCAGCAGCCTCCATCCTCTCAGCAATCACAACCACAGTCACAGCTGCAGTCTAGACCAGCGCATCAGGACTCCACCTCGTCTACGTCAAGGTCTCGCCTACCGACATCCGATCGTAGAACCAAGCGTCTTGCGGACATCGAGCAAGACGGTCACAACGATCAAGTGCAGCAGCTTCGAGCCGAGCTAGCACAACTCCGTCAAGAACAGCGTGCCCATGACGAAGAAGTGCAGCGTCTCAAAGACCAGGCATACCGCAAGTCTGGCGAGGTGGCCGTCGTCCGTCAAAACCTGTCCAAGCTCAACCTGGAAAACTCCAAGCTGCGCGAACGCGAAGTGGCACGCGAGCAAGAACACAAGGCCATCATCGACCGACTCAACCAAGAGAACAAGGCTGCACTCAGCAGGCTCGAGACCTCGGTTTCCTTCCGCAGAGTCGAGCAGGATACCAGCAAACGCGGCTGGTCTGCCGGCACTGTAAAGCGGCTTCCGCCACTCGGGTTGCCCTACTCGAACCGTCGGCACGACTCTCAGGTTCGCGCTGGCCTCACCACGCCCACCAAGCAGCGCCGATATGCAGATCACCACCCCGGATCCCGATCCGGGTCCAGTCCCGGCTCGGCTTCTGGTTCAGGCTCACGTCAACGCTATGCAGCTACATCTGCACCGGCAGATCGACAGGATCCCGCCACTCCCTCCCGCTCGGCTGTCGCTCGCGGCAAACAACTCTTTCCGCAGCCACAGCGACAGCCCCCATCGGCGTCCAAGAGCAAGGCTTTCAAGGGCCTCCAAAACAGCTTTGCTGACTTTGGCCCCGTGCAGGCAAAACTTCGCCAGGCACGAGAGTCGACACTCGCGAGAGACGCCCAACCTAAAAGCACCAGCCTGGCCGCGGCCGATTGGGAGCAAGAGGATCGTGCGGATGTATCTCGACCGGTTGATGATGATCACGACGTGGTCATGGCTGCTCCTGACGACGACACTCGCACACCAATACCGCGTCGATTGGAGCCCGCCACAACCAAATCTGGCGCATCGACCAGCGCACAGGATGCTGCAGCGCTCAGAGCCAGGCACCGCGAGAGACGCTATCTCTTCGCCATGTCAGAGATCCTCCGACGGCGGACCACGCTCGTATCCTACGTTCTCTGCCACGTGTCGACGCGACCTGCTGCACCCACCGAGTATCCCGTCAGCCGCTTCAACCCCTCCGGTTCCGCGCCCACGTCGACACTGCCAGCAGAGCGAACAGGCGAGACCACCCTGCAGCGCCTCATCTCCACCGCGCTCGTCCCAGAATGCCCCCCACTCGTGGTGTTCCGGTACAAACGCGCTGTCGATGTGCTGCTGAGCCATCTTAGTCACGCTACCGTGCTCGAGGCCGACGAGAATGAAGATGCACTCGCCTGCCTTCGTATCTCGAATGACGGTCTCCATGAAGGGGAGGCTCCCGGCGACGATAATGCTGCTGCTTCAGCCGATGCCCACGAGATCGACCTGGTGCATGCTACTTATCGCATGTCGTTTGGGATGGCTGCTAGTCTGTTGACCATGGCTGGTGTCTTGCTGAGAACTTGCCAAGTCGATTTGCTCACCGATGCTCTGCGGCTCGTGGCATGTCTCGCGGGCAGCTCGGCGTGCTTTGCCGCAGCGATTCAGGAGATCGTCAGTCTCGGGCCGGACGCGCGATCTGCTGAACTTGGATACCTGGCCCAATTGGGAATGCCGCCAGATGTCCGTCGTGATCTCGGTACGCCCGTACATCTCCAAGACATTCTTGTGCAGTGTGTTCTGGAGTGTCCGCCGCAACGAACAGCACGGGTATCGGACGACTCGACCGATCAGCCTCGTGGTAACGACAGCGTCGAGCAGAACAACCCACAACCCTGGGACATGGGTCACGACGCAAGAGAGGATCTACTCGACGCAGTCGTAGCGCTGCTAGACTGCCTCGCCGTGCTGTATCGCGACCAAGCCCCCTCGCCCCCCCAACCTCCCCTCTCTCTGTTCCAGCGCGACGGGATTCTAGACAAGCTGCTCCAGCGACATCGTCGCCCCACGACGATTTTCAGGGTGGTTCGTCTCCTAGCGCTTTCCGTCTCGGACCCGGCTTTCGTCCACGAGTGTCTTGCCTCCCGACCTGCACCCTCGACGGCCTTCTCCGCAAGCACACACTCCAAGACCGGGGGAAACGAGGCCAATGGCTCCCTGGATAGGAATGGCGCGGGTCAGACACGTCGTCCCGCTCCCGGTCGTGCAGCAGGTACAGCCGGCAAGCTCCGCTTCCCGGTCCTAGAAACCCTCGTGAAACACCTCGTCGATCGTCGCTTCGACCACCCCGAACACGAATGGCATCACCTCCACCAGATCATCCTCACCTTTTTGACTCAGGCTGCCATCCGGTCCGCAGACACCCTTGTTGTGCTTGCGGACAGTGCGCCGCTGCTGGCGGCGCTGGTGAGGTGCATCTCCCTCGACGCCGAGTTTGTCTGGGTCAGGAGTCGGCCGAGTTTTGGGCTCCCCGTTGCGTTTCCTTGCTACTCTGTCGCGGTGGGAGCCACCAAGACAGCGGAGAATATGAAAGCCCATGGACGTGGACACGGACAGCCCGGCAATCGTATCACTCACCGTGGTGATGGCACTACCGCCGGAAATGGCAGTGGCAATGGCAGTGGTGGTGCAGATCCAAAGCACTCCCAGCCTTCCCCAGCCTTAACGACGAAACTTGTAGACGTGTCTGGCAACAACTTCGTGCAAGCGGTCGAGAGACTAGCAGTCGACATCCGACTTCTCAAACTCCTCTACAACTACCCTCTTCCCTTGGACGCTACGGACGTCTCTGGCCACCGTCCGAACCAGCATCCGGGCCAAGGTCAGCAACCGTTGGAGCGAACAAGCTCCATCTCACTCGCTGCGAAACTCGACCAGCCCGAGACATACAGCATGCTCAACGGCGTTCGGCAGTCTTTCATCGTCGCGCTTGGGCGTGTGGCGTATAGTCCTGAGCCGGAGTGGGTGGAGGGTGAACGTGCGTTTTTGGTGGCGCTTGTTCGGTTGGTGGGGATGGAAGATCGGGGTCGGGATGGGGATGGGGATGCACTACAGCTCGTCGGTGTTGGCGGCCGTGCAGGTGCGAGTCGATCATGGTCGTCTATTTTTCTTCACAACCAAGACCAAAACCAAGACCAACCGCAACCGCGACATCAAGAACCAGCCAACCCAAACCGCACTGAATCCCCCGCGGCACCCAAACCGACCAGCACCGACTGGGACAGTATCCAGCAAGAGGTGGAGCGGCAGGTGGAGGAGCTAGATCGGGCATCGATGCTGTTGGAATCGGTGGCGGATGTGGCGAATGACCTGCTGGATCTTGTGCTGAGTCCGGAGGAGTTGGATGCTGTGTATGAGATTCTTGTTTGTGATGAAGATGACGATGACGATGACGAGGACGAGGTACACTGTCGAGACGAAGAGCGGCAGGAGCAGGAGGAGAAGGAGGGGCAAGGCCAAGACAAAGAGCAAGAGCGTTACGATCAGCGGGGGGTGGTGGGGCATGGAGGCGATTCCAGTCGGACGGATGCGAAGGGTACAAGGAACGTCGATGTTGGACAGCCTGCACCTCCAAGAGGCCGAGTGGAGGAGGAAGAGGAAGAAGAAGAAGAGACCCAGCTCGAACCGGGGCTGGATCCAGCTAGGCCGGCTTCCATCCCCCCCATTCGAACAATGTCGCGTTCTCGAGCTGCTATCTCGGCCCCGTCCTCGTCGGATCTGTCGGATTGGTCTTCCAACCCCAATCCCAACCCCAATCCCAACCCTAACCCTGATCCTCAGAAGCCGAACACCAACATCACCTCCAAGTCGACCCCCACATCGCATCGCCGTGCTAGTCGAAGCACGGTGTCTCGAGATGCCCCTCCCGCCAATTTTAATGCAAATACAAATGGCAACGGTAACGAGAACGGCAATGGTAATGCAAAGGGCAATGTCGATGTAGTCATTATCGACGACGACTCGGACTAGTTTTGTCCACCACTGCGCATCTCTCCCCCGGTCGTACACGTGCGATACAGGAGATAGTATTTCTATCTAATCCAGTGATCCAGTATCGCTTATTCCCGATTTCTTTTGCTTCAAAAATTGCCTGACTGGGAAAATCCACTAGCTGTCTGTGCGAATCACCTCCCGTGCCATACCCAGATGCAGAAGAGTAGTTTCACACCACGTCATGAAACTGCTGATTTTGTTATATCACGCCTTTGAACGACTTGGCAATTCGAGTTGCGGACTGGAGCATCGGCTGGGGTAAAGAGCTGGGATGGAGTGCTGAAAGAACGACGAGTGATGGCCAGCAGACCGGCGAGAGTATACGAGGCAAACGACAGTGACGCGGCATTCTGCCCGGCTGGAATAGATGGTGAAGATTGAAAGGAGGAACGGGGAAAACAAGAGATAAACATGGAGATGGACATGGAGTGGGTAGTGGGTAGTGGTAGTCATGTGGTGAACGCAGCTCACGCAGCTAGACGTACAGACATCCGAGAGAATCACTGAACGCAAACGCCGGCGCGGGATCCAAGGGCGGAACGAAATGGCATTGGTCCACAGTCCACATGCATTCCAGCAGCACCAAAACCGCAGAGATCCACGACCACAAGAGCCGTCGAAACACGCCAGAGATGACAAAACAGCGTTCCAAGGGTCAGTTTGTGTTGCTCGTCGAGCTTGGCTTGGTGTGTTCGCGGTGGTCTTGAAGGTATACAATAGGAAGTAAGTCGGGTTGTAGATTTCAACGCAGTGAAAAACGCGTTGACTATAGCTGTGCCGCCTCTTCTACCAAAAGGCTCTCCATGGTCCATCGTAAAGGAGTCCGAGTCCATGCCAGAAGAACAGACTTGTTGTCGTCGACGCTTCCGAAATAATGACGGTTGATCGATGGATATCGAGTTCCTTTGCTGCCAGCGCACGCGTCGGGAGTAGAAGAAAACAAGGCGATGCTGACGAGAAGCGAAAAGAGGAAAAGGAAGGAGGGATGGCAACTTGAAAGTGCTCACATCCACTGGTCTTTAGACCAGCCGCTGTCTTGGAGGAAAGCGGCCATGACCTTGCTTCCGGTCTGGAGGAGGGGGTGACCAGCAACGACCTGTAGGAACCTCTCGAGGCCCTCACGGCGGCCTTCGATGACCTCGTCTGTGAATCTGTTGGTGAAAACCTTTCCTGGAAGTGGCGGGATATTGACACGCGTAGACTCGCGCTCGAGGATGTCGCGGAAGTACTCAAAGTCGCTGTATCGACGGCGGACGGACGAGTAGCGGAGCTTGAACGCGGGGATGTTGGTGCGCGTCACGATCTCGTAGTCGGTGTACATCTTCCGGCCGATTCCGTGGGTCAGGGGGTTTCGGACTTCGACCTCGAGGAAGTTTTCGGGTACGCCGTACATGTCTTCGACTGTTTCGCGGCGGGTGTTGAGCGAATCGACGCGGGCGAATGGCGAGTAGGCTGGAACGGTGTAGTTGGATGCGGGTAGCGGATAGCCGGGTGCAAGCTGGCGTGGGGCGGCACCATATCCGCCAGCGCCCGCGGCGGAGAAGCCCGCAGGCTCGTTGGGCAAGAGAGTCGATGGCGTATGCGACTGGAAGCGAGAGGCACCTCCGAGGGCAGGCTGTGTGGAGGTCGGCGCTGTTGCTCCGGCAGGGAAGGCGTCAGACGACGACTGCTTGTAGTGCTGCTGAGGTCGGACTGGCGAGGCAATGACCGACTGCTGTGATGGGATCCCAGCCGCACTGCCACCGCTGCCTTCGCGTACTGGAGACGTTATCGCCGAACCGTAAATGTTGCTGCCGGGAGGCGACTGCGGCGAGGCTGCCGCCGCAGCTGCTGGCGCGGCCACGGGTGATGATGCTTGGTGAGGCTGTGGGTAGGTCGATGCAGCAGCGCCGAACCCGGCATCGTTGCGGCCATAGGGTCCTGATGCTCCATTGACGCCGGATCCTCCGAATGACGAGCTCTCGTCGTTGACCGGGCCGCTGCTACTGGCGCCAAAGTAGGAACCGCCGAAGCCGGCCTGCGGATATTGTTGCTGCTGGTGTTGCTGCTGGTTCTGCTGATGCTGAGTCGAAAAAGAGGTGAATCCACCAGGAGGCGAGGTGGCCCCTCCAAATCCACCTCCAAAGCCGCCGCTGGCACTGCCACCGTTGGCCGAAGCGGCGTTGTTGAGACCTGCCGCTGATGATGAGCCCGAAGCACCCCATGGATCGTCATCGTTGGACTCGGTGCCACCCCAGGCACTGGTGGAATTGTAGCCGGGCGAGAGCGGGCCCGCCGAGTAGAACGCCATGGCCGCTGCGCTCGTTCAGGATCGTGGAGCGGCTGTGTCGACAGTGAAACCGAGGATGAGGATTGCAGCACCGACTCTATGCACTAGCTGCTGGTGATGATGGCCGTAAGAAAATTTGGCCGAGATAGACTGAAGATATCGAAGCTGGGCGGATACAGTCCCACGAAGAGGGAAGAAAAAGACGACGACGTCGCAGAGCGTGTGGAGAAGGAAGAAAGAGCGAGCTCGCCTAGGATGCGATACAGTACAGTATTGGCTCTCGAAGTCGGTGCTGAGCAGGGTCAGTCAGTGTGCTCGGCGATGCGAGCGGTGATGCTTGGACGGCAGCGATAGCAGCGCGGCGAGCCAGAGGCAATCCTGTACTGTCCAGTAACTTACTGGCTCTAATAATTGCAATTATTGTTAATTGTGCTCTGCTCTGCTCTACTCGGCTTCGCGCTCGCACGAAGCTTTGCCGTCGAGTCGCTGTCATGCAGGTGAGTCCGAATCGGCTGCTCCTGTTTGACACAAATCCAACACCCACACACACGCACACACGTTACAATACTACAGTAGTGCTACCGCGCGTGCCTCTCTCTTGTCTCTCTCTATCTCTCTCTCCGCATCCAAATTTGATCAAGCAAAATGAAGTGGTTCGCACGTACTGCCCGATAAGCCTTTTGCCCGATGCGAGGATCTCGGTCCACGGAGCCGATTGTCACTGCAGTATATTCTGTACTTGCTGTCTCGGTGCAGTCGCGCTCCACTTTTCTGGTTCTCGAATGCTTGCTCAACAACTCGCATCCGACTATCGCATTGCTCATTCCCCTCCTCCTCATCACTCCCAAGTCTCTTCCATCCATTTCCCTTCGGCCTGTCTCGGAGCAGTCCAGCTAGTCGCGTAAAAGGCAGTGCTTCAATATGGGCACCATCGGCATCCCCGTCAAGCTCATCCACGAGTCGGTTGGTCACGTCATTACCGTAGAGCTCAAGGGCGGCGCATCATATCGTGGAACACTCTACGATGGTAGGTACCTACTAACAAAGTGCAGGCAGGGAGGACGCTATGCCACTTGCGAATTCTTTGTCCAGCTACTCGCTCGCAACCAGGACGGATGACTGACTATTGCTCCGTTGAAATCCTGTCTATCACCTTGTTCGACTTTTTATTTGCGATCACAGCCGAAGACAATCTCAACGTGGCCATGAAGGATATCACAGTGACGGCACCCGACGGAAAGCAGTCGCATCTCGAGAACGTCTACATCCGAGGCAACATGATCCGCTTCGTCATCGTCCCCGATATGCTGCAACAAGCACCCATGTTCAAGCATGTCGGTCCGAACGCCATGAAGGGCCGAGGTATCGGAAGTGCACGAGGCCGAGCTACCATCCTTAGAGGTAAGTTGATGTTCCACGACAGCTTGCAACGCGTACCGTTGTCAGACTCAGGGGACAGTGCCATAGTGCACACCCAAGGTCGCGAGTCTGTGGTAGTTGTGTCTATCTCTTCACAAGTTTTCTCTCTCGTCGCGACAGAAATGCTGAATCTTGTCATCATCTCCTTCCATTCCATGTACACAGCACAAGGGAGAAGAGGCCGCGGTGGCTCTTCCAACACCGGATCGAGACCGGCGCCTCGACGCTGAGCAAGGGTCCGACTACAAAATCTTGCCGTTTCCGGCCTGTTCCTCCAACATCAGGCACAATTGTATGCCTTGTACATTAGTAATCCTACAAACATTGACCAACATTATCATCTCGACCGCAATCTTTGCTGCTTTCGAAAGGACATCTTGAAGCCAGAACACGTACGACGTGGATGCTCCGACACACGCACGGTGCTCATCGTCGACATACTCGATCACGCTTCTGCTGCGCTGAGTTGACGGCCCTCACCACCTGACGCCAGAGCTTTTAAAGATCAAAGTCCCGCAGCTCGGCAGATGGTGACACACTGACATAATTCTCCAGTCGTGCCTTCGGGAGGTTCCGACGGCGCAGCGGATGAGAGGCAGTGTTGTGATGAAGCTGTGACAGTCACTCGACCAGGCAGAACTAAATTGCGGTACGGCCCGCCTTCCGGCTGCAACTCACATTGACCCTTCCCACATCACACGCATGCATGTGCCTGAGCGGACAAAGCGATGGTAGATCTACCTTTCTGCGACCCAATAGTCACTGCAATTTGGCTCGCGGGTTGGCGTCGGCATATCTTCCGATGCAATGCGTGAGATTCAATCGCGACCTGTATGGCGGTCCTGAGCTCTGCTAGACTGACTTTGACAGGTCGAGACAGGGAAGGGGCTGTGAATCTCGGCACCTTCACCGCCCGACATGGCGGAGAAATCTCGCTCAGAGGTGCGTCTGGGAGAAACCCGAACGGTCTGCGGTCGTCGCGTGCAGCCCAGGCGCCGACTCTGCTCGAGCAGCTCAACAAGCACCGTCATCGCACACCCTTCTGGTCAACACGACGTCGGAACAAGCTTCAAGCAAGTGTCATAGGCGCATGGCGGCAGGCAGCAAATCATCACTCTCATCTTCAAAAAGAGCCTTTCGGAGCATATCCGATAATACCAGTGCAACACAGCGAACAGGCTGTGAGGAGGGGAGCCACGGAAGAGAAAAAAAGGTTCTCAACGCAGAGATTCAGCTTGCTATATGGGTCTCAGTCAGCTGCAACGTCCGAGAAGCCTTCCTTTGCCCAGTACATACTTTTATTCTATATCTTATATAGTTTATTTATTTATTTATTTTTCTATTTTGTTTGATTTCTTTCCCACCGTGTCTGGTCGAGAAGGTTGCGGCCTAGCCGATGGAAGAGTGAGCAAGCAAGCAAGCAGTGAGTGGGGTGCGAAACCGAAAGAGGACCGTAGCTTCCCACCCATGCGACTTGGGCAGCAGCGGGTAGCGAAAAAAAAAAGGCGGCGGAGGCGGCGGCGTCCTACTTTTGGGCTCAATTTCGCAGTCAAGGCCCACGGGCCCTTTTTCTGGTAATGGCCGCGCTCCCGTCAGTATGCCCGCAGCGACTCCAGTACAGTAGGTTACTACTGTACAGCACAGTAGGCAACCTTAGTACAGTACAGTGCAGTCCAGTACAGTAGCTACTGCGCCCCATCCCTGATCCCTTCGTCGCCAGAGTCTTCATTTCATCAATTGGCGTCGTCGCGCTCAGACACTCCTTCGTCGTCGCCCTCATCCCCACCGTTACCATCTCCATCTCCCTCCTCATCGACTTCAAAACAACATCTTCCCTTTCGACCCCCCGACCTTCACCGTCGTCTCTTTTCATCGAATCGACCGCCTCTTTTGACTGTAGCTTCGACCTCCCCTGCTGCCGCCTTCGTAAAGGTCCCTGATCCTACTTTCGCCAAGCACCCTTCTTGTTATCGACGTTTTTCAGATTCGACCCTTTTAGGTTTGCTTCGCAACGGCCTTGTGACCTAGCCTTCACCAAGAGCTGGCTATCTGCTTATACCGCTGTTCAGCCTTTTCACGACCGCTTGTCACTCTACGCGAACGAACGCAGCCCTCGTTTCGGTTTCCAATTTCCTGCGCTCGACTCGACTTCCGTACTGAGTCGCTCAACTTTGCTCAGAGAGCATTGCAGCCCCCGCGAATCACACAGTCTCGCCATAACTGGCAAGTCGCTGTACACGTAACTGCGTCTCTCCGGTAAAGGTAAGTAGTTGTCGGCTGTCCCATCAATTCTTCATCTCTGTCTTCCCCAGCGATCGGCTCTTGCACGATAGAGTGCTCTTGGACCAGGCGTCAGTCTCTGCGTACCAGCGTGATGGTCTCATAGTGTCCAGCAAATCGCACAGCTGGCGACGCGATGCGAACACCATCCGGCCCACGTCATCGCCCCTTGGTCGCTTGTCTTGCCTATGTCTTCGCACACGACTGCCACCCCAGACTGCCTCCCTGTTCGTTTGCTCTCTCTCTCTCACTTTCCTCATACGCCCCGAAGCGCATCTCGCTAAACATCCTCTCCCTCTCCTGCGCTCCTTCCGACCGTTTACTGTCTCATGATGGACTGCTCTGGTCTGCATTGTTCGGCTTTCTACATCCTGCCGCTGCAACAGCCGTACGCATCCTTCACCTTTCGCATCATCCTCTGCGCCTTCCACAGACACTATCCACCATCATCCTTACGCGGACTTGATCTGGCTTGCCCTGTCTTTCCACGCACAAGCCGCTCCTGCCACCGCCCACCGCCCATCGTCCATCGCCCACCTTTCATATCTACTCGCACTCGGACCCAATCCGTGCTTCGCAATCACCCTGTGGCACAAGTGATTGATTACTGATCAGGCTGAATCATTTCTTTGATTCTTCCTCTCCTCCGCATCAAACCTTTCCTGGCTGTTCCTTTGTCGAACCTGGGAACCACCGTCAAACGCACGTCGTTGTCACATTGACTATGTCAGACGCCGCAAAGCGCCAGCGAGACTCCTCGAACTCCCCCGAACCCGAAGCCAAGCGACCTAACGTCCAGTCCGATTCAAAGAAGTCCGATTCAAAGGACAAGTCCGCCTCCACCTCTCCCGACAACTCCAAAAAGATGGCTACCGACGCCAGCACTAAGCCGCTCTCCGAAGAGAAGGACGCTGTCGACCTCGGCGCTTCGGTCCCTGCCGAGGCCAGCTCCAGCAGCGACGCCAAGCACGACGGCGCTGATGGATCCAATGGTGCTGCTCAGGATGCTGCCGGCGACGTGACCGGCTCCGGTGGTAGCGTTGGTGATTCGTCCGAGACGCAAGCTACGCAGATCTCGATGCGCACGCTCATCGTAACCAGTGACGCCAGTGTTATCATCGGCAAGCAGGGCAAGCACATCAACGAGATCCGTGACAAGAGCAACGCCCGTCTCAACATTGTAAGGCCTGACAGTCGACCACATTCGCCATCCTAGCACAGACGAAGGCTAACTTTGTGCATCATTTCCCATTTTACCACTACCACAGAGCGAGATCATCCCCGGCAACCCAGAACGCATCCTTACCGTTTCTGGTCCACTCGACGCCGTCAGCAAGGTGAGTAGCCATTTCATATCGGTAGTCGGAAGCCGACATTGTGAGATGGGCTGGAACTAACAAGGTCATTGTGTCGACGTTCTGCTTTTCCAACTGGGTCTTGCTCGCCGCAGGCTTTCGGTTTGATTGTACGACGCATCAACGACGAGCCATTCGACCAACCCTCGGTGCCTGGCTCCAAGGCGGTGACGATTCGATTCATTGTTCCCAACTCGCGCATGGGCTCGGTGATTGGCAAGCAGGGATCCAAGATCAAGGAGATTCAGGAGGCATCCGGTGCACGACTCACTGCCGGAGAGGCTATGCTGCCTGGTTCGACCGAGCGAGTTCTGAGTATCTCTGGTGTTGCTGATGCGGTCCACATTGCCGTGTACTATGTCGGTACCATTCTGCTCGAGCACCAGGATCGAAACGCCAACAACCTGCCGTACCGCCCTACAGCTGGACCTTCTCGACCTATGGCTGGACAGGCAGGGTTTGCAGCGCAGCAGCCGTTCGGCTTTGGTGCACCTGCTCCGCTTGCCGGTGCTGGGTTTGGCGGGCCTGGTGGTCCGGCTGGTGCTCCCCAGCTTCCGCCCGGTTCTCAGACCCAGCAGATCTTTATCCCCAACGATCTTGTCGGCTGCATTATCGGCAAGGGTGGTTCGAAAATCAACGAGATCAGAAGCATGTCTGCCTCGCACATCAAGATCATGGAGCCCGGCGCCGGCATCGCAGCCGGGGGCTCGGGCTCGGAACGCCTCGTCACCATCACTGGCCCCCCGCCCAACATCCAGATGGCCGTCTCCCTCCTCTACCAGCGCCTCGAACAGGAGAAGATGCGTCTTGCCCAGGGCGGCGCCCCTTGAAAGCCCCCCTAACCCAACTCTACCACCTGTCTCTCGACACAGCTGACGGCTCGACCATGCCAAACTCGACATTCGCACACAGCGACAGCGACAGCGATACACCACAGTCAAGTCCCCATCAACACGTGCACGTGGTCGCATAACTACCTCTCCTACCTCTCTCTCTCTTTCTCGCACAACTCCCCTCTCAAACCCTCAACTTCTCCAGCTAGCCTCGTTCTCAATGCGTGTAACATAGGCCTCTCTTGTCTCTCTTTCTCTTTCGACTTGTTCGACAGCGTCCTGGTTCCAAACTCACACAAAAAGAATCTCAAATTCGTTTTCGCTTTTCTGTCTTTCTGTCGTGTCGAATCCGCCCACCTAGTTTCTAGAAGCTGAGAAAGAAAGAGAGAGGCGAGTAAAAGAAAAGAAAGACGAAAGATAGAGATGAACAAGAAAACATGGTAGAATTGCAAGATGCGACAACGTGACGGTAGATGCGGACGCAAAGGCAGAGACAAGACTAGGACTGAGGTATAGCGACTGTGCGGGACTTGCGGCGAGCGATAGGATGCAGTAGAAAACTGTGGAGAGCTTGTTGACAAGGTCCAAATGACCAACAACAGAGAGTAGGCCGTTGCTTTCAGTAGAGCCGAGTAGGAACGTCAGAAAGGACCAGGAGGAATCTGAGTCGGACTGGTAATGTTTCCGGTCCGCATGAGGGTCTTGATTCGAGTGAGTTCGTCGGTAAGCAGTGTGAGCTTGTCCGTGATGTCTTTTGATTCTCTCTGTTCGAGTTCTGCAAGCCTTTGCAGGAGGGGCTTGGTTTCCTTCTCCACCGCCGACTGCATGGACAGATTGAGCGACTGGATCTTTTGCAGCAGAGAAGCTGAGGTGATTGGTCCCCCCTCCTTGTCTCCAGAAGATCCGGATTCAGATTCACCGAGAAAGCTGAGAGACATCTCCTGTTCAAGTCGTTGCTTGAAGGAAAGAATCTTTTGATACTCTTCGGACATGTCGTTGAGCTGTTCCGCATGGCTGGCTCGAAGCTCCTTGACTTCGGAAATCAATCGTTCCCTCGCCGTTTTCCACTCTGAACTGAGGGCATCGTACTGCTGCTCTGCCCGACTGCGCTTGATCCGCTCCTTGCCGAGCTCATCTTCGACATTGCGAACCCGAGCTCCCCATTCTCTCGACGCCCGTCCCAGCTCCTTGGCCTCGGTCTCGGCTTTTCGCGCCCGTTCTAGCGCCTCGCTGATTTGACGATCCTTGCGCGCCAAGATCGAGATTGAAGAATCGTTCTCTAGCCGCGCCCTCGACAGGGAACCCTTCATTTCCTCTGCCTGCGCCTGAAACTGTGCTGCTTGCGTCTTGGCGGATTGGAATGCTGCTCGCGTTGCCTCGAGCAGGGTCTTGGTCTCATTGAGCTCGGCAGTGAGGGACGAGATAACCTGGCCAGACTTGTTTGCGCCATTCGGGGACGACGCCGCTGATGCCGACGCTGCCGGTGATGCGGCCTTCGAGCGCGGCGGCGAAATGGGTGCTGCAGGAGCCAGTGACGCTGCTTTACCAGCAGATCGGGCCGGAATAACAGGAGGCGCTGTAGCAGATGGCTCGGATGTACCAGGTGAACTCAAAGCTGCTTTTGCGGATGCAATGGTGCGAGAAAACCTGGACGAAGACGCCTTTGGGGCCGGCGAGACCTGCACTGTAGCAGACGCCGTCGCGTCAGACGGAAGAAAGAAGGCCGAAGAGGAAGACCCCTGGTCGATCTGAGGAGTAGTCGGTGCGGCGGGAGAGCTCTCTGTCGAAGACTGTGCGGCTATCGACAGTGATGGCGTGCCGATCGAGCCGATCTCTACTGTCGGGGCAAGAGTTGTAGCAAAAGATGAGACATCTCGACTACCAGACTCGTTCACACTCAAAGGCGTGTCTTCGGTGCAATCAATCTGTTTCGTCGCATGGCTGTCTTCAGTAATCGATCGGGACAAGCTCCCCTCTGTGATCATTGGAGCTCTGCTTGAAAGCGAGTCCGCCGTGCAACCATCTTGTGGAAGTTGAGATTGTCGGCGCTGTGAGAGCAGGTTAGAAATGTGGTCGTCCTTACGCTCAAGTTCTCCCTGCAGCTTTTGCAGTTCCTTGCGCAGATGGGCAACTTCCGAGGCATTGGAGATGGCATCCGAGGAGACTCCTGTGGGGATGTGGGAGAGACTGATGTCGAAGCTCTTGTCCGCACTAGTATCTGGATCGGTCGAGGCTGTTGGGTGAGGCGATGATGTCGGCGGCAACTGCGTCGAGCCGCTTGCTGAAGATGAAGCAGATACCGGCGCAGATGCAGATTGCTGAGTTTGCGCTAGACGCCTTGATTGTGACTGCGCATGTGATTGTGACGAAACTCTTTGTGATGGAGCTTGTGCTGATGCTGAGGCGCGCCGAAGGGCTGCTGTCTGTGATGCTGTCGATAGGTCCGCCTTGACGATAGGTGCTGACGATGCCGTGACCTTGGGTTGCGCGGGTGCACTGGCTTGTGACAAGGCTTCCACCTTGGACTGCACCTGTGATTGAGTCGGAACACTCCCGTTGAGGGGCCGCGACTTCGCTGTTGACCCGGACTTCGAATGTCTCGAAAACATGCTGCGCAGCGGACAGTAGAGGTGATGGTTGTGATCAGCGCGGTTGCTCGGATGTGCCTTCTGACTGGACGAGGTGCGGTGACAAGTCAGACTGCCCAACCACAATCAGAACATCAGAGGCAAAAGGTGCAGGACGGTAGAGGAGCATAGGTACGTTTCTTCAAGACGGAACGTTACAAAGTGACAACGAACATGCACACACAGGCTCGGCTAAAGGGGGAACGAGCGCAGTTTGCAAAAGTCAACCACAGGCAAGACGCCAGAGCGATCCAGCATTTACACTTTTGTCCAACACGCCGCCCACACGCGCCTACAGTACTGTGCAGTACACACTCAGGCCTGCAGCTCGTGCAGATGAAAGGAAAAAGCTTTTGCGTGCATGCGCTTACAGGCAACTGCGAGTACTCTGGACCGTTTGCTTGTACGAAGCTTCAACCCAGAAAGCCTGTATGTCGCAAGGCGTATCGTCAGAATGATGGTCGCCAGGATGGACGCCGTGTTTCAGAGGCATGTGCGAGCGCGTTCGGACAGACAGAGTGAGCAGCAAGACCAACACTTTTGCGCCGTTGCTTGCCGCTTTAAGACGCACGACCCTGCGCTGTGCACCTGCGCAAGGGGACACACCAAGCGGCAACGCGCGAGAATAACACAGCGTGGTTGAGCCCCGCCAGAACATTATCAGTTTAACATTTGGCCAAGGTCCGGCCAGAGATGAAAATTGGCAGGCCTAAAGATTGTTCTTCGAAAGGGTGCCAGTCAGATTCACAGCACGCGCTGAATCACAGTCCCCTCGATTGAGAGTTGCAAGTGAGGAAAGCCTCCCGATGACCACCGGACGTGCTCTGCTTGTCACATAGCCAATTCGGCGCGTGATTACAGAAAGGCCTAACAACAACCGCCGAGGCTGTCCGACTCGAGTCGGTTGCTCAGCCATCTGCGAGCTGGACGCGCTTGTCTCTGCTTGCGTCGCCAGCCATTCGCCACGCACCACGGCGCACCTCTATCTTGAGCTGAAAAACTCTGATACTGTAGTGCACGGATGAGGCTCTTGACAAGCTGCTGAGCCAGTAACGCAAAAGCTATGGAGACGGGGAATCGTCGATTTCTTAGCATTCTGTATAGCGTTGACGTCCGTTCTTGGAGTTACGAACGGTCCCAGCGCAGAGCAGTCACTCGCCACTCATTCTCCGGACCAACTCAGACTCTGCTTTCCTGTGATCTCGACGTTTCATCCTACAAGTCGAATGCTAGTGAGCCAGCTGCCTTCTTGCCCTAATCGAACTAGGTGGCATCCTGTCAAGATGAAGCAATTGTAGAGTGAATTTTGCTGCTCTGGCAAGCATATAAGCGCTAAGCGCTATCGGTCAGCGACCCTCACATATTTTTGAGCATCCCGCCATTCTCGAGAAACTTCTGACATTCCTCCACAACGTATACTCTAGCTATAGTCTAATCAACTTCTTCCTTCACTCGGATTCCACCATTTCGATTCAGTCTCAAAATGGGTAGCAGTTTCTTTGACAGGTTTGCCGAAGTGTCTGCGCCAGAGGTTGCCTACGATCTCTTCGAAAAGTTGCAGTCAGAATGCAGATTCAAACTGCCTGGGAAGGATATATCCTCATTTCTGAATGACAAAAAGCTCTGGACGATGGTGGATGACCAGCACAGGTCAAATTGCGGGCGTTTCGAAAGGGCTCTTTCGGAGATGGGAATATATTATCTCCTGGTCTCCAGTGACCGCATCGAGGAGCTCATGCTGAAGGAGGGACTTTGGTACATTGTCGAAGAAAAGTGTAGCGAGATCAAGTCGCTAACGAACAAATCGAAACGGCTTTCCAGTAAGCTAGAAGAGCTCCCACCTCAGAAGCCAGAAAATGAGGTCGAGAGGTCGGAAAAGCCACTGTACCCACCCAATGACGATCTTTCTGACGAGGAGACAGACGAGAGCGATCCCGAGAGCATCGAAGTGTACGCTGGAGATATGGAGCAATGCCGTCGGAAGCTTTGTGAGGTCAAACAAGAGCTTGAACAGATGTTGCCAGCAGCTCAATTCCTTTGCTCGTACATCCTCAAGTGCAAGGCCTTCAAAAAGTACGGAGCACCGGAATTCGACTACTCCATCCTCAACCTTCCGGTGGAGGAGGAAGCGGAACAGGATAGCAGCGAGGAAGAAGAGGACGAACAAGGCAGCGAGATGGAAGAAGACGGCAGCCTTGAAGGTGAAAAGGACAGCAAGTCCCAGTCTGCCTCGCAGCCATCCCAGTAACGTGTCCGACTCGTCACCGGCCAGCTCGACTTGCGTCGTCTAGAGCGTCTTGGCGATGTCAAGCTTCAGGCTCCAGAAGACTAGAAGAACAAGCAGACGTCACAACAATGATCCTCTCCAATGTCTCGGCATCCGTCTCTCGTGCCCATGGATGGGTCAACAAACAAAAGCGTCCGGTCAAACTTCTCCCAAAGAGTACGAATTGTAAAACAAACAGAACAAGTTCGAGAAGAAAAAAAGAATAACGAATTGCAGAGATTTGTCAAGAGTATTACAAGAGTGTCGAGACGAGGCTTTTGCTAAAGAGGCGAGCGTTTCCGTTAGTCTCTACGAGTTTTGCGAGGAAGAGTTCGTCGTTGACTGGGGACCAGTATCTGCGTTCTTGCTTGAGCTGGGCGAAGAGGGCGGCAGCTTCGGAGCGGGAGAGAGGATTGGAGGTGTTGAGGACTTTCGTGTTCGCAAGGGCCAGTTTTGCGTTTTCGAGGTGCTGGGGGGCGAGTTTAGTGTACGCGTTGATGGCCTGGGATACGATTGGGGGTTGGGAGGAGGAGTCAGCGAGGGCGATTGCGAGTTCTGGTGGGGTGAGGAACTCGGTATGCGAGGTAGAGATTGCGCCGAGGACGATGCCCTTCTTGAGCGAGAAGGGCGAGGGCTTGTCTGAGGCCGAGGCGGAGGTGAAGAGGGAGAGGAGGGTGCGTGGAAGACCGAGCTCGTAGGCCTCGAGCGGGGTAAAGTCCGGATCCTTGTAGAGGGAGGTGCGGAAGAGCGACTGTACATCATCAACAGCGACGAGAACAGGACACTCCGTCTGCTGCGCAAGCGTCTTGATGACGAGCTCAAAGACAGTATGCCTCGCCGAAGCAGACGCGGACTCGTCAACACCCCGCTTGATGACTGCGTCAAGGGGAGTGCCCTGTGCAAGCTCATTGCCGTCGATGGTGGCAGCCTCTGTTGTCTTGATCTTTTTCAGTGCTGCGCCATTGACCTTGGCGATCGCGTCCAGGAGGTCCTTTGTAGCCTCGGGTTGGACATACGCCTGGTGAGACGAGCTGTAGGTGTAGAGCGTGGACGAGTTGATGAGGTTGATGGAGCGCGGGATCGAGATGACGACCCAGCCCTCATCGAGGGCATATGCGATGCTCTGGGCCACGAGTGTTGACTTTCCGCTCCCGTTGTTTCCCTCGAGTACGACCTTGTCCGACTTGCCGCCCTTAGCAGCAGCGTCGAATCGGTCAAGCAGGTCGAGAGTCTGCTGACGAACGAGGGTTCTCGGTTTGGGCTGAGCGTCGAGCTCCCGTTGAAGCTCCTGAGGAAGACCAAAGGCCTTGAATGCGGCGAGAGTGGCATCGGTGTAGGCAAAGGTGTGTCCGATGGCAGCCTGGGTGAGGTTCTCAGCATGCAAAGGCTGGAGGTGCGACATGTCGGGGGACTCGAGATGGAACTCGGAGTTGCGGGAGAGCGAGCTGGACGAATCGACACCACCCTTTCGCTTTCCGCCGGTGGATCGCGGACCAGAGATACCGGCCTTCTTCTTGACCACGGCCTTTTTCTTTACTGCGGGTGCCTTTTTGGCGGCTGCCGAGGCGGAGGCCGTGAGCGAGAAGCTTCGAATCTGCTGAGCTGCAGCTGCCGAGCTGGAGGTCGAAGCCAGGCTGGACGATGCCTGTCCGGCAACGGTGCGCAGCGCGCCGAATGATCGATACGTCGCCATGATGACCTTAGAGTTGACGATGCTGTAGACGGTGTGATGATGTCAACGGTGATGGTGTAGGTGATCAGAGGAAGGGACGGAAGCAGCCGACACATGTTTGGTGACTTTGGCAGTCCAAAAGTCGAGAAGAAATGCCGAAAATTGCTCGGCTGACGAGCACTTGCGCCCTTCTTGCACCGCGAAGAAAATCGGGAAGATTGCCAGGGAGAAGGTGCAGCGGACACGGATCCGACTCGTGCAGCCCAATGCCCATCTCACGTGAGTGTGCAATCTGACACAAAAGCCGGAGAGGGGCTGAATCGAGGTCTAACAATCAAAACCACTTCCCCATCGGTCCAAAGTCGCATATGTGGAGCGATGTCGACGAGATGGCCGCGGATGGGCCACTCTGCATCGCAAAGCGCATTGCCGCGTGGTTTGCTCACGCTGCACCGCCCCTCAACCCAGCTTCACCACTGGTTCCACGCTTCCCGATCCACCACCATTCCATCAATACCGTCTTGCCTTGCGTTCAACTGTCTCGGAGTTGACTGCTAGTCCTCTGGGCACCTTTATCTCTTCCTAAGCCTTCACGATCCCTTTCTGCTCCCTTCGCATCCTCTCAAGATGGCGACCCAGGTTCACCAGCTCTCGTTTGGCCCTCTGACGGCGCACTCGTTCAACGGCGATCGCACCAAGGTGGCCGTCTCGCCCAACTCGAACGTCGTGCACATCTACACCTCGACTGCATCTGGATGGACGCTGGAGCACACGCTTGCCGAGCACGACAAGCTGGTCACCGGTATCGACTGGGCGCCTCAGTCCAACCGTCTCGTCACCTGTTCGCAGGATCGAAACGCCTATGTCTGGCAGTTGCAGGCCGATCCCCAGACGGGCGCTCAGGTGTGGAAGCCAACCCTTGTGCTGCTGCGACTCAACCGAGCAGCTACCTTTGTACGATGGAGTCCGAACGAGGACAAGTTTGCCGTCGCCTCCGGCGCACGCATCATCAGCATCTGCTCCTTCGAAGAGGACAATGACTGGTGGGTTGCCAAACACATCAAGCGGCCTCTTCGATCCACCGTGCTCTCGCTCGACTGGCATCCCAACAACGTGCTTCTTGCTGCGGGTTGCGCCGACATGAAGGCTCGCGTCTTTAGCGCATACATCAAGGGCGTCGATGCCAAGCCTCCCGCCAGTGTCTGGGGAGAGCGTCTGCCCTTTGGCACCGTCTGTGCAGAGTACCCCACGCCTGCTGGCGGATGGGTCCACGACATCAGCTTCAGTCCTTCCGGCGACGCGGTTGCATTTGTCGGCCACGACTCGAGCCTCACTGTCGCCTACCCGAGTGGACCTGACCAGCCCCCTGCCGCTCTGCACGTCATCCGATCCCCCACCCTCCCCTACGTCACCCTGACGTTCATCACCGAGGACCAAATCGTAGCCGCCGGCCACGACTGTCAGCCCGTGCTCTTTCAGGGCGATGTCAACTCCGGATGGACTATCGTCAAGTCTCTGGATGCGGCTGGAGCAGCTGCTTCCAAGGGCGCCCCTCCGCCCCCGCCCCCCAAGGCCGCCGGTCTCGCAGGCGCATCCGTGGGCAGACTCAACAACGAAGCTTTCAACCGCTTCAAGACCGCTGACTCGCGTGGTGGATCCTCGGGCGCCCCCTCCTCAGCCGCTGGTGGACCCGCCGGGGCAAACGCCGGATCTGTCGCAGGCGGCCTCGGCGCAGTAGCCGGCGCAAGCGTAGGCGCGGACGGCGAACTCCACACTACTCACCAAAACACAATCACTAGCATCCGTCCCTTCTCGGGTTCGAGGGACAACGTTGACGCCGTGTCCACTTCGGGCGTCGACGGTCGCCTTTGTGTCTTCAACGTCGCTGCTGGGACTCCGGTCGGCGGCATTCAGAAGGGCCTTTCTAGCCTCCAGATCTGAATCAACCCCGTCCTCTCGTTCACTCGTCCACTCGTCCGCTCGTCACTGCGCACTCCCATGCTAATGTACCTAAACAAGACGGATCGAACAAGCTGTCTCCCGACGACATTCGAACACGAGAACACGCCAAAAGGCAAGATGTGGAAATGCAAAGTGGTTGTTCTTTAGATTGATTGGACCCCTGAGAAGATGCAATGCGAGGGCTGATGTACGAGGAGCGTGTTGCGGACCGGAGCTGCATGTCCGATCCTCCGATGCGACCCAGGAGTGTGCAGAAATTCCAGATTCTTGCGCCAACCCAAGGCCAATGAAACAATCTCCCCTCCTAGCGAGGGAAGAGAGCAGGAGAAAAAGTCGATGGGAAAACAGCCCATCGTACGATACAAATGGAGAGAGGAAAAGGAAAGAATGAAGTAAAGAGAGGGAAATGAAATGCAGAATGCAGAGAAACTGATTAGAGAGAGCATGAATGGATGCAAGAAACGAACAAAGGCCGAGTGCGCGTTGGCAAGATTGGAACCGACCAAGAGAGAAACAAAGAAGAGGAAAAGGAAACATGCAAATGCAGATGCGGGTGCTGAAAAGAGCCGGTTTGAGTAAAGCGGAAGAAAGAGAAGAGAAAAAGTCCAAGAAGATGTGCAGGGTAAAGCAATGCAAGACGAAGAAAAGAAAAGAAAGTTGCGGTAGAATATGCTTATTGGGCCACAGCGACGCTAGAGGTGGCAGGGGATGAGGCAGCAGCCTTGGCGAGTTTGGCGGCACGGTCCTTCCATGCCCTGTGGACCCAGGGGTGGTCACGGATTTCTGCGATGGTTGCACGCTTTTCCGGGTCCACCTCCAGACACATGAGGAGAAGGTTGAGAGCATCTGTGCTCCAGGCGCCTTTTGGCTTGCTGATGCGGCCCTTGATCGCGGAGGCGGGGTCCGGGAAGGGACACTGACCACTCAGGAGGATGCTGAGAAGTACGCCTAGCGACCAGATCTCGGCATGAGGAGCACGGTAGGGCTGTCCCTGCAGAATCTCGGGCGACGCAAAGGTCATGGTGCCGAAGAATCGGTTGAAGTAGGGCTGAGGCTTGCGAATATCGGTAATCACCGCCGAACCAAAGTCGATCAGCTTGACATTGAAGTCGGCATCGACCACGCAGTTCTCATCCTTGATGTCACGGTGGCAGATTCCGATGCGGTCGAGGTGCCACACGGTCTCGACGACCTGTGCAAACACCCAGCGCGCCTGCTCCTCGGAGAGCCTCGAGTGTTGCTCGATGCACTCGAACAGATCGCAGCTCGTGCGTCTCTGCATTGGCGCGGGACGCAGGTGCTTTTCCTTCTTCGGAGCCGGCTCGGCTGCAGCGGGCTGCCACGGAGTGCCGTGCAGCTCCATCACGAGATAGAAAAAGTTGCGGTCGTCAAAGAGGTCAATAAACTTGACAACGCCCGGGTGATCGACCACCTTGAGCACAAACGCCTCCATCGGGATGACGCCGAGCTTGGGATCCCGCACCCAGCCGTGAGCCGGCACCTTGTCCTTGAAGATGAACTTGACCGCGACGGGCAGGCCATCCTGGTTGCGCCGAGCGGCAACCACAAAGCCAAATCCACCACTGCCGAGCTCGTCGCCAAGAGTGTAGTTGGCCGAGAACCGCGGGTGCAGCTCGTAGTCGGCGAGATGGCGAGCGGAGACTGTCGGTGGTGGCAGGGGAGCACTGAACGACTTCTCCATCGCGGGTGCACGCAGCGCCGTGGACGGTGACAGTAGCGACGCATCGGGCGCTGCGGTCTTGACGGGCGTGTCCGATTGCGAGTCACCATGTTTTGGTGTCGATAGTGCAGAGCTGGCCCCGATCTCGGGGGACATGGGCTCCGGGCTCATCTGCTGTGGCAGCTGCGCGTCCATGTCGTCGAGGTTGACATCGTCCTGATGCGCATTGCCCTCGGCATCGGCAAACGAGATCTTCATCGCTGGCGCCGAGAGCGGCTGCGGGCTGGATACTGCCACCGCCGATGCAGAGGACGACTCATGCGAAAACGCCTGCGTGAGATTGAACGGCTTGGGCGCTGCCTTGGTACGGGTGCTCGACTTGAGCCGGCTGGCACTGAACGAGCGCGACATATCGGCACCGCCGCCGAGCAGGCTCTCTTTGGCACGGAGTTTCTTGCTGCTCGACGACGAGACGCCGCTACTGGGGCTGCTCGATCGTCGCGAGCCCATGCTCGATGGCGGTGGCGACGAGAGCGTCTCGGGCAAGCTCTTGCCGAGGACGAGCGGCGAGTAGGGGGGCGTGAGAAGCTTTGACGGCGAGCTGGCATTGGTCAACGCCGAGAGATCATTGGCGCGGCGTGGTATCGGCGAGCCAGTGGAAGACGGGTCTTCGTTGCTGCGTGACTTGCCGCGAACGCTGACATTGGCAAACTCGTGGGAGAGCGGAGACATGCCGATGGATCCATGGCGCTGAAGAGACGGGCGTGTCGACTTGACCTGTCTCGGAGTCGAGATGGCAAAGGGAAGAGATTGGCGCTTCTGCCTCTCGGATGGCGAGAGACCTGCCTCGTCAATACTCACACTGCTGCAGCTGGCGACGCTTGACGACGAGGGGCCTCGAGCCTGCTCGTCCTCCATCATAGAAGCAACAAGCGGTGTGGGGGGTAGGAAGGGGCTGACGGGCGCACCCGTCGCGGCACCATCGCGGGCGCCGAAGAACAGGGATCCGCCCGGCGTTTGAGGGAAGTTGGGCCGGTTGAAGCTTGACGAGAGGCCTGTGAGGTTGAGCTTGGGCTTGTTAGCCCGCTGAAGTGAGGGCGACTCGGTGACGGTGCCCTGAGTCGACATGCTCTTGGGCGAGATCTCGGTGAGGGAGAGATTGAGACGGCTAGCCGGTGGCGACGCGAGGACTGCGGCATTGTGCACATGTGGTTGCGACATTGTTGGCGATAGTGTCTTGCGGGCGGCGAGAGCCTCGGCAAGCAGGCTCTTGGTGAGCGATGCGGCTGGGCGCGGAAGGGTGGCCGCGTGCGTCTGTGTAGGTATCGGTTGCTTGTGCAGGCCGAGCAGGTTGAAGGACTCGGCAGAGTCATTTTGCTGATTGATCGAGAGGCTGGGCTTGAGCGGCGTGCGGAGGTCAAAGCTCGAAACTGAACCTAGCGACTGGCTGAGCTCGGGCTCAGCATCGTTGCTGGTGGTGGCCGTGCTGGAGCTGCTGGTGGACGATGAGATGGAATGACTCGAAAGTGATGGTGCCATGCTGATCATGACGCTGGCCGCTGGCC
The DNA here is from genome assembly GCA_003144125.1 of Testicularia cyperi. NCBI lineage: Eukaryota > Fungi > Basidiomycota > Ustilaginomycetes > Ustilaginales > Anthracoideaceae > Testicularia > Testicularia cyperi. The sequence goes on from KZ819190.1 coordinate 1,186,354, forward strand.
CCGCGTTGAGTGGCATACGGATTTGCTCGTCGTCGCAGTCCATCTCGTCTGCTGGTAGCCAGGCCTCGCGAGTGGCAGGCTTGAGCTGCTGCCCGGCTCGGTCACTGGGTGGTAATGGCGACGCCAACATGATTGGACAGGCGAGCCAGGAGACAGCGACAGAATGTGACGCTGAGAGCAAGTTGAACGTGGTCGAGCAAGCGAAAGATTGCAACCTACGTCGAAGTGGGAAGAAGGGTCAATGATGGTAGAAAGGCAAGAGCGATAAGACGGGAGAGAAGAAACGAAGAGGGAAGAAGATAGATGCGGTGTGGCATGTGCTAGGTGTGTGAGAGATATATGATGTGCCTGGCAGATCAAGCAACAGTAAGCCAGGCGCCTGTCGGGGTGAGAGGAGGAGGAAAGGGACGCGAGAGAGTGAGAGAGAGCCCTGTTGCATGCGCACTACGAAAGCGGAGAAGCAAATTGCATTGAGGCTTGAGCAACCGCTGCAGCGTAGCAATGAGTTATGCTAGGGCCGCTGTACAATGCTGTGGCAAGCAGGAAGGCAGGCGGGGAGAAGGGTGAATGCCAGGAAGGAGTTGTGTGGGCAGTGAGGCTACGGGATGGGATAGCAGGAGGGAGCTGCAAGAGTGGAACTGCAAACGAGCCAGGCGAAACGAGAACCGAGCGGCGGCTGACAGGTTGCCAAGGCTCTATGGCGGGCATGCAGGTGCGACAACCCGTCGTTGCGAAGCGAGCGGATAGGCGGCTGTCAGTAGTGCCCGTGCCGCGGCCGATGCTGAGACTAGCTGATGCCGTAGCCAGTGTATCCCTGCGGAATGGTACAGAACCCGTGCTGCCGGTGCTTCTGAAGCTCTGGCCACAACGAATGCAGACAGACGGCTTTGAGTCGCTCGGATCGACGAAGACATGCCTAAGGAGAGGAGGGAGGCAGCAACTGGCAACCGAACACGAGCAGGCCGGATTGCGCGATGCACCCTTGGGCATCTTGGTAGGCGAGACCTTTGGCAGTCCGCGATAGCAAGAGCAGGAGTGAGGGGACACACACTACTGACATACCAGCTACGATTGCGATGGCGCAAAAGCAGCGGGCATCGAGAAGCGGCAAAGGGGGCGAAACAGGAAGGCCGCTCCAAGAATCACGGCGAGAATGGCAGCAGCGGAAGGTACAGTGGCAGGTGCGGTGCTGTAGCTACAAAGCAGCAGAAGCAGCAGCAGCAGCAGCAAGGGTCGGTGCAAGATGCAATGAACGCAGACGCAGACGCGAGGCGAGGCAGCAAGACAGATGCAGTTGGAGTCGCAGATGGATGCACATCTGCATTTGCGGACGCAGATTGCGGACTTAGGCAGGCAGGCAACGACCAGTCAGAGTAGGCAGGCGAGCGTAAAGCAGCAGCAGTGGCGAGGGGAAGCTACATGCTGAAGTTGTAGTACAATACTACCGAGGGCACGCCAGACCACTCGGCAAGAGACGTTGGTGGGATGCGGAAGGAGGGAGCGATGGACAGAAGAGGGTCGGACGTGCAGCTCGATGGTTCTGGACGAACCGCTGCTGCGCAAGGCGGTCAACCCTAGGGTTCGGTAGCATGTTACGCGAGTAAGCCCTCTGCTCGGATTGCTAACCCTAGCTCTGTTGCAGTGCAAACGCTCGCCAGTGTAATACACTAGCTAGCTAGTACTATAGTCGGATCGGTGCTCCGAATCGCCTCGCCACATCCCCTTCCAAAAATTCACATTCTCTCTCTCTGTCTACGGCCTCTCACTCTTACACTCGAGAACAATGCGATGGGTGGAGTGGCCGCTCGGCATACCGTCAAGCGGCCCAAGAGGCAAGCAGACAGGCCAAAGGGGTAAGGAGAAGAGGCGTCGAGGAAAAGCTATTAATGCTAAGGAGATGTGTGGCCAAACGCCCTTCATAGCGAGCGAGACAGGGTCCAGTGCCGGCAAGACGTGGGGGGGAGGGGCGTGCAGGAGGCCACTGACCCAAGGGCAAACTTCTCAAAGATAGGCGCACTGAGCCAAGGCACGGGAGGCAGGGAGGCAGGGCAAGCAGCTACGAATGACTGCGGGTGCAGGTGCTAACACAGAAGAGATGTGCGCGGTGAGGGCCATCCGAATGGACGGTGAAGAGGGGCCGAAGCTGAGGCAGGGCAGGGCATGTCGCCGAATGCGTGGGATGACAAGGATTGGCGATGCGGGCGAGGAACGGGCTGAGACGATCAGCACCAGCAGCACACTCACACACGGCGAAACAGGAAAACAGGCACGGGCGGATCGAAGAGCTGAGATGCGAGTGCTCGCTGGCGTGCATGCGATGCGTGCGTGTGACAAAGAAAGAAAAAGGGGGGAGGGCCAAGGCTCGCGTGGACCAGCCACAGTAAAGGGATGAGAGAAAAGAGGTGGAAAAAGAGACGGATCGAGGCGAAATTCACGAAATTCCGAATTAATCGAGAGAAGTTCAGAGGAGCGGGAAAATAACCTTCTGACAATGCAGAAAAGGTGAGAAATTCGAAATAAGATGCGCAAAGAAATCGCGAAAGTCCGAGGCACGACATGGTGGGGATCGAGGTGAACATGCCTCTTTGCTCGACCCCCGAGGATCAGCGTCATAGATGCCCATTCCAGCCCGAGCCTTCACGAGCTCACCATAAACAAGGGGCTGCGGTGCATAAAGAGATCCCGTGCTCTGTGCGTGACCAAACACCTCGCAAATTGTCAACAAGTTTGCAGAAACAAAGTGATCCAAAAGGGCGAAAGCAAGAGCACACGGCAGAGAGATTACGACGGACACGGTCCAGATCTGGGCGTCATACGACGATTCAAGGTGCAAGGGATAAGCGGACATGCGAGTGTGCGGGCAAGAGAGCGTCGAGGAGCGTGAGCATTTTCTACGACGGGCGAGAGGAGAGGGCTTCGTTGATGGAATACACGGGCAGGCTGCGAGGCCAGGCAGTAGGGAGGGGAGGGGTCAAGGGAAAGGCGCCTTTCAAAAGCGAACAAGGGCGGCTATCGGTGGAATGCGCTGTGTCGGCATCAGCTGGGTTCAAGCGGCCACGGCTGGCTCGCAGTCGGAGTAGCTTCTTAGGCGAGGCTACAGCAGAATCAGGCAGGAGCAGCAAGCATTCACCACACCACCGCTTGCAAACCGAATGTTTAAGCTCGTCTGGCGCACACATCAACTTCTCCTGCAAAAGCCACCGTTGCAGAAACCACGCGTCTACGAAGATCGAGCACGAGTCTCGGATGGAAGCAAAGAGAGGGAAGTACGGTAACGGTGGCCGACGACGCCGAGCGTGGCTTAAGGGGTCGAGACGCGAGAACGAGCAAGTGAGAGGTACGATTTGTGGCGGAAAAGCCCTCAAGCAGGAGTGGTTGGTAGTTTGGTGGTGAGAGTGGGGGTGAGCACGGGATCTGGACTGTGGAAGCGAGGTATCGAAGGCAGGCAGCTGATCAAGGGGGCTTCAGTGCCCTGCAGTCGGCCTGGACTCAGAGACAGGCAGGCATTTGGACGGTGCTCCGGCAACACGGTGGCTGTCTGGGGGAGACAGCAGTGGCATGCACGAGGCGTTCGAGGCTGGCCTCGCCGAAGCATTAATCGACTACAAGAGGTAGTATTGTGCTGTAGCAGCTGTGCGATCTGGAATTTCTCGTCCTGCTGCCGCTGCAGGAAGAAATTCAAGTATAGTAGCCAAGCCCGGCCAAGCTAGGCAAGGAAGGTTATCGGACACTGCAGGTGGATGATTGGAATATCGAATATACAGCTAGTAGTACTGTAGTGATGAATGTGCTGTGGCCGAAGGAGACCAAGATCACATTCTGGACTCGATGCCTAGGTGCCCGGGGGCTCGTTAGATCTGGGTCGCTCGACGTCGGCGAGGTTTAAGCGATCAATTAAGGCGCACCTGTGTCCCCCCTTTCCCTCTGCCCTTTACTTGGACTGTGGCAATCGCCGTTCCAAGTGTTCGGCTTCGCATAGCGTTCCATAACTCATGTGGCGTGAGTGAGTGGCCCTGAACGCTGATCGCCAGCTGGAGATCGAGGCAGGTCAAGCGGACAACTCGCCGATGCGAGTCTCTCGAGCCACATCGCCATGTCTAGTTTACTGTACCATTGTGCACATTCCTCCCTTGACCGATTGCCTTCTGCCATCTCGCGATCTTCCTGACATCGGTCAAGGTAGACTATCTTTGCACTCTCTAATTTAGCTCTATTGGCTCTGTCTTGGCTTTGGTCTCGGTCGTGCGTCGATCTCGGTCTCACTTACGCGCACGCACGCCTGCAGAACGCGTGTGCAGCACCGCAACACACACAGCGGGACAAACGAGCGTACGACTACTGTGCTGGATAGTAGTGTAGTGCTTCAGAGTGTTGTACTGGCATTTCAAGATTTGCACCTCTCCCGCTGCCGCGTGCATCGACATGCACATCAGCTGTAGGAATGTCTTATTCCTCGCGCACGGACGCGGCTGCATCCAACGTGGCGGGCGAGGGGCGGTGACAGTGGAATTCTGCCTCCCCTCGGCACTACACCTACGGTTGTTTGATCACAGTGACAGCCAAAGTGGAGAGAAGCCTTACACCTCACGCCTCTCGCCTCGAGCTGCGGAGCGTTCCCCGACGTCCGGGGTACTGCGACGTGCCCACTGGTAGCGAGCGGCTGGCCCGGCCATCCGACACCGCCAGAGCACACCGTTGGCTACAGTCAGTCAGCGACAAGGTTCATCTGCGTCACACGCTACTGTGCAGTCATGCCGACGGGGGGCGTATCTCGAGAGACACTGCAGATGCCACACCAGGCTGCCCAAGGAATAGATCGACTGCTGTGTGGTTCAGATGCAAACACAGAACAGTGGCGCCAGACACGGGACGAGAGCGTGAACGCTGCAGAATCGAGTACAGCACATACAAGGATGGACCGCTGCAGAATTGGTGTTCATATCTGCGAGATGACCCATACCCAGCGCCGTGCCTGGTGGCGGGCTTCGAAATGGCGTGCAAGAGCACCTAGTAGTCCAGGAACAGGGCTTTGGATCGTGCAGACAGGCTAGTAAGACAGAAGAAAGGCCATACCAGAGGAGCGGAATGCCAAACAGAGATGCGAGAGCGAAGCATGCTTCTTTCTCCTCGTTGGATCTGAATTGTCGGCGAGCGGGCGGCCGAAAGAGCAGTTCTGTCGATGCCTGGGAACCGACAAAATCCAACAATGAATCTTGCGAGTATCGTGTGTGTGTGACAGGCAACTCTGCCGGTGCAGCCGTTTCCAAGGGAGCAGTGCAAGCCTAGCTGGGGCAAGACATAACATTAATGCAGTCGCGTGGGCGGGGTTCAGGAAAAACCGTCGGGCGAAATTCGGCACGCCTAGTCCGAGCTGCATGAGAATCCTGCGAGACACAATTTACGGAGGCCCCTCATTCTTCTGCCTGATCCACCACAGCTTTGCGTCGTACACCAAGCAAGCAGCGTTCTGGTCACACTTGTTATTGCTCCGCTAGCTGTCTGTCTTCCTTCCTTCCAGCTGGCGAAAATACGAGGCAAGCGGAGGCAAGCGCAAGCAAGCGGCCCAGATCGCAAACGCTTCGCTCGCCCTTCAGCCCAGATTGCAGCTCGCTAAAGCTGATCTTGGTCCTACTTTATGGCCCAGCTGAGTCCAATCTTCGCACACTCGGCCTAGAGTGCGACCTCTTCGTCTATCTTTTGGCACTCCGTCTCCGTATCCCCGCCTCGTCGGTTGAAGATGGGAATGTGGAATGGTGATGACGACAACGACGACGACTGTGGCAGATACCATGCCGATACGAAGTCCAGAATCTCGGTTCTTGCAGAGCTGCCGTCGGAATGGGAAAACGAATCGGCATCGAATATTGAGATAAAGTGGCTTGCTTGGTTTGACAAAGCGGGTTCTATTCGATCTAGGCTGCTTCAAACTCAAGGTCCCATGCTGGTTGCTTGCTCTGGGCTGGCCATTGACTACAATGTTGCATGAGCTACTGTACTGTCCTGTAGCGGTATCGTCTGGCATGGTGCAATCGAGTCGGAGTGCGGAGAAAGAGGCGCGTACTGGCTGGCTTCCCAGACGCCACGCCAACGTACCAAGCATCACTAACTGCGTACTTTCGCGCTCCGTCCATCAAACGCCGCGTTCAAACCTTATCTGTCTTAAAGACCACTTCTGGCCGTGTCGTTCAGCCTCGGGCTCGGCCTTGCCCTCGGCTGCGATCGTGGCCGCTACCTCCGTCCATATCGCTAAAGCATGAATGCAGGTACGGCTGAGCTTCGACGAGCGCGGGGAAAGCTGGAAGGTGTAGGTGAATGATGGGACACCGTCGGCCTCCGTGGAGAAGCGTGCCTCTGAACTTCTCCGTCGCATGACCGCGGGCTGCCGCTGTTCAACCGACTAAATGCGATTGCATAGATGTTAGTCCAGCATTCTTGTCACAAGCGGCCTGACATCTTACCTCCGGGCCTTGCTTGTCAGACCTTTTTTATGCACCTTTGGGACTAACAATCAGCAAGCCCTCACAATCCGAAAATCGACTTCGGATCCGGCCACAATTTGGCGCGCCTGCCTTGCTTGGTAATGCGATCAGCGTGCGGGCGTGTGGTGGGTGAGGCAGCTCGCTGCTGCAGGTCCACTCTTCCGGCCAGCCACTGCTCAAACGTTGAGCTCATACAGTACTGCAGTTGGCCCTGTCTGTCAGCACAGGTGATTGACGCCATCAATGCCATCGACCGAAGCTCGTTGTTAGTCTCCACCACCTGTCTACCGGTCACCACTCCACCATCTTTCTCACATACATACAAGATGGCTGCTCTACGATCCGTTGCGCGAGTCGGTAAGTAGCATGATGCGCCATTCCACTCGATCAATTGCATGCAAATCGTGCATCGCCACCCAGCGAACACCACACACAGATACTGATTATTTCGCCTGTATTCTCTTTCCAAACCTGCCACTCGACACATACTCTGTGCCTCGCCACTTGCTACCTCGACTCCAATAATGCGCTCCCATGTATATTGCAGGCCTCGCCGCTAAGCCTTCGATGGCTCTCAGCCGATCGATCCAGACCTCGGCCGTTGTCTCGACACCCAAGCTGGCCAAGACGAGCCAGGAGAACAAGGCCGTTGCCTCGACCTCTACGTCATCTTTGCAGCGATCCATCTCTTCGACTGCGCCTGTGAAGGAGTCGGCTGCCGATGGACCAATTCCGCTCATGGCTGTGGCCAACCGCGGTTCGAACCAGCTCTCGCTCGAGACGCCCAAGAACGGTGTCGAGTACGCACTCACGACGATGGACAAGATGGCCAACTGGGCACGACAGTCTTCGTTCTGGCCGATGACGTTCGGACTTGCATGCTGTGCCGTTGAGATGATGCACGTCGCCACTGCTCGATACGACCAGGACCGTCTCGGCATTGTCTTCCGTGCCTCGCCCCGTCAGTCGGACTGCATGATCGTCGCAGGTACCCTCACCAACAAGATGGCTCCCGCTCTCCGAAAGGTCTACGATCAGATGCCCGAACCCCGCTGGGTCATCTCCATGGGCTCTTGCGCCAACGGCGGTGGCTACTACCACTACTCCTACTCGGTCGTTCGAGGCTGTGACCGTATCGTCCCCGTCGACCTCTACGTCCCCGGTTGCCCACCCACCGCTGAGGCCCTCCTTTACGGCTTCCTCCAGCTTCACAAGAAGATCCGAAGAAACCGAAAGACTACGCTCTGGTACCGAAAGTAAGACCGCAGAAGCCACCTTTGCTTCTCAGTCCCGTTCCTTTTGGCTCCCTGGTTGTCTTCACTCTTTGCCTTTCACCTCTAGTACACATGCATGACTTGATTCTGCTCAATGCAACAGTTTCTTGGTAATTTCTTCCGGCCTCGTGCATGTTCTCCGAGAGCACTCCTTCCGTCCAAAGATTCGTGGACCAGTATAGATGAGGCAAAAGGAACAGTCTGATGCGACACACTGGCTCGAGAGAAATTGTTCGTGTCAGCAATCGCCGTGCATACGAGTGTGACACTGTTTGCAATTGTGACTGGGAGCGCAGCTGCGCCCGGTTGGTATCGTGGCATCTATGAAAGACTGTGAGAGTGCAGGAAGGGATGACGCCAATGGGGTCGCAATGTGGAGGCGAGGGATGGTATATACACAGCTGAGAGAGAGAGAGTTGGGAAGGAAGTCCCTGGTGGAATGGCTTGCCTGTTGCATCGGTGAGCTCAACCGAACCACTTGTAGATGTAGTAGAAGCAGACGAGGGTGAGGATTGCGCCGACGGCAAAGATGATGTTGTCCTGCGTGGATCTGCGCTCGATGTAGCCGATGACGTCTCTGCTGAGGCCGAGGGTGTTTGCCGCATCTCTGAGTCTTCTCTGCGTGCCTTTGAGGATACCTCTCTGCTCCACGAGATTACCAAACACCTCTCTGCCCTGCGCAATAAACGCATCGAGCTGCGCCTCAGTCTGCTCGATAAAGCTGTGTTCCCGCAACGCATGGGACTCGCGTGTCGAGAAGCCACCACTCCCATTGCCTCCGCCAAACATGGCTGCTGCACTCGCATTCATCTTGTACGCTGCCAACGGATCCTGCTGCTGCTGCTGCGACGGAGGATACGAGCCGTACTGCTGTGAGAGTGGCGAATTGGCCTGTGCAGTGCGAGCATGTAGACTGAATGGCGACTCTGCAATCGCACTCGACCGCCGATTTGCCGAGTTGCCAAACGATGCAGAAGGCCCCCCTGGCGGCCTTGCTGTTGTAGGACTCGAATTGCCATTCTGTTGAGGTCACGCGTGAAAAAAGAAGAGGAGTAAAGACATCCGAGTTAGCACATCAACATACTCTACAGGTACTCTTTCGCCAGCCTCATCCGAGCCAGGCAGCATCTACGCACCTGTGAAGAAAGCGAGCCCTTGGTCTTAAGCCTTGCCAGTTGCGACTGGAGCTCTTTGTAGTCTGTGCGGAACTTGCTGACGCGATTCAGGGCTTTTTCCTGCTTCGACTGAATCAGTTCCTTTTTGGCCAGGTTCTCGTATTCATCGATGGTACGGTCGAGCGCCTGGAGTGATACCGTGACGGGCCCAAAGGCGGTGGACGAAGAGTCTGGGTCCGAATCGATCCGTGCAATGTCGGACTGGATCGACGAGAACTGCCGCAACGCCTGGTTGTATAGCGAATTCATGGTCGGTCACGTCAAATGGGTGGTGTTCGCCTGTCGATTTCAGTGTTTGAAGGCCTCGATCGGCTGCAATAATGGTTTCGGAAGCTTTCCGATGGGCAGTCAAGGTCCAGTCGGATTCCTTGTCCTACAGTTGGCCTTGCGCCAAATGAAAGGGAAAGTGATTCACCAGATCAATGCTTTGTCTTCTGCAAGAATGTCTGGTATCCTTGCTGGCCTGAATGGGCAAAGTGGGTTATCGAAACCGTTCGGAGGCCGTCGCTAATGAAGCTATTGAGCTGGCGTGACTGAAAAGAGGATGGCCAAAGAGTGAAGACGAGGCCAAGCGGTGAGGATGATGAGCACAGGACCAGGAAGTGAGTGTTGAAAGCTGTGTTTGCAGCCGAGGTGACAGGAAGGTCAGCACGGACATGGGAAGGTTGTGATTCTTATGCAGACACACACTCTACGCATGCAACACGTCCCGGCCCTGTGACTTACGACGTCGGCCAGCTGTCACAAAATAGTGGCTGGAGTAGCAGCAGCAGCAGCAAAGCAACAGTAACAGCAACAAGCAACATCATGGACAGCCAGAACTGACTGAGCCGAAGCTCCACGGTCACAGACTTGCAGCAACCGGCTGTTGGATCGTTCTGCGTACTTCGATCAAACAGTCAATCCATTTTCAGCCACGCATGCGCCGCGCGGAAGCTCAAAAATTCAGGGTTTCATATTTTCCTTTTCTTCCTCGGCTTCTTGCCCAGCGCTCATTTTCTGCGTGTGGCCGGTCCGTCTGCATTGTCGGAGGACTTTTATTTTCGTCTTCTTCTGAATTCTCGTAGAAATTCCAGTTTTTTTTTTCTTTCTTTCTTTAGCCGTTGCCGGATGAGCTGCTCGAGCCACACACACATGCGAATTTTGCAAAAATCTCAACACTCACACACGTACTGAGCTCGGCATGGGCATCGACAATAACTTCCACCGGCCACAGCAAGATAGCGAGTAGGACCCAGTTCTCGACTGCAACACTGCACGACTGCACCCTTCCACTTTCTTCCAGGACACCACCATCTTCTTGGAACAACGCCCATACAGACAAGATGGCATCCACTTCGACAAATGGCGCGGCTGCTGCCAACGCCGGCGCTGCCGACATGACTTCGCGCGACTACTACGCCGACTCGTACGCCCACTTTGGCATCCACGAGGAGATGCTCAAGGACGAGGTGCGAACGCGCTCATACCGCAACTCCATCATCAACAACCCGCACCTCTTCAAGGACAAGATCGTCCTCGACGTTGGCTGTGGTACCGGTATCCTCTGCATGTTTGCCGCCAAGGCCGGTGCCAAGAAGGTCATTGGTGTCGACATGTCCAACATCATCGACCAGGCCAAGATCATTGTCGAGACCAACGGCTTCAAGGACACCATCTCGCTCGTCAAGGGCAAGCTCGAGGAGGTCGACCTCGGCCTCGGCCCCGACGGCAAGGTCGACATCATCATCTCCGAGTGGATGGGCTACTTCCTCCTCTACGAGAGCATGCTCGACACTGTGCTGCTCGCCCGTGACAAGTACCTTGCGCCCGGCGGTCTCATGTTCCCCGACCAGGCCACTCTCTACCTCTCTGCGATCGAGGACCAGGAATACAAGGACGAGAAGATCGGCTTCTGGGACGATGTCTACGGCTTCAACTACTCGTGCATCAAGGACATTGCGCTGCGAGAGCCCCTGGTCGACACGGTCGACATCAAGTCGGTCGTGTGCGACCCTTACCCGATCAAGCACCTCAACCTGCTCACCGTCACCAAGGAGGAGCTGTCGTTCGAGTCGGACTTTACCCTCAACGCCACCCGCGACGACTACGTCCACGCCTTCCTCGGCTGGTTCGACATCTCGTTTGACGCATGCCACAAGCCAGTTCAGTTCTCGACCGGCCCCCACTCGACATACACGCACTGGAAGCAGACCGTCTTCTACACCCGCGACGTCCTCACTGTCAACGCCGGCGACTCCATCTCGGGCAAGCTCGTCTGCAAGCCCAACCAGCGCAACAACCGCGACCTTGACATTGTCATCGACTACAAGGTCAACGGCGCCAACGCCATCGAGGGCTCCATGGAATACAAGATGTCGTAACTGCATACACACAACAGTCGCATTCTTCCTTCCCACCTCTCCTCGAGACCTGACACTGCTCAGCATCGACTAAAAATGGTAAGACCAGACAGGGGCAGCTCCTTTCGGCTTTGATCTCCCTCCCGCGTCTTTCACAATTCTTTTTTTCAGCAAGGCATTACCCCTTAGACTTTCCATGCGCATTTTCTCCACGGGCCTTATTCCAATCGCCTCCCATCATTTCTTGGCTTCGTTCGTTCTCAGATACGATTACTGTACTTGTTAGTGCCTCTTGTCCATACACAATCATGTTGTTTCTCTGTATCGGCCCTCGGAAAGGCTCCGATTGTGAGGTGAGTGATATAGAAAAAGCTCGGATATGGTATTGCGAACTATCACAGTGGCAGGAAAATGCGGTAAAGTCAAAATATGAGCAATGCAGGGATCAAAAACGAATGAGAGAGATGCAAGAATGGGATGTGATTAGAACGAGACGACCTTGGTCGACTTTTCCTCCTTCGATTCGGACTTGCGGGCCTTTTTGGCGTCGCGGGACTCAGAGTCGACCTGGGCGCGTTTTCGAGCAAAGCTGTGGAACTCGTCCTCGTCTCCGCCGACTGCGCCGTCTCGTGTGCTTCCGAGCGCGATCTGGTTGGAAGCGGTTGCCGAGGCGGCGGTTCCTTCTCTACGCAGGGACAGCGGGCAGTCTTTGGCAAGGTGGTCTGTCTTGTGGCAGAGTTTACACGCGCCTCCTTCTGGGTATACTCCCCTGCCTGCGTTTTGAGGGCACTTGCTGGAAAGATGTCCCTTGCCACCACATACGAAACACGTCGCAAAAGGCAGCTCGTCGTTCTTGAGCGCTGACTTGCGACACTTGCTGAGTGTGTGTTCCGTGCTTCCGCATCGGAAACAGATTCCTACCGCATCACGTCCGACCATTGGCGAATCGGATCCTCCGTCCACACCTCCAGCTCCTCCTGACGATGCAGACTCGTTCTTGAGCGCAATCGACTGCGCATCCAATGCGTTGGGACAGTCTTTGGCACTGTGGCCCATACCTCGACATGCGAAACACTTGAGCTTCTTTTGTCGCTCGGCAGCCCGATCCTCTCGTCGCTGATCCCGTCGATCCATCTTCCACCTGTCTCCCTCCGCATCGCCGTGTCCGCCGTACCCACCGTATCCAGCCCCAGCGCCAGCGCCAGCATCCCTACCCGCACCATACCCACCATACCCTCCACTGCCATTGGCATTGCCGTTGCCGTTGCCACCAGCAGAGGCGTACGGGTTCTGTCGACCAGCCCAGCCCCACTGCGACGCAGCCTGCACATCCGCCTTCTTGACCAGCTGCCCCTTGGGCCCGTACTCGAACGCGCCGTACTGCTTCTCGACCTCCCGCTCCACCTCGCGGACCATCTTGGAGAACCGCTTGCGAGATGCCTCGTTCTTGGCCTTCTTCGCCTTGAGCTTCAGCAGCTTGGCCCGCTTCAGCAGCTGCGGGACCGTCATCGGCTCTTTCGGCTTGCTTTCGCTCGAGTCTGCCGGTTGAGCTTCTTCTGTCGTCTCCTCTGCCGCGACGGGTGCATCAGCTTCGTTCGGGTCGCTTGCAGAGGCAGGTTCTTCTGCTGCTTCCGGTGCTTCAACGACCGGCGCCGCTACTGGTGCCTCTGCTTCTACGTCATCGGCAGTCGCCTCGGTAACGCTGGTTGTGTCGTCCTGTTCAAGTGTTGTACTGGACTTAGAGCTCGACTTGGACTTGGACTTGGACTTTGACTTCGATTTGGAAGGTGTCGAAGGCCCCGGTTCAGCCGCATTCTGCTGCTTGGAAGGCGAGGCAACCTGAGCGGTGGTCTCTGGCTCGCTGTCCGAGTCGTATTCCTTCTTGGACACGGAACGTCGTCCGTCCAACTTTGTATATCTCGTCATCCTGGCTTTGCTGTGATGCTGACTGGCTGAATGGAGGACTCCGGATACTACTTGTTGTTGTGGCAAGGATGAGAGGAGTGGCTGTTGGATGTCGTTCGGATCGCAGGTTCTGAAACAGTGCCGGCAGGCAGGGTTCAACCACTTTTTCTTGTTCGGAGAAATGAGAAATTTTGGAAACTTTTTGTCTGGACATGGCCTCCACGGAGCGACACTGGGGAATGTTAGACTCGGCTTGTAAAAGTCTCAATCCGAAATCCGAATGCGTCGTCAAGGGTCCCTTGCTCGCGTTATCGAGCTTTCGAAGTAGAGCGGCGGTTGCAACACACACACACGCTGCGTTACAGCCCTGCCCAGGCAGCTTGACAGAGAGGTGTGGAGGCCACAGCTGCTGCAGTGCACGACAAAGGCCACGTCGACGCTGAGCAGCCACCAACCACTTCGGTGCTTCGGCCTCAATAAGGTTGTTCGGTCTGTCTTTCAGTACTTGATCGTCTTACCCTTGAACCTGTTTTGCTTTGTGTATGACTTGACTTTGCCTGCTCGACGTTGCATCTCACTCAAACCTCTAGGCCCACTTCAATCACCCCTGCATACAATCGACCAACAAGGGCCCCTTACAAACACACGGTGCCCGCGATGGAAGAGATCCGCAAGATCCCACCAGTAACACGGGCGCTGCTCGGAGCCACCCTGGCCATCACGCTACCAGTGACTCTGGCTCTGACCAACGTCTACAACTTTGCGCTCTTCTGGCCACACGTCCGACGAACATGGCAGTTCTACCGCATCTTTACCAGCTTCTTCTACGCCGGGTCCGGTCTGACGCTGGTGTTCGACTGCTTCTTCCTGTACCGCAACAGCTCTGATCTGGAGCTCAACCATTTTGGACGTCGCACAGCCGACTATGCCTGGTCATTGCTCGTCATGGCTGGTGTCATCCTGGCCACAAACGCCCCGCTCAACTCTGCGATCCATTTCCAACAGCTTCTCATGGGCCTCACCTACGTCTGGTCCAGGGCAAACGTCAACAGCCGTGTCAATTTGTTCGGTATGATCACGATTCCAGCCATCTGGCTGCCTTGGACCTATGCGGGCATGGCACTGCTCCAGGGCGGATTGCCTGCTGCTCTCCAGAGTGCTACTGGTATCTTTGCGGGCTACGTCTACTGGACGCTGGCTCAGGTGTGGCCGAGCCAACGAGGCGGACGCAGCTACATCCCCACGCCGGGCTTCCTGCGCTCGATCATGCCCGATTCGGTCGACCCGGCTCTGGCAGGGCACAACATTGGTGACCGACAGGCAAGACGTACGGCTGGCGGCATTGCCTGGAATTCTGCCCCCCGATCCCGAGGCAACCGCCTGGGCGACGGAGACGTCACTTCGTCCTCCAGCTCCACGCCCTCGAGCATCGCTTCTGCACTCGGTGCAGGCACTCGCTCGACGATTGGCCGACTGAACCCATTCTCAGGCTCGGCATCAGGATCTTCCGGCTCCACCGGCAGAGCAGGTCCCGACCGTGAAGCCATGCTCGCTGCCGCCGAACGCAGACTCCGAGCCTCTCAATCCTCGTCGATCGTGTCGCGCAATGCGTCTGACCGAGCAACAACAGCATCGACAGCATCCAAGCCCGCCCCGGCAGGCGGATCCATCGGCAGCACCAGCATCAACACCTCCTCCTCCAGCACCAGCACTACCAATCTCCGAAAAACAGCAGCAGCCCCAGGCTCCACAAACACCTTCACGTTCGGCCAACTCAACCAGCAAAACAACCCAGACCGCCGAGATCCAGAGGAAGACCACAGCTCCAGCGGCGGTGCCGTTGCCGAACAACGTCGGCCGGCCAACAGCACGGATTCGAGCCAGCATGCCTCGACATCCCCTTCCACCTCGTCTGCTGCGTATGCGTGGGGATCGTCGGGTCGCAGACTCGGCGAGTAGATTCACCGACCCCGTCGCGGCTGTCTGCACATAATCACATAGGAATCAGACAGTCAATGAATGCGGCGACTGAATTGCAATTTGCCTTCCATGTTCTCGTTTGTGTTGATATTTCAGAGTGCGAATGCTTCGTGTGAGCTAGAGGTCCTCGTGGCTGGCAGCCTGCATGAGAAGGCTGTAGAAGTGGGCGGCCTTCTCGATGCCGTCGACGGTGGATCGTTCGTCGACGGTGTGGATGTTTTCGCCTTGGCCGGGGATGGGGAAGGGCTTATCCGAGCCCGGACTGAAACGGAAGATGTTGGTGCTGACGTTCCAGTAGGACTTGGTGTCGGTGTTTCCGCCCATGAGATCAGGGGCAACGAGGATATCGGACCAGGTGGCACGGATGACGGATTGAAGCAGCGTCCAAGGCTTAGCTGTGCCGAGGGGCGTGCGAGGCGCAGGTTCCAGAGCCGACTCGAAGGCATCCTGAAGCACAATCTCGCCAACACTCTTGGCATTGGAATGGGGAGCCGATCCCTCCTTGACTACATCTTCCCAGTGCTCGCCGGGCACGATCTTGAGGTTGTGTCTACGCGCGACCTTGAGAATGGCGTTGTAGATGTGCTGTCGCACGTCCCGAGTGGAAGAGGTGATGTCGATACGGTGATTGACAACCACCGAAGCCTGTTCGGGAAGTGCATTGACCTTGACACCCCCCGAGATGAGGTCGACTGCCTGGGTAGTCTGGAATGAAAACAGCTGTGTGCGGTCAAGCAGAGCCAAGATCTGTTTTTTCACCTTGTCGAGGTGCTTGTGCTTTTTCGTTTGAACCGCGGCTCTTTGCATGCGTGCGGCAAAGTCGAGGTCGAGCTGAAGCTGCTGGAGCTCGCGAAGCTTGTTGCTGAGCTTGTGGTTTGCCTTTGGTGCATCGCGAGTGCACTGGAGGAACTGCAGTGCCGGACTAGTGTCGTCGAGGTAAGGCTGATAGGGATTGCTTTCTAACGCGGTGATGAGTTGAGCGAGATATCCGATCGAGGTGTGATCGGAAGGCTCCGAAGAGTGACCACCTGGAGTCTTGACGGTGATCTTTGCATCCAGGTATCCCTTCTCGGCCACTGCCGGCGCAGCAACGGGGATGCCCAGATTCAAGCCGGACGCATCCGCTCGCATGATCTCTCCACCTTCGTCCACGATCATAGCCACTCCGTCGTCGCCGTACCGCTGGTTGATGAACTTGGCAAGCTGCTCGCCGCCTTCCGTGCCCGCCGACTCTTCGTCGAACCCAAATGAGCACACGATCGTTCGCTTGGGCACAAAGCCAGCATCCATCAACGATTGCATCGTCGCAAGGATCGCAACGAGCGACGTCTTGGTATCACTAGCCCCACGGCCCCAGATCAGCCCCAATTTCTCGTCGATAAAGCCCGAAAATGGCGGATGCGTCCAAGCCGACACCGTCTCTGGCTCGACGGGAACCACGTCCTGATGCGCCATGAACAGAATCGGCTTCAGCGAAGCATCGCTCCCAGGCCAGGTGTACAGCAGACCGTGCGAGTTGACCAGCTCGAGCTGCACTGGCGAATCCGGCGCATGCAACCTCGGCAGAGCCGAGCGGAGGTATGCTCGGAAGGGTCCAAATACTGCCTCCCACCGTTCGGGGTCTTGCGAGACCGCGGGCCATCCGTCTCCTACGCTCGTGTCGACTTGCACGGCGCCAGAAAGCAGTCTCGCCAGCTCGTCGGCGCTTGGCAGCTGTGCGTCCTTGATGCCAATGCTGCTGCTGTGGTTGCCTCCATAGCTCGATGGAAGCGTGTATGCGGGGACTTGCGGGCATACGGCCTGCCCAGCCTCCATCGGCACACAGTAGTACGATTGTCCCAAGGCACATCGCACATCGTCCAGCACCGAAGAGCGCGAGTTTGGCCACTGTCTGAACAAGGCGCTGTGCAACACAGTCAAGGAGAAGACCACCTTGAAGACGAGCACCACCACGCTGAGCAAGGCACTTCGATGACTGCCTCGGCTGCCGCTGCCTGGTGCAGTGAGCTTGTCGTGAAGCGGCAGACCGGCCGACGAGTGCGTTTGGAACTCCTTGGTCAGGGCAGCCTCGGAGATATCAGCAGCTTCCTCCATATCGGGCACGATCAGAGGCCGCAGCTCCCGACTGTCTTGACCCATGGCGAACTTTTCTTCGACTGCACAGCAAGAAGGTGGATGGGTATGGTAGGAAAGGAGGAATCGAGATGGATCACATACACGAGACAACGGCCACGGACAATCATCGCAGGACAGCAGCACCTGCTTATCGCTCGCTGGGTTCGGACACAGTCGCGCGAGCCTCCACCATCCGCACCGCTCGACATGCCTGCAAACGTGCATAGCGTGCAGTGTGGGCCTGGTCGGAGCGACAATCACAAGCCAGGAAAACACACGACACTGCCCAAGCCCCACTCACAGTACAGGTAGTACTGTAAGTCACTGGGCTACGCACAGATGAATTTCGTGATTGATTGCCGCGGACACTACACATCCTGCCTTTCATTCCAGGGCAGTTTGGCAGAGGACCCTGAAACAGCAACCCCGCAGCTCGACTGCTCAAACATGCACGGGTCAAGCAACGTTACGAACCGCCTTGACGTCGTTAACCAGACCTCTTCCTTCCGGCTTTTTGTTCTTACTGCTACCACAGGGTAGCCTTCGCTGCAGTTCGAGACAGCGGTCGGAGACGAAGAGCAGGTATCCGATCGCCATTCCGGCACTTCCAGGATGAACGGAGCAGGAAGCAGTGGGTGGGACAAGTCCGACGATGCTGACCGCCGTCCAGGGACCAGCACCGCCGAGTCTGTGCAGCAGCAGCATGACGACAGGGCAAGCGATTCGAAAGAGCTAACTACAGACCCAGCTCTGCCATCTACTATGCTTCCTAGCCGCTCACTTCCACCAGAGATCCTGGCGCGTATCGTCGCTTTCCTGCTTCCTGTTATCGACCCTTACGACTCCACATACCCGCACCCTCGCGTGCACGACCTCGACTACGTACCTCCGTTGCAGCTTGCAGCTCTCGACTCACTACGTAGTGTCTCGCCGGTATCTACATGGTTCTATCAGCTGTCCACCGAGGCGCTGTGGCGGACACCGCTACTACGGAACTTGAAGGCTTTGAATCGACTCTCCCTCGCCATTCGAAACGACGTGAAAGCTCGTCCGCATTCAACCACAGTTCTTTCGGACCCTGCCACCTCCGCCTCATCGTCCTCGAGACCGCAGCGAGCCAGTCTGATACGAGCTCTGCATCTACCCCCTGGCGACGGACTGCTGCAGACTGGGGATACGCTGGCAGAACAAAACGCCTACGGCGAGTCGCTACGCACCGTCTTTGACCACGCAAGTCGCATCGACTGTCTCGCGATCGAGCATCGTCAGGCAGGCTCGGCCCTTTTGGAGTTTCTGTCGCCGCGGACGACAAGTCGACCTACCAACGTGACGCTCTCGAATCTCTCCTTCTCCGCACCGCCATTCTCGAGTCTGGACCTAGCTCCCTTGTCGGCCGTCCAGAGACTGCATCTGATCAAAGTCGTGCCGCCTCCCGCACTCATCAGTTTCCTCTGCGGTGTCCAGATCAACCATGTCGAACAGGGCAAGGTTCCACTCGCCATCCAGAACGGGCTGAGTCCGCATCGCGGGCTGACGCATCTGCGACTCTCGCTCCTGCCGCCGGATACTCTGCTTCACTTCCAGGCGTATATCGACTGGCGACGTGCCTGGGCCGTGTTTGAAACCCTGTCTCCGCAGCAACAGGCCAACAATCCTGCGCCTCGTGCTCCCCTCGGTCCAGCTCGGCGATTCGCGGTCCAAGAAGCACTGTATGACCTCGCAGTCCATTCGAGGCATCTCGTGAGCCTCCGGTTGCTCATACTGGAAATGAGTGCTTTGGCTCCCCTGCTCTCGCCTGAAGAGTCGGCACAGGAAGACGAATACTCTGCCACCAGTCTCACGTCTTCCCGCATCGCCATGCCGAACGGTGAAAACCTCGCACAGATAGACCCGAGAGCAGATCCAAACGACACCATTCCTCCCTACCTCGGTGACGGATCCGACGTGAACGAGGACACCAGAACCAGACCAAGGCAAGAATACTGGTCGTCGGTACAGGATGGAAAAAGAGCATTACTAGAGCTCTGGACCGAAAATCAGACACAGGGAGCAACACAAGCCACAGCAGACGGAGAGACAGCCCCGGCAACCACCGAGATTCGTCTCGTCGCAGCAAGACCAGGCGGACACGACCGTACAGAAGGCTACCTCGACTATCTGTGTCAGTCGCAGGCATTTGTTCCTGCTTCGGCACTGGACCGGAACAGCAGTCGGCGAGAAATGTATTCTATCGTCTCGGAGAGCACGGTAGAGATGGGTTGCTGGGCGGACGAGGACGTGTTTCACCTTGCACAGACGAGGCCTTATCTCACCTACCGACGGTCGAGGTACCCACGGACAGCTCCAGGAGGTGGCATTAGAGTCTGGTGGACCGGCGAGCTTCCACGTCCCTCGCGCACCCAGCATCACCATCACCATCACCATTCATCAGCATAGCATTGCAGTATCTAATAGATTGCCTGACTTGGGTTGGGTTGGAATTACGTCGCAGCACGCCCGTCCAGATTGAATCTTTCATGCGAAGACGGCGTCACCAACCAGTCTTGAAACGGAGGTCTGCTGTCGCGAGTACGCGTGTCTCCCAACGAAACCGCACGAATCCCGTCGCCTTCACCAGCATCCTGCGTATCTTGAGAAGCTTGGCCGTTAAGCGCCTTGATGCTGTTGTTCCTGTCCTGCAGAAATGTATGGATGCGGAGACGAGCCATCTCGTCCGAGTCCTCGCCTAGAATGGCAGCTTTGGCGTTCCTGTAGTCCTTTGCTGCGTCGGCTCGCTTTGCATCAAAATAAGTCGAGATAGTTCGGACCGAGTCAAGGTCCGCGGAAAGCAAGGGTAGGCGCGGAACGATGGATGAAAAGTACCGCCACCAGTCGAGCTTGCACACGCCCGAGCGAGCCGCTGGCTTCAGAGCGTCGCTGGGCATCTTGCGCTTCGTGGGCGCACCAAGCCTGGTCCCTGCTACCAGATGCTCGATGGTCGGCTGTTCAAACCTCGCCGTATCTTCAGCCCTGGTGATTGAAGTCGCGGCGATAAAGAGCACCGAACCAGCTGCCGAGACTGGATCCCGGAATTCTCTGTCGTGCTGTTCGGCCTGCTGTCTTGCCAGTCTTGTTCTAGACTCCCTCGAATCCGGGAACGATATGCTGGTGAAGACAATGTCGACAGGTTTGCGGGGCTGACGTAGCCTATTGATGGATTCGCTGCATTCGTCTCTGAGTATCTCGGCGAGTTGAGCGCGAGATTGCTCGTGATCCGCAGGAAAGATGTCGTCGAGTGCCTCGTCACCGATAACCAGACCGGAGAGATGAACAGGCTCGATAAGGCCGGAGAGAAGGCTTCCCTGGATCCCAACGGAGGACCAGAGTGCAAGCTTGTCGGAACACGACATGCTGATCGAAGGGGGTGAGTCGGGCCGCCCCGGTTTCGTGCGCAGTCCAAGTCTGGTTTCTGTCGCCGCTCGTCCTCGTCTCACTCCGCCCGTAGTCGCTCTTTGTGCCGACGAGCAGGAGCTGAGCTGCGACTGCAGAAGATGCAGAGGGCTTACAGTCTGCCCATTTGCAGTCTCTATGGATCGAGTCAAGTCCTGAGCGGCACGCTGAAACTCGAGTAACCGGTTGGAAGCTGATCCACAGGGCAGCGTCGAGACGTACAGGTGTACACCCACTTCTGGCCGAAGCGCCCATCTGCCGCTGCTCTTGGCAGCAGTGAAGAGTTGGACCCTTTGCTGATCCGAGTTTTCAGCTGGGTTTTTGTCTCGCTCTATTTCGTCTACGAGCCTCGAGAGAAGCCACTTTCTCGCGCCTCTCCTGGCGAGGACTTCGGCATGTGTGTCATGCAGAACGTCTCCCGAACTGCCGAGCTGAGAGTAGGGAAGACACTTGAGACCGGTCGCTAGCGAGATGACTGCATACTTTGTCGCATCGCCTGTCCCTGAGGCTGCTTGAGGTGAGGGATAGCTGATCACGAATCCAGCGAGAATGGTCCATTCGAGCAGGCCGTTGGACCGAGTCGTCGGCTTGGCGCCCTTTGACGGCAAGCGGGACTGGTACGTCTCGACGCAGAGCCGAGCAATGGCATCGTGGTCGATGTCGCAACAAGCTGAACTCATTGCTGTTCGAGCATCTTGTTAGCTTTACTTTTGCCCGCTCTGGACTCCAATTGCAAAATGCTGTGAGTGTTGAAAGAATGATCACCGACACGAACCGGATTTTCGTGAAAGTCAGGGTCCATCTAAGGACGAAATTGGCAGGCGAAGGTGAAATTGTGTGAAAATTAATTGATTGGAAAAAGGAGGCACCAAAAAGCACGGAAAGAAAGCAAACAAAATCACAGCAGTAATTTATGCAACGCATGTGTTGAGGACACCGTCATCGTGCAGGCGGACAACGTGTCGAGTTGGTGCAACGCCAAGAAACAGATGGATCTGCGGCACTCTTTGTCCAACCACCTGACAGCTTGGCGCATGGCGAGCTCACGTTGGGCTACATACAGTACCACTGTACAGTAGTAGTACTGTAGTCAGGATGCTCGGCAAAAGGGGGCCCTATCTCCCAGCCGATGTGCTTTCTTTCAAACTCCTTTTTTCCATCCTCTTTTCAACTTGTCCTTCCTTCCATCGTCCCTTCTCACCAAGTCCCGATCTTCCCCGTAGAGCTAGAGCTAGACACACATGACTTCAAGATGACGATAGATCTCGACAGCTCCACTAACATGAACGGCAAAGCCGATGGGCATGCCAACGGCAACGCCAAGCCGCAAACCAACGAGCAAAACGGCGCAGATGTCCAGAAGCATCACCACGGAAAGCAAGATGAAACAACCGGCATTGCCTATGCCATCCAGCTCTCGGTCAGGATCACTGACCCCATTGCGGCAATTCAAGAGATGGACGACAAACAGCTGCCTGACCACTGGGTGCCCACACTGCGATCTCAGTTGACCCGTGCCACCTCTTCTGCGCTGCACAAGCTAGACACTCAGCCGAAAGACGGCGATCTCACGGGCGAAAAGCAACACAGTCAACATGCCCACATGCCCAAGGGCAAGACCCTACTCCCTGCCTCGAAGCAGTCCAAGACTGAGGTCCTGCTGCCGAGACTCACGTTCGAAAACCCGTGGCCGAGCTTTCGCAAGCCTGGGCCCAAGGATCTGCTGGGCGGTGGACTCAAATGGGGTCTCCCAGATAGCTATACGGAAGGTGGAGGCAAGAAGCCGTACCACTCGGGCATCAAGTCGCAGCGAAAGATCCAGCGCCAGATGGAAGAGGCTCAGAAAGCTGGTCTTGGCCAAGGCTGGGACCACGTCGAGGTGCAGACTCCAGACTGGGGCTGGCGTACTGGCCTGCTGAATGAGGTGGACGAACTTCGCAAAGAAAACCAAGGCGCCCCGGCCGTCGATGTCTCGAATACATACAGCAAAGATAAAAAGGCTATCTGCGAGTGGAAGGACAGTGGAAGCTCGGATGTGGATGCTGCTAGAGTCACTTGGCTTGGTCACGCAACCACCCTGCTCCAGCTTCCTCCTCTCTCCCCAGACGCTGGGCACGCAGACCATCCCGAAGCCAATCCCGCTGACACCATGGCCCCTGTTGCTCCGCCGGACATGGAAGAAGACTCTTCACTCAACGACGACGATGCCGACAATGACAACGATGACAGAGACGGCGATGGGGAAGACCCACCGGCTCCAAACCGAAAGCCAACAAAGGTGGGCTCCAAGCGAAACTCTTCAGACGAACCGAAGTTCACCAAGCGCGAAGCGGTCTGCCACCGATCGATCAATATCCTGTTCGATCCTGTGTTTAGCGAGCGCTGTTCGCCGTCCCAGGCAGCAGGACCGCAGCGCTTCACACCAGCGCCGTGCAAGGTGGAAGATTTGCCGCCGATCGACGTGGTGTGCATCTCGCACTCGCACTACGACCACCTCGACTATCTCACCATGAAGCATCTGCGCAAGATTCGCGGCAACAAGATTCATGCGTTTGTGGGTCTTGGTGTCAAGGACAAGCTGGTGAGCTTTGGGTGGAAGGCTCATCAGATCACTGAGATGGACTGGTGGGATTCGGCCACGCTTCAGTCTCTGGATCCCAGCACATCGTCAAGCACTGTAGCACAACACCATGATGGTGACAGTGCGGAGAACGCGATTCAGACCGACAAGGCTAGACTCAAGATCATCTGCACGCCTGCTCAGCATGGGTCCGGACGAGGAGCAGGAGACAAGGATGCTTCCCTCTGGGCCAGCTGGGTCGTGGAGTGGTACGGTGCCTCTGACTCCACGTCTGACAGATCGGATGGGGGGAAGGGGGATGCCATCTTCCGAGCCTTTTTCTCGGGCGACACCGGCCTCAAATACCACCATGACAACCCGAACAAGAGACACAAGTACAAACCCTGTCCCGCATTTGCCGAGATTGCCGCGCGGCTGGGACGGCCCGATCTCCTGCTACTGCCCATTTCGGTGGGTAGCTCCTTGAGCTACTTTCGAAGCTGGGATCCATTCCCACGCGCCATGTCACCGTTTCCTCGAGTCTCGGCAGCACTGACCTCTTCGATCCACATGGACCCCTACGATGCCGTCGAGATGCATCACCTCATGCTCGAGAATGGCAAACCCCCCTCCGATTCTCGCCCGGAACACGCACACGGACAGCAACGCAAACCAGTCAGCCTTGCAGTCCACTACGGCACGTTTGTCAGGAACGAAAACCAGACCTCGGCCGACATCCGTGAGCTGCGACAGGCCTGCGAAAAATGGAAACTCCCCTTCAAGCGAACCAAAGACGGCCGCTTCCAGGTCGACAAGAACGAGGAAAAGGGAAGCTTCCTCGTGAGCCACCAGGGCGAAACTGTCTGGATTCCTTTTACCTGGACTCGAACCCCTTGAATTTCTAGATACCCTCCTCTCACACAGCTGCACATTGATGATGGATAGATCAGATACCCCGCTGCTAAAGCACCACGTTGCTCGATACTGCCCGAGTTGAATTTCTGAACGACACTCTGGAATTCGCCTTGCCAGCCGAAGACGGTACAAATCGGCCAACGCGATGAACAGCCGGTGAAACCTCCTCGACTCGACCGTGAAGATGCAGGGAGAGGCTGAAGGAAAGCGTAATGGGAGTCTAGACATTCTTGTCCTTGGGACCGGTTTTACCGATCCTGGATGCGTTAAACATGGCACCGATAAGGCGGTCCTTCATCCAGGTGGGGAGGTAGTAGGCGATCCAGACGGTGAGGGATTTGGAGCCGGTGAAGAGGTACGGGCCTGGGTTTGCGACTGCGACCCACTTGCGCACGGTTTTCGCAAACACGTCTGTTGGGGTGGGGTTACCGAGCTGGGAGAACTGGGCGCGGTACTGTACGATGTCTTCTACGTGTTTGTACGCCGAGTCGTGCGGGAGGCTGATGTGGCTGCTTCCAGTGTCGCCGATGCTGCTCTTGATCTTACCGGGAGCAACCACGACGACTTTGATGCCAAAGCCGGCAAGCTCGAGTCGAAGAACATCGGACAGGGCATGCACGGCAGCCTTGGACGCAGAGTAGGTGGCTCCGAACGGCATGTTGGCAATTGCGGCCGTTGAGCCAATGTTGACAATCGTGCCGCTGCGTCGCTTGATCATGTAGGGTGCTGCTGCCTGCGTCACTGCGATGAGTCCAAAGAACTGATTCCGCGGGGACAAGTCCGGATGCAACAAGAAGATTTCAAGGTGAGATGTGGTCAGATCCTCCTTCTTCAAGCCTTGGTACACAGAAAGACATGGCTGGTGATGACGTCGGGTGAACTTACGTTGGGTTCGAAAGTGTTTCTGATTCGCTGGAGGTCGGTTTCGACGAGTGGACCTACGGCGTGGTTGACGCCTGCGTTGTTGACGAGGATGTCGATGCGGCCGTTTGTCTCGTGGGTGATGTTGTCGAAGGCGGCCTTGATGGATTGCTGGTCGGTGACGTCGAGCTGTACGCGTTCGATGCCGGCGGGGAGTTCGCGGAGGCTGTCTGGGTTGCGTGCGGTTGCAAACACTCGGTACTGCTTCTGGGCGTCAAACTCGATGGCCATCGATCGGCCCAGTCCCGAAGAACATCCGGTAATCACCACCACCTTGCGCGGATCGTTGGAAGTCACCAGATCAGCCATCTTGTCTGTACTGTACTGTTTCGCCGGGACGATGTGATTGAAAGATGTGATTGAAAGATGTGACGGCGAGAGATTGGCGTCGTTCGGATGTGATCACGGTCGGAAGTCAAACCCGAATCAAGTCGAAAGTGTGCTCGAGGTGAAGGAGATCAATCGTTGTGCGAGCCACTAAGAGTCGGAGACCCGAGCGAGGATGGGCACATGGCCCGCACCGGTTGTCGGGTTTGCCTAACCAAGAGGCCCTTCCTAAAGGAGAGGTGAGACACCTGCAGCGGAAGTGCCGACACGGGGACAAAATCCCGGCGGTGGAGGAAGAGGAGGCAGCGAGCAAATTTACTTCTCAGTACCTGTGCTCCTTTATTTGGAAGGTTTGGAAATTCGGTTACGTCGGTGCTTCCTTGTCCCGGACACAGCAACCTGGGATTGAGCTCACGGGCCCATTACAGCACAGTCCTGGATGCACCATACGTATTTGCTCGTTCAACGCGACCTTCCTCTGTGCTCAAAGAATAAACCATTAATTGTTCTCGGAATGTGACGAGTGATGTCAGTCTTGCTGCTGGGTTGCCCTGCTCAAGTGTGATTGCCGCCAACTGTCATACTCTCTTTTGAACTCAAAAGTGGTCTTCGCGCGAGTTCAAAAGCGGACAGGGCGAGTTTGCACATGATGGTCACAAGCGAGTTTGGTGAGAGGTGATTCGCAGATGGCCCTAACGAGTGCACCGGACAGTAAGTGTGTGTGGGTGGCTTGCGGCTCGCAAACAAATGTCCGGCTCCACGTTTGCTTTCAACCACCCCCAATTTCCTTGGGGGTGCGACTTTGGTGGCACCTCTTCCTGAATGGTGGTCACACCCACCTGTTCACCAACTACTGTAACACCGACCAGTGCCGGTTGACTGCCTTTAGTCATGCCCGCCAACTGTTCCTAGGCTCGACAATCCTGCCCTGAACTCTATCGGCGGCCTACTGCAGCTGACTCTTACAGAACGTACTCGAGACCTTTAGCAGTGTTAGACTTATCCGCATATCACCGAACCTCCACCAAAAAAAAAAAGAGAAGTGTCGGTGCTTCGACACACGCCTTGACGGCCTTTGCCGTTGCCTTCGTGCATGCGTACATGCGGGTCCATGTATGGCACCACGGTACTGTACGGTACTCGTGCCCAATTTCTTGCTCTCCATTTCGCGCCCTTTGCCGTAAATCATTGTCCTACACACACGTACACACACGACACCATCCCTTCGGTATCTGTCAGAGCACCTGATTCTTGATTCATAGCTAAATACTAGCTCGTGATCGCCCGGACTTTCAAAAAGACGAGTTCTGGGCAGCCAGTCCCGACAGCGTATGGGCTTCATTGGTCAACTTGTCAAGCGCCTGTCCGTGTTTCGCTATCGACGTAGACAGACTTCCGTCACACTCCGCTCCAACGACAAGATGCCTTCCGAGGGCTCATCCAGAAGCAATGCCTTCTTTCCACACGAGAGCGGACCATCATTAGAAGGCGTAGCGTCGCTGATCGCGTCGGACTCGATCGAACGCATCGTCGTACTTGCCGGAGCAGGCATCAGCACCTCTGCCGTCCCACCCATCCCCGACTTTCGCACACCCGGTACCGGCCTCTACTCGAAT
Organism: Testicularia cyperi; assembly: GCA_003144125.1. Classification (NCBI taxonomy): domain Eukaryota; kingdom Fungi; phylum Basidiomycota; class Ustilaginomycetes; order Ustilaginales; family Anthracoideaceae; genus Testicularia; species Testicularia cyperi. Next base: position 1,213,392 of record KZ819190.1, read on the forward strand.
CTCTCGCAGTACAACCTCCCATATGCCGAAGCCATCTTTGACATCAACTACTTCCAGCGCAAACCCCAGCCCTTCTTTACGCTCGCAAAAGAACTCTACCCCGGCAACTTTAAACCGTCACTCACGCACTACTTTTTCGCACTCCTTCACCAGAACAAGAAACTCCTCCGGGTGTTCACACAGAATGTAGACACGCTGGAACGGATTGCTGGCCTGCCGAGTGACAAGATTGTAGAGGCGCATGGCTCGTTTGCATCTGCCTCCTGCCTGCAGTGCAAGAAACAGGTCGACGAGCAATGGATGCGCGACAAAGTCATGCAGGGCGAGATTGCGCGGTGTCCAAATCCCAAGTGCTCGTCAAGCACAGGCAAGGGAAAGCCACGACAATCGCAGCCTGGACTCGTCAAGCCCGATATCGTCTTCTTCGGCGAAGGGCTACCGGAGCGTTTCTTCCGGTGTATTTCCGACCTGCGGCGAGCTCAGCTGTTGATTGTGCTAGGCACGAGTCTGCAGGTTCATCCGTTTGCAGGGCTTGTTGATGCGGTGCCGGACGACTGTCCTCGTGTTCTCATCAACCTTGAACGTGTTGGTGAGCTGGCAGGCTACTCTGATTTCGGCGGTGGTGGTATGCGTGGCTCGCTCAACGAGACCGGGTTTGACTTTGACGGTGTGTCGTACGGAGGTCCGGACAAGACAAGAGACGTTTTCTGGGGTGGCAAGGCCGACGAAGGAATCCTCCAGCTCGCTGAACACCTAGGCTGGAAACAGCAGCTGATTGATCTGCGTGACCGTGGACACGCCAACCTCGACAATACTTGGAACAAGCCCCGCAAGTCGCCGACCAAAGAGCAGATCGATCCCGCGCCAGATGAAAAGCCCCGCCGTGCAGAGTCCGTGACAGACAAGTCCAAGGACGTCGCGGAGAAGGTCGGCAAAGCTGCAGATTCCAAACCATCGCCGCTGTCCAACAAGAACCAGGAGCCTACGACCTCGGCCAAGGATCCGACCGACGATCTGGCTGCCAAGCTGGACAGTACTACGTTGCAAGACCGGACCGAGACCAAAGCCCCGTCGACACAATCGTCAGCTGTCTCGCAAGGATCTGAAAAGGACTCTGCAGACAAGTCCTAATGCCTTTGTGATGGGCAGCCGCTTGTAATTGTACAAGAAATTGTAGCTGTATCAGTCTCGATGGTATACATGGTAAAAGTACAGATGTAACAACGTAGCAATTATAGGATCGCCTGTCAGGAAGCGTTGAGTTGAGCAGATGTCGATGCAGATTGGTCTAGACTGGCCTGAACACGCGGGAAGTCGGATGCTTGCGGTTCCGCAGGCGTCGAGACAAACGGTGCAGACGGTGGTGGACCGGGAACTTGTGGTGCTTCGGGAGCGGACTGCCCTGTCTGCCAAGCTGTTTGGGTGCGCCAAGGGGGGGTCTTACCGGCGCTGCTGGTATCTAACCCTTGCACTGGATGGCCTTCAGAGCGATGATGCGGTGCATAAACGGCACTTGCGCCCCTACCTCGAAACCCACCTCTGCCACGACCTCTTGTCGGGCCATAATACTTGCGTGGTGGAGCTGCTGGAAGGACACCTGGAGCTCTCGGTGTAGTGGCAAGAGCTTGGAACAGGACCGCATCGATCTGCACCTGGGTCGGATACAGAGCGAGCGTCGTAGCAGGTGCCGAGAGCACATAGTTGAATCCTTCTTCCGCCGTCGTCTTTTGGTATGCTTTGAGAAAGTGTCTAAGGATCTCTGCAGCGTGTTGAGGCGACTTGATTGTCTCGTGGTCCGTACGACGGTCTAATCTCGCCTGTGCCTCGGTACTCGAGATTGACAGTGTCAGCGAGACGGTCACCACTCGCACCATCCCGGCTTGGTTGAGGGATGCGGCGAGGTCCAGCCATGTCCGTCTCTGTTTGGCGTCGATGTTGGTGCGGTCAATCAAAACGTTTTTGCCATTCAGCAGGGCCTGCCGAGCTGCAGCCTCCACCGCATGACGATCTCCAAGCTCATCCTGGTTGCATCTGGTCCAGTTGGGATACTGGTCGACCAAGGCACGTGCAAACGTCGACTTGCCGCTACCGATCAAGCCCGACAAGACCACGAGGTACTGTTCTGCAGGCTCCACCTCGGATGTTGTCGAACGCAAAGTGGCGGTGGGCTGTGGTGCCGTAGAAACGGCGGCAGGCAAAGCTGCCGTCGCAGCGGTCTCCTGCTGCATCTCCAAGAGTTTGCGCGGCTGAGGAGATGGTGGGGATGAGTCGTTCGTCACTGTCGCCGATGTTCGACACAGGCAAGCGGTGCGCATGTGAACGCATTATTCCAACGGAGCTTCCGAAGATGGCCAGCCAGGGTCCAACAGCCAAAATTTAGCGCTTTCAACAAGTTTGACAAGCTTGATCTTACAATGGTATGTTGGGAGACGATATTCGGCTGACGATGTGCCTTGAAAAAGGATCGGATCCGCCCGAGAAGCTTCACGTGATGTTGGCCAAGCAGCAGAGACTGCTTTGATGCCCGAATCTGGAAAAAGGCAGAAAAGTGGGAAAAGTGTATTCGGAAGATCCGGATTTCTTCTTGAATGACATCGTCACAATCCCAGCGTCACAATCCAGTGTGCCTTCACCGTCGTCGTCGACATCTTAGCAGCATCAACGACACCTCCTTGTCATCTCCTTCTCCGTTTCTGCAGGACGTGACCGAGTCTGGAAAGCTCAGACACCCTCAAAATTGCCGAAGTATCCCGGTAGAATCGCCGGCATGTCCCTTGCAGCGCGATCTTCAACTATGCGGCTATCGGCCTGCGTGCCGTCGACTTCCACAGCGACCGCATCTGCCGTCACGCCCTCGGTATCACTTGCAGCACGAAGCTTCTCGTCGTCCTCATCGGCACAGGCCAAGCCACGAAAGCAGCGCAATGCAGCCGATCCGCTCTCTCTCCGACGCATGCCCAAATTCAACTTCGACGACGTACCAACACTAGGACACGCCATTCTCCAGCGAAAGCGCGAGATGCTCCAGTACTACCGCACCATCGAGTTTGAGATTCCCAAGCTTGCGGCTTTCAAGCAGAACTACACGCCGCCATCGGATGCTCAGATTCTCGAGTTCCGTTTCCAGCACTACCAGGGTGAGGCGCACCCGGCCTCGAGAAAGGTCGTCCTCACGGTACCTGTTCAGAAGCTCTTTGCGTCGGGGCTCCTCCAGTCGCCAGAGGCAATGCACAAGCTCTTGCTCCTCGCAGGCCCTCGTTTCCGCCCAAGCAAAGACGCTTCTCTGACAGCAACAACAGACAACGTCAAGGACGTCGACGGAGAGATCAAGATCTCGTGCGAGTCCATGCCAAACGAAAGGCAAAACATGAAGTGGTGCTCAGACACCTTTGACGCCCTTGTTGCAGAGGCCAACAAGTCCAGCCCAGAGCTCAACGACCTCCCCCTCGACCCGAGACCATCGCTCATCCGAGAGGACAAGAAGCGTCACTACCTGCGTCAGAACCGTGCCACTCTTCGCGACTTCCCCAAGCAGTGGCTTTGAGCGACGGGCAGCTCTGCAATCAGGAAAAAAAGAAATTCTTTTGTCTTTGCACCGACATTATCTTGTACAACAGCATCATCAATCTTGCAGCATCGCTCCTCATATCATTGGGATTCACAGAACCGCAGTCTGTCCAAGCCCAGGGTTTAATGGATTTTCTCGGAGCAGGTATTAGCTGTGCGACCTAACAACTGAAAGTCTGACATTTGTTCATGACCTGCGTTCCCGGCGGCCCGGTCATTGGCACGATTGCAACGGCCAGAAAGACGGACACACTGATCTCGTCTAGCGCTCAACCCCGAGCTCGTAGCGAATTCGTAGGAAAAAAAAACAAATCGGTTCAGCCAACAGACTGTCTCTGTGAGAGGGGAAGCAGTGTCGAAGTAAATGCGCGGAGATCTCGGGAGGTGCGAATCAGCCTGCACGAAGAATTCACAAACGTGGCAGGGCGAGTGATTCTGAACCCTGGTTTGTCGAGCCTCGTTAGGGTCTCTAGGCGCTCGGGCAGGGTGGTGAAGACAACTCCGCTGGCGCGGGATTCCCACGAGCGCAAGCCAGGGTATGGGCGCGGGGGTTAACGATCTTTCATGAAGACACGTCCGTCAAGACGCCCGAGTCACTGCAGCTGGACTGCAAAGGTACAGATCTGCTAGCTCGGAGCAGTCGGAACGGCAAACATTCGGCATGCGAGCCATGTGCGAGCGCTTGCAAAGCTAGCGACTGACAATGCGCGCAGATAGGAGGCCGAAATCTGACGAGATCTGAGCCAATCAGTGCCTTGATCCTGAGCTGGTAGGTCATGATTTGGGGGGAGGTCTCTGCGGGGGCCCTTGGGTTCCGGCGTTCACTGGTGTGTACTGTTCCTTTCGAGATTTTCGGATCTCGCAAGATCTTGCCGGTTTGCCTTGCCGGTATCAGGGCAAAGCTTGCGACACAGACGGCCTGCCAGACTGGTGTGCCGGAATCCAGGAAGTCTTCCAGGCCGGTCAGGTCAGCACATCGTCGAGCAACACTGTCAAATCCAGTCCTTTCCCATGCGTTGACAGCACCATACTGGGAGAGAAAAGCACAATTCATGGACATGTTAGGACGGAGGCGTTGTGTGTCGAGTGTTTGATTCTAGGTGCGGGGGACAACACGGAGAGAGACGCTGCTATTGCAGGAACGGCAGGCAATCCAGACTGTGGAAAGCACAGTAGCGCTGAAATCGTACTGTTCGCGGCCAAGACGTGGTCGCAAAATGCGCGTTTCTGATTGGACTAGATAAAAATGCGTTGGAGTGCAGAAAAAAAACCCCGAACACGGCACACAGGTGCTGCTGCTGCTGCAAGATAACGATTCCTTCCTTTTTGCCCCCATGCCGAGATAAGGATGAAACCCGAAAGGGGGCACGACAGCCGACTCTGGTCTCGGGGAAGCGCCTCTGGCTGCATCACGTCTTTCTTGTCCCTTCCCATGGTGTTGCTCGCGTGGCATTTCGCATGCATTGCAATGGATCACCGCAGCAACGGGTCTGCTCTGTCTGCTGGCCAACACACACTACTGTAGTATTTTGCAAGGTGCCTGAGCTCGAAATGAACACATGAATCAAGAGTCCTTCCTGGCGCATGCACTGCTCGTTCAGATCCCGTTTTCTGTACCATGTCGGATCACGGCAGGCCTTGCAGCGCGCATACAATGCAAACAAGCACAGACGAAGTCGTTGTTCTAACAAGTCCGTCGATTGGTTATCTGCCCGCAGCGTACCGGGATCCGGCAGGCATGTGAGTTAACGCCATGATTTACACGCACGTACCGGGTCCGTGGAACAGGGTTGATCTCAATCATCCACGTCTCTGGTTTCGCTCACGTCCAGTGGTAGGGATATGGATTGTGACAGGAAGTCAACGCCGAAAGCCAAGAGTCGGCGGTACCGCAGGCGAAGGTCATCGCTGTCACCGGTCTTGGCGTGGCAAAAGGCGCAATGCAGAGTGACAGCCGATGGAAGAGATGGGAATATTCGCCATTCATAGAGTAGGAAAGCCAAACTCTACGGTGTGCGGTGATGTCGATAGGTAGGCTGAAGCGGGGTCCTGGCAGAGACGACGAAATAGATTATTCCAGAGAAAGTCACCGGAATTGCCGATGCCCTTTTCGTTTTCTTTATTTTTGGTGTAATCGGCCAAGTGACTCGTCCAGTCAGATCGTGTGATTGCTTTGCATGTGTTAACGAGCCATGAGCGGGGAATAATGCTAGCGACTCTCTAAACGATATCGCCGATTCGAGACGAGTCGATGTAAGTACGTTGACATCTTCGCCGACGTAGCTCGTCACCGTGCAAACGGCGGGGGGGAGCAGGTAGATATGCCAGATGTCAGATGCACCCTAACCTCGGGCAAGCACTACCAATGACGATCTGTCGCGCCGCGTGGGCATCCGAGAACGCGTCCGCCCGAACGACGACAAAATTAAAAGAGTTTAATCGGCTCCATCGTTATCTCTGTCGCCAAGCCCGCCCAAGAAAATTGGCCAAGAGGTGCCATCGAACGGCTAGCCAACTTTACCGAGACGGATCTCTGTTTGAAAAAAAAAAAAAGCTAATACGGTACTTTCCTAGCAGTTGACCGTCATGCAGGCCCTTTTTTCTTTCCGAGAAATACTCGACCAATCGAATGCCAGGCACAAAGAATCATCCTATCTGGCAGGCAAAGCCAAGTGAAGGCGACAGCAGCCGCCAAGGGCGATTGAGCGACTGAAATGAATAGCGAGCTAGATCACGTCGCCACGACAATGATGATGAGAACTGGGCTCAGGGTCCGTACCAGGACGCGGCCCTCTTGGGAGCCGAGTCGGGCCGTGCCACTGCATGTGGCTGTTGGAAGGGAACGAGCCAAGCAGGGGTCCGAAGCCGGTCCCGAGTCAGAGGCGTAGTGGTTGAAGCTCGCACTGTACTGTACCGCGAAAAGAGACGTTGCACGCGCGTCTCGTGGCGTTGTGGGCTTGTAGACTGGGCTAGGAGTGCAGTGCTATGCAGATCGCAGCAGCAGCAGCAGCAGCAGCAGCAGCTGATGTAGTGTAGCACACTTCAGCATGGGTCAACACGAGGCCTGTTGAACGCCCGCCGTCTGAGAGGCGGGGACGGCGAGGTTGTCGACGCTCGAATGAACAGAGGCGGATGGATGGTCGACGAAAACAACATGTACTGGACTTTTGCTGCCAATTCCTTATCTCTGATGCCAAGTCGGAGTTTTAAGCGAGGATAGCGGCCGTGCCTGACTACTGATAACGCTCCTTCCGTCCAATTCATGCTTCCCGACTCGACACCGGCACAGCGCACCCTTGCTCCTTCCAACTCCGTTCTCCTGTGCAGTACCTCGTACTCCATAGTGTTGCGCGAACCTTGTCTCTCTCGCTCTCTCTCACCTAGTCGTCGCCTGCCGATATCTTGCCGCTCGTTCGCACATCCACGCATCGTCTCGTCTGTTGGTGTTCCCCGTCGTGTTGTTGCAGCTTTTGAGTCCCTGCATCTGTGGATGGCCTTTGGTTCTCCCCCCCTTGGCGTGGTCACTGTCTCGGTCCATGGTCTCTCTGATAACCTCGCATGGGCTCGCTTGTTTCGTCAGGCGTGCTTGGCTGTCTCTTTCTTTTGTCAAGTTGCGCTTTTGGCTTTCCGCTCGTACCTCGGAATCCTTCCATGCTGCCTTGCCTGACTTTTCAGTCGATCCTGCTGGTTGACCTTGCTTGACTTTGTTGCTCCGGTGCCGTTCTTTTCTTCGACAGTCTGCATGTTGCAGATTCATGGCTCTGGTGCAGCATGTCTATCGATTTGTCACTCTCTCGTCCTTGCCGCTCCAACAGCGTTGGACGGCACGATTACCGTATAGTGTTGTGCCCTGCCTTCGCCCGGTTTGCTTCAGTTCCGACCCTTCCGACCGCGTCCGTCACTTGACACCGGTCGTGAGCTTGCCTGTGCGTTCCGCTCGTTTCACGAAGATGAAGCCACTCTCGCTCCGGCATTGTGGCTTGACTGACCGTGGGAGTCAATGGCCAGGCGCACGAACAGTACCCACGTCATGAAAGCCGCGCAGCAACGCTCTGCCGTCTATTCCCATCTGACTCCGTCCAGGTATTGACGAGCTTGCCATATAAGCTTGCTCTGTCAACGACGTTTCTTCATCCTTTCTCCCCCTTCTTCTCCTCGTCTGTTTTCATTTCTAGCAGCCAACTCCCTAGGGCATCCTTCCAACCTCAGAGCGCCGTTGTACTCTGACGCTGCGAGCCTTCTCTCGACCTTTCACCCTACTCCATCCCCGCGCGACCCTAGTCAGTGGACTTCACACTTCCCACAATGGTCAACGCGAGCTACACGCCTGAGGGCAATGTCCTCACCGGTGCCATGATCGAGGGCGAGATGACTGAGGTCATCTACAACCTCGGTGACATGGCCTGGATCATTGTCTCCACTGCCCTGGTCTTCATCATGATTCCCGGTCTCGGCTTCTTCTACTCGGGTCTGCTCCGCAAAAAGAGCGCGCTCTCGATGCTCTGGGTCTCGATGGTTCTTCTCGCCATTGTTGCCTTTGAGTGGTTCTTCTGGGGCTTCTCGCTCTCCTTCTCTACCGGCACCGACAACCCCTTCATTGGTGTAAGTACCCACTCAAGCTCTTCTCCGCTATTGTGTATCTCACGGGCTCGACTGACGCGACTTCATTGTTGTCTCCCCCTTGCTTGATTCTGACTACTACAGAACCTCGACAACTTCGGTCTCATCAACGTCGACATTGGACCTTCCACGGGTGGTGTTGTTGTCCCGCAGCTGCTTTACTGCATCTTCCAGATGATGTTCGCTTGTATCACCGTGGTCATCGCCTGCGGTGCCTTTGCCGATCGTGCGCGTCTCGGCCCCGTCATGATCTTTGCCTTCTGCTGGACCACCGTTGTCTACAACCCTATCGCTTACTGGACCTGGAACGTCGGCAAGGGCTGGTCCAACAAGATCGGCGGTCTCGACTTTGCCGGTGGTACCCCCGTGCACATCTCGTCCGGTACCGCTGCGCTCGCCATCTCGATCTTCCTGGGCCGTCGCAAGGGCTACGGTACCGAGTCGCTCGCCTACCGCCCCCACAACGTCGCCTATGTCATCCTCGGCACTGTCTTCCTCTGGTTCGGCTGGTTCGGCTTCAACGGCGGTTCGGCCCTCGGTGCCAACCTCCGCGCTGTTCAGGCCATGATGGTTACCCAGGTCTCGGCTTCCGTTGGTGGTCTCACCTGGATGTTCTGGGACTGGCGACTCGAGCGCAAGTGGTCCGCCGTTGGTTTCTGCTCTGGTGTCATTGCCGGTCTCGTCGCCATCACCCCTGCCTCTGGTTACGTCGGAACTCCTGCTGCCGTCGCCTTCGGTGTTGTCGGTGGTACCGCCTGCAACTTTGCCACTGGCCTCAAGAACCTCTTTGGCTACGATGATGCTCTCGACATCTTCGCTGCCCACGGTGTCGGCGGTATGGTTGGCAACATCCTCACTGCGTTCTTCGCCGACAACCGCGTTGCTTCGTTCGATGGCTCCGACCTCATCCCCGGTGGCTGGATCAACCGCAACTGGGTTCAGCTCGGCTACCAGGTCGCCGACTCGGCCGCTGGTTTCGGCTGGTCGTTTGTTGTTTCGATGATCCTCCTCTTCGCCATCGACCGCATTCCCGGTTGCCACTTCCGCGCCTCTGAGGACGATGAGATGCTCGGCATCGACCTTGCCCAGGTCGGCGAGGAGGTCTACACCCTCGCCTGGGTCCCCCAGCTCAACCCGGACGCGGAGGAGAACGCTTCCGTTCACCATGCCACCGGCACTGCTCAGAAGTTCTCCCCCACCCACTCTGAAAAGGACATTGAGAGTGCCGCGGCCAATGTTCGCGCTCCCTCTTCTCCGGGCACTACCCAGTAATCTGACCACCTGACGTGTCAGCTCGAGAACCCTTTCCATTTCCACCCTCACCCTCGGATGAACCGCTCGACTGGTCGTCCTTTTCTCGTCACTTGTATTTCTTTATCCTTCCTGCTTTCGGCTTTTATACCTCGTTTTTGATCAATGCTAGAATTTCCAAATTACCCCGAATCCAGCTTGCTGTCGTGCGTGCTCCTCCGTATTTCGCGTGGCGAGATTGTCGGTCTGAGTATAGGTGTGAAAGCTTGCACATGGTATCAAGGTTGCACATCTTTCAAAATTCAAGCACGAATAGGTCCTGGGCAGAATATAATGTCATTATACGGTGACGAAGAGTGCATGGCCGATCAGCAAAACTTCCACTTGTGGTTGCAGTTGGTGCAAGTGACGAATGTGGTCATGGGTTCGTCGGCCGATCTCGTCTGCATCTGGTAGTAGCGCGTCTTGCGTTGTTTGCAACGAGAGCACTGGAACGCGTCGGTCTCTGCTTCTTGGGCGGCTGCACCCTGCGCTTTAAAGAGGTTTTGCATCTGGAGCTCCTCGATCTCTCGTTTCCGCTTGTCTGATGCTAGCTCCTCGTTGGTCATCTGAACAAGCTTGTCTGGTGCCACATCTCCTTCCACCACCCGGACGCGAAGATCCGGATTGTTCTTGTCCTTGAAATTTAAAGACAGAGACCGAACCTTGTTCCTGTATTCTGTCGTGATTGCGCCTTTTCCCTGGTGTGCTAGGATTGCAGCTTCTACTCCCATCGCCGCATTGAAAATCTTACCCGCATCTGTAATACAGTCAGAGACGACGTCGTTGGTCGACAAGGCAAGATGTTTGTCAGCACATTTCGCTCTTCAGCTGTCACTCTGCTGCTGATCGCTTCATTACTCACCCCATCCGCGCGTATCCTTGCCGGCCTCGAGGCTCTGATAGAGCAACTTGAGACATGCATTTCGGACCTTGTCGTTGAGGATTTCGAAATCGATCTTTGTATTACTTGTCGGCGCTGAAGAGGCGCTGGTTGTTGTTGGCGCTGGTGATGATTTGGGTTCTTGCTTGCTCGGGGAGACGGGCGCTGGAGAGGCAGTCCCACTTGGTGTGTTGTTCTTGCTGCTACTGCTGGCAGTTCCCGACGCGTTGCGCTGCTTATCGACGATGGCTTTCCAATCTTTAACCAATGCTTTGGCCTGATCGGCTACCTTTTTGTCCGAGTGCGATCGCATCTTGCCAACCGCAACACCGATTTTGGACTGTCGGATGGTGTCTTCTGTCGGTTGACGAAGACCGGATTTCAGTTGGGAAAAGACTGATAGGATGGCCTCGGAATCCGAAGATGAGGCAAGCTTGGAGAGCTGCTTTTGCAGCTCTTTCAGCTGGTCTAACGTCAACTCCTTTGACATCCTTGTCGAAGTTCAAATTGGGCTATGGATGGGTCCAATAATGTTCCGCTGTAGCCAAGTCTGTCTGTACAACTGAAATGGCCTTTGTTCTTAGAAATCACGTATGGTAGGGGACACGGGCGGAAAGAACCGAACCACGTCGATGTCGTGCGATGCGATGTGGGCGAGTCCGACCGAAGTGCTTGTGCTGAGAGGATGCAGACTTGACGGCGGTACAGGAACTTGCTACATAGGAGACATAGAGTGATGTCAGGATAGGGCGGAATTGGTGATGGTGGGGAACGATATGTCGACGGCGGAGTAGAATAAGGTCACATCTAGCAGTTCCAACAGTTAGAGACAGAGCGAAAGAGAGACATTGGATGCCAATGAACGCGTCTCATTCAATTTTGCTTGATCCACGCCAATCTGGTGCATCGGGCGAGGATGGATTGCGACTCGTGATCGATTTTTCGCGTTTCTGGACGGCCAAGGCTCAGAACGGCGTTACCGCAATCCGCGCTTTCCTGCACCCTTACCGCTCGGTCTCTCTCCACTTTTCGATTTATGCATTTGGGTTCTTGTCTTTGTCGTCACTAAATCTTTATTGACCCCTTCCTCATACCTTTATTCCGGTTATCCAAGCCTTTTTACATTCGAACAACGATCCTGTGGATACAGAAGAATGGCGAAGACAGGGTCTGCTTCTGCCCCGGCCATGGATTCGTCCGAGCTTGGACTACCTCCCCTCTCCGATTTGTTTTCGCGCTCTTCCAAGAGGGCGCGTTTGCTCTTCCGCATTGACGACGACTACGACTTTGACAACTTTGGTGACCCGACGGCCTGGGAACCGACGAAGGCGCACCTAGCATCCAAGATCGGCTCGGAATATGCCGATTCAAAGCAACTTCCTGCTGCAATTCTCGCCCAGCAACAGGTGGCCGCTGGTCCCTCGAGGCCAGGAGCACCTGCGCCCAACGGCGCGGCCTCAGCTAAGCCGAAACGTCGCACGAACGACTCACATCTCGGAAACTTGATAGACGAAATCGACGGGACAGCAGCTGCAGCAATTTCCGCATCGACCGAGCTCGTCGGGCCAGCTGCACCTAGCCAAGCTCTTACGGTGCGTTCGAAACTCGGTACAAGGCCTGCACCCGGAACCAGCACATCGGCGGCGGACACACTTGCTCTCACGGCGCATCGTGGTGGTAGCTCGGGGCTCTTGTCACAGGCACTTATACGGAAGAAAGAACTGGAGAGGCAGCAGGCCAAGCCAGCATATCATCCCAACTGGAAGCTTTCACGTGTCATATCTGGGCATCTCGGTTGGGTGCGTTGCGTCGCTGTAGAGCCTGGCAACAAGTGGTTTGCAACGGGCGCTGGAGACCGCATGATAAAGATCTGGGATCTTGCCTCGGGTGAGCTCAAGCTCTCGCTTACTGGACACATCTCGGCCGTGCGCGGTCTGGCCATCTCCTCTCGCCATCCGTATATGTTCTCGGCGTCGGAAGACAAGACGGTGCGGTGCTGGGACCTGGAGACGAATCGCGTGATCCGACAGTACTCGGGCCATCTGTCAGGCATCTACGCCCTGGCGCTCCATCCGACCCTTGACGTGCTCGTGTCTGCCGGTCGAGATGCAACGGCACGGGTATGGGACATGCGCACGCGTGCCGAGGTCCATACACTCACTGGACACAGGGGTACCGTTGCTTCGGTCGTGTGCCAGGACTCGGAGCCCCAGGTAATCACCGGTGCCATGGATGCAACCGTAAAGCTGTGGGATCTGGCGGCAGGCAAGAGCATCACCACGCTCACTCATCACAAGAAGAGTGTGCGTGCACTCGCGGTACATCCGACCGAGTACACGTTTGCATCCGGCTCGGCAGGTGGGCGCAACATCAAGACTTGGAAGTGTCCCGAAGGCACACTGGTCAACAACATGGCACATGATACTATCGTCAATACACTCAGCGTCAATGCCGACGGAGTCCTCTTCAGCGGTGGGGACGATGGAAGCCTCAAGTTCTTTGACTACGCCACAGGTGTGCCGTTCCAGTCTGCCGAGGATGTGCCTCAGCCAGGATCTTTGGATGCCGAGGCTGGCGTATTTTGCTCCACCTTTGACCAGACTGGCACGCGGCTCATTACCGGAGGCGCCGACAAGACAATCAAGGTGTACAAAGAGGTGTGAAGTTACTATGTTCCCCTGTTCATCTCACCACAGTGCATATCTCTTTGTAACTCGTCTTTGAATCAGTATACCACTATTTGGCAACAGTCCCGCTTCGCTAGATGGGAATAATGCTGCTGCATCAGACCGTGTCTACTGAACCAAGATATTGAATGTCAGTCAGAGAGAAACTGTTTTGAAAGGTCTAACATGTGCGTGATTATCTGACATAGACAGGCGAAAAATAATTTACGATCGGTGCTCGGACGCTGCCCGATGGAAAAATCGAAGGGCGCAAAAGAGGGAAAGCGCAGCACTGCGCATCCAACGAAAGTCGACAGGCAACCACATCGCCATCTCCAGCTTGGCCTCGCTATTTTCCAAGCTCTCGCATTCGCAAGACGCAGCAGCTACGCACATACGCCTTCTCACAGAAGAAAGCCAGCTCAAGGCGTTCTGCACAGGCGATCCAGCATTCCGCAGCAGACTCGACTCCAAGTATCGACTCTGCGAGCCGACGAGACCGTGCAGTCGGTCGGCGAGAGCGCACGCTCACGCCTAGCAGCAATCCTCACCCGGAAAGGGCGCCGGGGAGCCATAAGTCGGAGGACGTGTTCTTCGGCCGCCAAAGCGTTTGGCACGCCGGACGACTCGGAAGTCGTGGCATCCCTTAGCAGCGGCCGTTGTGCAAATATCGGCATCCGTCGCTGGTAGCGTCGGACGTTGCAGCGCTCGCACTTTAGGCTGAAGTGCAGACTTGGCACCTTGACACCCGGTCGCGATCAGCGGTGATGTCGCAGTACGGCGATCGTCGTTCGCAACAACAGCAACAAGAGCCAAAGAAGCGAACCCTTCAGATCCGACTCGGTCGACCACGGCCTTCGACAGATGTGCCAGCCTCGCCATCACCAGCCGGACCGGCAACGAACGGCCGCTCGCAGGGACTGCGCATTTCGCTGAAGCGCAAGGCCTCCGTCGTCGAGACTCCCGCCGTAAGCTCGCCACTTTCTTCAAGACCTCGCCGTGCGCCGCAGTCAGATGATGACAGAATGGAGGAAGATGATGACGACGATGAAGAAGCCAGCGGAGACAACGAAGAGGTCGAGGAAGACCAGGAGGAAGAAGAGGTTGGCCAGCAGCGGGGCCACATCAATGTGCGTGGAGGTTTAGTTGAGAGTGCGGACGCGTCCACCCGGGATGGCTCTGACGAAGAGGAAGACGAAGGCGACGATGCGGATCAGCAAGACGACGATGACGATGACGACAATGATGACGAGGATCAGGAGCAGGACGACGACAACGGTGCCAGCAGCCGAGCTTCGCCATCTCAGGGCATGGCCGCATCCTCCGCCTCCAGAGTGGCAGGCGGCCCTTCACGACGTCCTATCAAGCGGCTGCGCGCCAAAGGCCTGTACGATGCATTGCCAAGGCTCATAGAGAATCTGATGCGCCGCGACAGCTACAAGTTCTTCTGCGAGCCGGTCAATCTCGAAGACGTGCCCAACTACCTCGAGTTTATCAAAACGCCCATGGACTTTGGCACCATGAAAAAGAAGATTGAAGCACGGGAGTACAGCCATATGGATCAATTCCGAAGCGACTTTCAGCTTGTCATCGACAATGCTCAGACTTACAACCCGCCCGGCACACTCTACTACAACGAGGCACGACGTCTCGGAGCTTGGGGCAGTAGAGCCATTGAACGAGAGGGCATGGCTGTCAACGACAATGGACACGCCGGAATCGTCGGCGACCGTATCCGTCAGGAGAAGCGCCAAAAACGCGAGCAGGAGGCTGCTGCTGTCGAGGCAGCGGCGCTAGCAGCTGCACTCGACCAGGATCCGCTTGCAACATCTTCGCTTGTAAGCTTGTCCAGCACCCCTCTCACCCGCTCGTCTCAACATTTGCACCTACAGCAGCCGCAAACGCCACTATCGGCCACCGGCCCGCGATCACTTCCGCATCGCAACCAGCCACGGATTTCGTTGGGCGTCGGCATAGAAGCGCTGATGGAGGCGGCCAGGATGAATCCACAGGCGAGGTACCGTGCAGCTGTGAGACTGGGACTGGCTGGCGAGTCTCTGACGCGCGAAGGCTCCACACTGCCGGAGCTTGCAGACGACCCATCTGAAGTGGGCGAAGCTGCACTGGGCTCTGGTGCTCGCGTCAAGACCGAGGACAACGACGGCATGGACGTCGAAGATGACTCTGATGACGAGGACGAGGATGCAGGCTCCGATGCAGGCGCAGCAACAGCAGCAGCCGAACCAACGAGGCAGAGCATCCCTCGCGATTCTAGGGAGCGGTCAGTCACGGCCGAAGCAGCCACCGGCAGTGTGCCTTCCCGCAGAATCGGGTCATCGCAGCCGGGAGGCACCCCATCCACGCCCAGCGGCTATCGTCACGCAAGTCCCGATGCGCTCCGGAAACGCCTGGCAGCCGTCACTGGCACACCAGTCCACATGATCTCAAGTCCATTGGGTCCTGCTGTGGGTGCAGCGCTTGGCGTCACAAGCGGTGGTGGATCCAGTCGGGCGACAGGCAAGAACGCGAAACAAAAGCATCGACTCGGCGCGCCAGGTACCCCTAAACGCATCATTGCAGCAGCGAGAAGTGCCACAGGCACCGCATCGCCTGCGGCTTTGGGGACTCAATTGGCCGCCGCGCTGGCACAAGCACAGACGCAAGCACAGGCCAGTTCGTCAAATACTGGTGTTGCTGGCTACTCATTCGACGATGATGGATCGATCAACGCCGATGACATCGAGGATCTCAAGGCATTCATGGCACTGCGTGGTGGACGCACGCCGATACTGATGCCTTCGATTGAATCGCTTCACCCTCTGGCCTTTGTTCCGAGCGACTACGCCAACAAGACTTCGGGAGGAACCGCTAATTCCGCAGACAAGGCCAAGGACGACGACGATGACGAGGAAGAGGACGGAAAAGCCGAGGCCAAGGTAGAGGGCAAAGAAAAGGAGAAGACCGACGTCAAGGACGGCAAGGATGATGGGAAAGGCGATACAAAGGACGACGGTCGCGAGCGAGGAGATCGAGACCCGCTCTCGACGGTGCCGCCTCTGCGACCTGGTGCGCCCGACCCACTTTATTCGGCTATCGCGCCCGAGCCTGAAGAGCTCAGCAGTAACTGGAGTCACGAGATCGAGACGCTTCCACCACATCTACGCAATTTGCCGTTTTATGTGCCAACCTCGTTGGCTGCGTCTGTGCTCGTTGCACCTCCTGGGTTTGCACCAGCTTCTTCAACACAGCGCATGGATCAAAGCCACGGCACGAAGGTCACTGCCAAGTCCGAAGTGCCTGCCCCCCTAACTGGATGGAGCAATCGCGCCTACGAAGACTCACTGAAGAACGAGAAGAAGCCGAAGAAGCAGAAGGACAAAGAGCTAGAGAAGGAGCGCGAGACTCTCGAGGACTGGACCTACTTCCGACCCCGAATGCAACGCCTGCTCGAACTTACTGATTTGGGTCCCTTTAGCACAGTCGCGGCTCGGCTTGCTGGCCCAGGTCATGTCGGCTCGTTGTTGTCGACGGAGCTGCTGTCGCAAGAAGTCCTTGACCAGCTCAGCAAGGCAATGGAAAGGAAGAGCGATCCTTACTTTGTGCCTTCCGCGATTCGTCACCGGTACATGCAGGCAGCCCGAGGCGTGCCCATCATTAAGATAGAAGAGTCGGCCATGGGCCGTGATGGCAACGAACTAATCCAGGACATGGTCTATGCGGGTATCGAGGAACGAGCGTACATCCGTAGTATAGCCGAATTCGTTTCTGGTGCCATAGACACACCACTACGTTCCGACGACGTTGACGATCGCTTCGTGGAGGCGGAGGCTCGCCAGGAGTACGAGTGGCAGATGTTGCGGGCTCGCAGTGTCAGTGTAGACTCGAACGCGGAAGAGGCTCGAGCAGCGCGTCGAGGTCCATTCATGTGGCGTGATGCAAGTGAAGGACCTGGGGATGCCACGCCTTCTGAAGCGGTTGACGAAGCCGCAAACGTCACTTCCATGGAAGAGGTCGATTCGACGGCCGCGTCAAACAACACCGGCGCACTTACCGATGTCGAGAAGGCTGCAAATACAAGCTTTTTCAAAGAGCTCATGCCGCTTGATCGACCGTTGGCCGAAGTCATCGAGAATGATCTGATCCGACCCATGACCGGCAACACGCTCGACGTTCTCCATCTAGTGGCAGCGTATCTCAAGACCGAGGATGCCTCGGCTCTCGATCTAGACCAGATCGAGAAGCGGCTATTACAGAGTAGAGTCGTGGCGCATCCCTTCCGAGGACCGTCGGCGCCCGGCGTACCCCCTGGCCTCTCAATGGCGCAAAACCAGCCTCGTGAAATATCGTCGACCCCGGCTCCTCCAGCCATGCCAACGGCACATGCATCAACCCCACAGCCCGCGGCTCCGATCCCATTCTCGGCGGAGACCGAGTGGCTCAAGGATCAACCGTCCTTGACACAGCTCCTCGATGAAGCGCACCAGGATGTTGACAGCCTCGGAACGATTCTTCAGTACATCATTAACAACGCATGATTCCAGAGCTTCTCGCTATCAGCCTTTCCTTGACTCCGCTATTTCATTAATTGATCCATATCTGTAACACTAGCATGCATGCCATCCTTCCAAAAGCTCGCCACTTTCGAGCAATCTGTACCACGCACGCGCGCTAAGTATTATGCAGTGACAGAAGTTACTCTTCGCACAGAGGCGAAGAACCAGAGCGTAGCTTTAAGTGTTAGAGCCGAAGTTTGCGGCTGTGCGGCAAAAAGGTCGAACGCGGCGGCTGAGCAGGGAAGAGCAGATCAGGTGATTGTGATTCGAAGGCTGTGTTAGGCCGACCAGGCAAGAAACGAAACGATGAAGGGGCCTGGCTGTTCGTGCGTGTCGCCGAGCCGTGAAGGAAACTGAAAGAGAAGGGTCAAAGATCGGCTGATTCTGCCACAGTGGCGAATCGCCCATGCTCGAGTGGGTGCGTGGATCAGAGATTTTAGATTTGTGGGACGCCAGGTCGGCGGTCCAATTCACGCGGATCTGCACGTCTCGAATAAGCAAAACTGGCCTTGCCCGTTGATTAATTAATTATATTGGCTTGGTGCTGCACCCGTGCCGTTTCTTCGCGACGATTTTTCGCTGTCCCTCGCCTGTGACAAAGGCTTTCGTGCCCACAGGATTCTTCCTTACGCGACGAGATTTCTCAGGATTCTCTGAAAAAGTCACGTCCTTCGCGAAACCCAAAAAAGCAAGGCCAGCAGCTCGGCCGCATAGAAGGGAGAGATCGCAGGGTGCTAAACAGGGTGCGACAAGGCTAAACGACGTGGCAGTTACTGAGTCGACAGTGTCAAGTGTGGCCAAACAGCGCCTCACTCGGTCAATCGGTCAGTCAAACTCGGGATACGCCGAAGTCAAACTAAGTACGCATGTTGTGTAGCCACTGTCGTCCTCGCTTTGTTTGTTCTCAGTGAGCATTGCTTTTGTCCTTTCGGCCAAGTGGCTCAGTCACTGCTATGTATGCTTTCGGTTAGTCGCCATACTAGACTGGATTCGATGCAGTCAGCAGGCTAACGCGAGGCTCATGGGTGGCGGAGACAGCTCTGCTCGTGGTAAGCACTTGATGGTATCAGGCTGACAGTGCAAGAAGAAGCACCGTTGGAGCCGGTGGTGGTGAGCCAGCCAGGCCAGCGCGCACATGCGAACGAGCTCTGGATTTTGCCGAGGTCTGCGAATGTGCCCGGGTCTGTGCCAGTGCCAAATGTGTGTTTTAGGTGTGTGCATCTCCGTCGTGCGGCTGCGTGTGCATGTTGGGAAGGGCATGCGTGCCGCCACCACCGGAGCGCGCTCCTGCAAAAAATCACCTGTCTTCTGGCAACAATAGCGAGTCCTTCCAAACAGTGATTCCGACACAGTCTTCGTGACTAACGCTCGAGCTTCACCTTGTCCATCATCACCACCGCCATCACGCCCCCTGTCCGCTTCATTCCTACGAGCTATAAAGTCGACTGATCGACTCAAGCTCGAGGACACGCTCCCTTCATCCGATAAATAGCATCGTCGCGCGCATCACGACCTTTCCGATTCCGACGACGGCAGCTGATTTGCCAACCACTTCCGGCATCTAGCAGCCGCAACTGCTCCGATCCACGCACACCACAATTCCATCACACATCGCACATCGATACTCGTTCTTTCGACTGTCAAGCAAGATGGAGTTCGTTAGCCAGCAGTTCAACTCCACCATGGGGTCGCTCCTCAACCCTGCCACCCCAGTTCTAGCCGCGGACCTCTACAAGGGTGTCGACTTTGCGTCGCTCAACTTCCTCGAGAAGGCATGGGCCAACTGGTACCTGTACTGGGGCAACCCTGTGCTCGCCACCGGTATTATGTCGTTCGTCCTGCACGAGCTCGTCTACTTCGGTCGTGCCATTCCCTGGATCATCATTGATGCCATGCCTAGCATGCGCAAGTACAAGCTCCAGGACGACAAAGTTCCCACTCCCGAGCAGCAGTGGAAGTGCACCAAGTACGTGCTACTTTCGCACTTTACCGTCGAGCTGCCACAGATCTGGTCGTTTCACCCCATCTGCGAGTACTTCGGTCTGGCTACCCACAACGTGCCTTTCCCGTCGTGGACGACGATCGCGTGGCAGATTGGCGTATTCTTTGTATTTGAGGACGCCTTCCACTACTGGGCCCACCGTGCTCTCCACTGGGGTCCTTTGTACAAGCACATCCACAAGAAGCACCACGAATACTCGGCTCCGTTCGGCCTGGCCGCCGAGTACGCTCACCCTCTCGAGGTGCTGATTCTTGGCATGGGAACCATCGGTGGCCCCTTCATGCTCTGTGCTCTGACCAAGGACCTGCATATCCTGACTGTCTACATCTGGATCGTGCTCCGTCTCTTCCAGGCCATTGACGCTCACTCGGGCTACGACTTCCCCATCTCTATGCACAACTGGATTCCCTTCTGGGCCGGCGCTGACCACCACGACTACCACCACCAGGCCTTCGTCGGTTGCTACTCGACCTCGTTCCGATGGTGGGACTCGGTCATGGGCACTGACCTCTCGTACAAGCGTGCCCGTGCTCGTCAGGCCGAGAAGAAGCGACAGGCCCTCGAGGGCAACAAGGCTGCTTCGGCCAAGACCCAGTAAACTGGCGCTTGTGCACATATTGTAATCTGCGTTGCGTCGTCGCCTATGCAGAAGTGGCCAACACGGCAGCTTCGCGATATCGATCATGTATCGATATGGGCGAGTCACTGCCCTCATGCATCTTTCCCAGATTGGACTGGCGCAAGTTACTTTACACCGAACAATCTGCTCATCTTGACGGTGTAGAGCATTGCAACATCTAGTGATGCTTTGCACCTCAATCCTTGACTTTGTACATATGCTCCACTCTGCCACTTATAGATTTCTCATTCAGTTGCTTTAAGTATCTTTCAATTTTAATACCTACGCTTTCCACTGACGAAGAGATAACGCCTTCATTTGAAGCAGGACAATTTTACTCAGAGGCCGCGAGTCTGCATGCGAAGACACAATGCTTGCTAGATAGAACGTCCGCAATGCCCGGGTTGAGGTATCTGCAACCCTAGTGAGAGACGCAGTCAATCAACAGGGATTTACCGCGGTCGCTCTGAGTCGAGCCGCGGGGGGAAGAGAGAGTGTGGCGTGGGCCAGACAACGAGAACGGCGTATCGTACAATAAGGGCGCGACGAGGGTGCAGAATATCTGTGAGTGCGTCTTCTCCAGTGTCTGGTGTACATGGGTATCTCGTCCGTTGACACTGTCACCGGAGAACGTGCTAGTGCGGCATGAAGTCACAGGGTGTTGATAGAATGCAGCAGACGAATCTCGAAGATGACTCCTGATGGAGCCATGTAACGCTAGTTCCTAACTAGATTGTATAGGAGGTGCTTTGATGACCTGCACCCAATGTACGCAGCAGTGCTCTGCATCATCTGAAGGGGCCCTGACGTTTTCTAGTAAGCTCATAGTACGATTGTATCAAACCCGCAGACGAGAGAGATTCTCCTCCCTTCGCTGTTCAGTCCCTCTCTGCTGTCCACGAGTCGATCAGGGGGCCACGCTTGGATCCTCCTGTTCAGTGCAGTCCGCAGTGTACGCGCAGATACTTTCTGGACTACAGACTCATGCACACAACTGTTTCACATTGGCTAGTCAATGAGAACGAGTCAATGTGGTCACACTTCCTGAAGCACTGGGGCGAAGGCACGACTGTAGATCAGCGCATTCGCGGGAAGTCCCTCGAAGGCCGAGACAGCAAAAGCTGGAACAAGATCTGTGTTTTGAAAACATAGCTTAGACCCTGGATCGAGGCAATATCATGGTGCACAGGCTAAATCGGGACAGAGCCATGTATTGTATATGCCTAGGCTGCTGACCACTGGAACTGCCAACCGAGCGGGAAAAGCGGATTGGCCTCCCTTTGTCTCGTCAGCCGGACTCGCAACGGTCTTTACCATACACGAGCCAAACACATGCAGCCCGCAGCCTAATGAATGATGGTTGGCTCGAAACCGTTTAGAAGCAGACTCATTCACGCTTTTGTCTGCAGTCACAGCCCCGCCAAATTATTTCACTTTCCCATTTAGGATGCAAATCGGCAATTTGGCCTCGGCTCACGAAGCCTACGGCTAGCTATGCCAAGCTCAGGCTGTCGCTTCACAGGATGCGATAGAGCTTCACGGAAGTCCGACCGGGAGCTATTTCAGCATGGTTCGCAATCAGCATTCAGCGCGGGCCCTTTCGAGACTATGCATTAACAACGTGCAGAACACAAAGACTTGCGTGTCAGAGGATTCCACCCCTGCGTACGACGAGCACAGTGCATGTATGGAAGGACAGGTGCAGGTGCACGTCAAACAGCGGGGCGTTTGTACATATATACTTATTGTGCGTGCGTGGGTGTGGGCTTTGAGAGCCAAAAAATGGTGCAAGGGTCAGGGCGGAGATGCGTGTGCCTGCAACCTCGTGTGTACAATACTGTAAGCAAAAGAAAGCGTGCGTGTGCAAGTGCCACTCACTTGCGTGTTGTGTACTGTACTGTACAGTTAGATGCGACCCGCTGTTGCTCGGCTAGGATCGCCTCTTCGCGTGTTGGACTGCCGCTACAGGTTCCAGAGGACAGAGCTTGATCTGCATACACCCTTTTTGGCCCTTTGAGACAGAAATGTGCCTGACTTGCCTTTGTTGGCTGTGGCATCACACCCCCTTGCCTGGTTGGGTGTTTCACATTGCTACCTGCTCCTGTCCACCTCGTTGTTGGCAAGCCCGTCGCTCTCTGGCTCTCTCACGCGGGTGATCCGAGGAAAGGTTGCAGTTCCACTCTATATCCTGTCACCTCCGTGCCATCATCTCAACAGCCTCCTTATCGTTGGCGAAACCACCCTTCGCTGGCTGAGTACTTTACTCCGTCATCAGCGTTGCGGTGTGATTGTACTTCGTTCGCCAAGTTCCGTGTCCACTTCCTGCACTCCGATACCCGGCCGCCAACTGCGCCCACTTCTCCATCGCGCCCACCTGTTTCTCGGGGCAAGCGTAGCACCCGTCATTGTCCCCTTTCATTCACTACGCGCCCCAGCAACAGCCGCAAACGCGTTCGACTGCTCAGCGTCTTGCCTTGCAATCCACTCAAGGCGTCACGACTTTGCAGCTTCTGCCACCAAAGCTGAGTTCATCTCAGCTCTTAGGAACAGTGATAGTGACGCGTCGAGTTCACCGTCAAAGTTGCCGCCATGCCGGGTCTCTTCTCTCGAAAGCCAAAAGGCAGCAAATCGTCAACTTTGCTGTCTTCCTCCATAACCTCCAAGACTTCCCCTATCTCGTCCTCCGATCTGGCTCGACTAGGCCTCCACTCACCAACACCCAGCACGGCCGATGCTCAGATGCTTCCTCGTGTTCCTACTAAAGACGATCTGCCACCACCCCCGCCCATCTCCAAGGAGAATAGCTTCATTCATCACCAGCCACAGCTGGTTCCGATCAGAAGCTCGTCTTTCGAGAATGGATTCGTACCCCATTCTGCTGGCGGTGTGACAGAATTTGGAAAGTCAGCTGATTCCCGTTCCTCGAATAATGGTACTCGTAGCGGCTTCCTCTCTCCGCCCTTGCTCTCTACATACCCCTCCAATGGCCGTCTACGGTCACCGACATCAGGCTCCCAGACGCTGACGACCCGTCAAAGCAACAGCCGAATGCGATATGTTCCGTCTCGTACCGATGATTCAGTACCAGACTCTGGTCGCCCGTCATATGCCTACGGCTACACGAACGAGGGCTGGAACATCCAGCTCGAGGCTGTGCGAGTACTCGCAATTCTGGAGGCTTGCGGAAAGCAGATTCGCAAGCGAGGCCTTGACAATCCTCTGATCTTCTCTTCCATGGCCCTGGACCTCTCACCCACCAACGTAGCATCCTTGATCCGATCATACACGAGCGGATCAAACCAGGCTGCGAGTCGAAGCGGACTTCCCTCCTCTTTCCTCGAAGAGATCGAGTACGGCAATCCGCACGATCTTGCCGCTGTGATCAAGTGGGCATTTGCGCGCATGGGGCGTGTCTTGGCTGTCCCTGTACCTTCGCCTTCGGGGAAGCGCGGCGAGGTTCGAGAGGAGATGGTCTATGTCCAGCAGCGTGGCTTCGTCGATCTCGAGGTCTACAACGTCTGGCGTGACAACGAGCGCAGGCAACAATACCCGACATCAGCCTTCAAAGACTTTGTGTCACATCTGGCGCCCGAGAATGCCAGACTTCTCACAGCTCTCTTCTCCCTGCTCTCGTCCACCGCCGCCTATTCATTCAAGAACGGCATGATGCCCTCGAAGCTTAGCAAGCACTTTGGTGTGCTGCTGTTCGGACTGCCGGAGGATGAGTCCTTCGCTCGGACGTATGACGCATACGTTCGCGCAAGCAACGCAACGGAGCATCTTTTCCTTGCTTACATTCGCAGTCAGGGTACTACAACAGTTTTGCCTCCCAAGCTGACGCAGCACGTCAGCGGATACCCAAACATGCTGACCGCGGAGATGACGCTCCCCTCCAAGACAGCCAAACTGGTCCCCGTCACCCAGATCGAGCGGACCGTGCGGCTCTATAGTCCCGACCTTGTTCAGACTGCCTGCGAGACCGACCTGACGGTCCAGTGTCGAGAGTGGGACGACTGCCATGAGTCCAACGACGTTCTCGGGAAAGATCCTCAACTCTCTGACCGCTTCCGCAAGTTGGTCAACCTGCGTGGCAATCTTACGCAGGGTCGCAAGCTTGGCGCCACGCGACAAGCGGATGGTGCCATCAACGCCGAGGATGTCAAGACGCATGGTTCGCTGGTCAACAAGCAATGGGACGACTTTCTCTCTGACGGCTTCGCAGCTCCAGACGCTAAAAAGCTTGACTTTGACCTCAACGAGAGCATTCGCAAGAATCGCGGCAATAAGCGGGACACGATGCAGTGGAGCGACTTCACCAAGTCTGGCTTCGCCGATGAAGGCGATGACCTGCTCTCCAGCGCCCTCAGCTTCGACGATACCCTCAAGAGCGATGTGCAGAACTGGCCAGCCGAGCGCGATCAGCTACATGCCAAGCTGCGTGCTCGTCAGAATCACTTACCTTCCTTCCATTATGACACCACACCACGTCTGGTCACGAGCCCGTCTCAGGCTGGCTCTCCTGAGGGCAAGCTTGACATGCACCCCATCAGTCGCATTGATGAAGGCTTTGTCGACGTGTGGGCTGACTACCTCATCGGCAATGGCTGGAGCAACCGCGACGAGCTTACGCACCGCACTGCCAATTTCGTCATCGTTCAGTACAAGTCGCGACCAAACGCTAGTACTGTTGGCTCTCAAGCTGCAGGCTCCAGCCTGTCAGCGCCGACAAGCTTCAAGGTCGTTGGGCGTAAAGACGAGAGCATTCCCGAGGACGAACGCGTCGACGCTGCTTGGTTCGTCATCCAGGAAGTAGTTCCTGCCCAGTATCGCGCTGAGCTGGAGACCATCGGCAGCGGCAAGTCACGCGGACATGCTATGATTCGCAAGTTGACACTTTTCCGTTCGAAGAAGGACAAGCCCAGCGGTGTAGCGAGCGCTGAAGACGACGGTGTGGATGATGTTTTCCGGCCGGGTCCTGGAGGCACTACCAAGCGCATCATGCTGAGCGAGCAGCTAACCGGCATGAAGTCCAAGGACGACGTACGTGCCTCGCTAAACGGCACAAGGCGCGCTGACTCGGACTCCGGTGAGGCTGCTCTTGGCTCTCGCCAGAGCAACGACAGCAGCCGAACATACAACCAGCAGCTAGCAGGTCAAGGTCACACCCAGTTCCGGAGCGAAGGTCACGCCTCGGGTAATGGCGGAAACAAGCTGATCTCCACCCTTCGTGCCAAGAGTATCCGAGTGGTCAAGTCCGCGCGTCGCGGCGCTTCCTCACCCTCCCTCTCGACAAGCAGGACAGCAGATGCTCGCCTGCAGCGTTCAGTGACGCCAGAGGCCACACCGAAGCTGCAGCAGGAACAAGGGAACAAAGCTGCCGTGGCGTATCTGTCTCCCCAGCGTGGTGACATATCTGTAGATCGATCCTTCACCAGTGCCGACTTTGAGACCCGCAGCATCAATGACGACAATTTACTCGGTACAGACTACACGGATGCCACGGAAGAGCGATACAGACCCACTTTTGGTATCGCAGCGCCGAAGCGAAAGTCAAGCCGAGCGCAGGCTGGGCTTGAAGGAAAGGGCTCAACTGCTAGAGATCGGGACGACGCTTGGATCGACATCATGCTCAAGGCCAACGGCAACCGCTTGCACGGTCAAGATGCCCCGATGCCTGGAGAAGCGAGCCTTTCTGTCCCTGTGGGAGCCAACACGGCGACCAGTACACCACGAGCAGCCCATTCTCCCCTCTTCGAGTCAGACGACACTTTCGAGGGCAGGGATGATCGACTCCCCCGTTCATCGACCCCTCCGCTGTCCAACTCCAACAAAGGCACGCCAGATACGATACATGTTGATGATCTTGGTATCTCGCGCATCGACTCGCGAGCTTCGTCGGTTGCTGACGATGCTGACCTCGAGGCGCCCAGCGAAGTTGTTGAGGACAAATGGTCCGGAGGCAAGATGGCCTTTGACATGCAGATGAAAGACGTTTCATCTGTTACACCGTCTGCAGCCCGTGATGGACAGACAGCCTCTGACCCTGTCGCCGCAGCTCGCGCAGCGCTCCGATCCCGTGATACCGCCAATGCTCAGCCACGTGCGGCCCCTCAGATCGATACGAAGAAACTTGTTGAATCGCTCCGTGCCGGTCTTTCACCTATTGAGGCAGTCCGAGCCAGCAAGGATCGAAGTCGCATAGATGCTGACACTTCGGCTTCGCCCACCCCACCCGCCGTACAAACGGGCAAGTACCGCGATCCTTTCGCTAAGGATCCAATTGCTGGCCGCGTCGCTGATGTGGCGTCTAAGTTCGGAGGAAAGACCAAGGGAAGCACCTCGAGCGGGCCTGGTAATCCCAGCTCACCCTCGTCGTCCACCTTTGTCCGCAACGTGTCTGGTTCTCACGACCGAAACGGAGGTGATCTTGAGAAGCCGCTTCCTGATCCTTTATTCAATGGAGGCGCTGAGGACGGCACTTCTAGCGCCGATGTCGGCAGAGAAGACGCTAGGCGTGCCTCTCTCGACTCGTACGGCAACGTCGATGACGAGATCTACCCAGAGGACGCAGCATCCAACATCGACCCTCGAGATCACTACCAGTCGCAGTACTCGGAATCTGACGCTGGTGGAGATGTCGAACATCTTTCGGATATTGTCAAACCGTACAGCTGGCGGAGACAGCCGGACCCCTCAGCGGCCGAGAACGCCAACGAGTACTCTGACGCTCACGAGGGATACCCGAGCCGATTTGCTCTGCCCTACCAGCCGGGAATGCCTCTCGACAACGTACTCGAAGAGTCCGAGAGTGTACTTTCTGGCTCCACCAATAATGCTTGACCCTTTTCTCGACTGACTTCCATTCCAGGCACTCATTTGCCCTCACAATCTTTGTCCCCAGCTCTATCTCACGACTCCCTTTGCATATCAAAGTCAACCCTCGAGCTTCACTTTCGCACGCATGTCTCGATTCTGATCTCTCACACATTCTTTTGTACTGTCTCTCGTCACCGGTCTAGATTTTTCCGACCCTTGGGTCTCCATCATACCTTCTTTCCTTCTGCTGTGCTCCATCAATACCCTCGAGTCTCGCGATCGAAGAATGCAAGTTGTTTGTCTCGAGCCTTTCCGACACGCGTCACGTCTGGTGTGTGTTATAAGAGTGCTTGGGAGTCACGAGTATTTCGGATGTCTCTGTGCTTCTCACCGGATGAGCATCATCGAAACAGCGGCAAGGTCAGCTTCAGGATGACAATCGATGCATAGTCTGTGTGCTTCAAGGCGGAAAACAGAGGCACGACTAGCTGCGCCACTTCAGACACCGGGGGCGACTATGTGCTCAATCATTCGTCGATTCAGTCATACACAAGAGCGAGAGATGTGGACGAGGCTGAGAACAATGCATTAAAGGACAGGACAAAGACTAGAGCATGACTGCGACCAGCGACAAACACTGTCGAAACAACAAAACTATTAGAGGAAAAAGACGAGGCCGAAGACATTTCCGGCTGTGAAAAGAAAAGAAATGCGAAGAGTTGCGTGCTGACGAGAGAACGAGAAAGAGGCGTAGCCATAGATGCTAGGTAACGTCTTGTGAAAGGCTGAGTCGTGATGAAGACGGAGCGTGGTACGTGATGTGACGTGTGTGATGGAGCGAGAAGTAATGTGATGTGCAAATGTACTGGCAGCGTGTGATGAGCTGAGCGGTGTGTGACTACAAAGAGACGGGCGGCAGAGGGGAGAGATGATCTGGATGAATGAACGAGAGGTCAAAGGGGGCGTGATGGGAAGGTCCGAGGTCTAGCGAAGCCGACTTTTGGTTGAAGGGAGACGATGCAGGGTCGAGGTTAGCGGAGGGAGAAGCAGCACGAGGAGTCTTTGCCTCGTCCGAAGTATCACTTGCCCCGCCCGAGACTGAGGTCTGGTAGTGATTGAAGTAGTCTTCTTGGTTGTGTGCGAAGGCAGAAGAGGGCGATCTACGCCATTCCGCAAATTTTTGGTTGAGTGCGTCCATCTCGACTTCGATGCAATCTTGCGCGGGAGGCGGCTGGACATGCGACGGCGCCTGTGATGGCGGCTGGAGCTGTGATTGAGGTTGCGTTGCGTTGTTGACCGAGATAGCGGCCAAGGGCGATCGCCGTGGAGAAGTAGGGAGGGTCGATGAGATGCTGGGGAGATGCTTGGTCTTCATTTTGGGAGAGGAGCTGGAGTGGACTTTGCCTCCGCTGGTGCCGTTGTTGCTACTGGTGCTATTGCGACCGCTACTGTTGGCCCGCGAGGAAGAAGCAGAAGGCCGACGGCTAGAGCAGGGGGACACCATCCTTGACAGTGACGGAGAAGCCAAGGAGCCTGCGGTACCGATGACACGGTCCAGGGGGAGGATGTTCTGCGATGGACGACGAGCCTCAGCAAAGCCGGGACGATTGATACCGCCAGGCGACGGCCAGCCAAACTGCCACCACTGCGGGTTGTTGCTGTAGCGGCCAACGGGGGACACGCCGAGGGCCATGATGCGATGCTGCTCCTCGTGCTCCTCTTGGGTAGCGACGGGAAGAGAGTAGCTGCGGATCATGCCAGCCGACTTGGGTTGACTCATGCTATGGAGTTCCGATGCCGCCTGAATGTCGAGTCGAAGCGGACGTCGGGAAGAAGGAGGCATGAGATGCGATCCAATGTGTGGAACCGGTCCGTTGACGGTCAAGGCGAAGCCATCCGAGGCGCCACGACGAGCTTGACGGCGGCTGGCCAGATTGCTCTGCTGCCTGTCTGTGTCGTCGCCGGAACGTGCCATGGGCGTGAGTTGCTCGGAGGCGTCCGCGGCCATAGCGTCGAGATCCGACTCGGACGGAGCAGGTGGCATGGGGAGGAGGGGTGAAAATGGCAGGCGAGAGCCGACGCCTAGCGTCGCACCGCTTGAGGCGTTGTAGCCACGCAGACGAGAGCCAGCATGGGCCGTGGCACCGTGCGTGCCGGCAGCGTCAGCCAGAGGAGGCTGCTCCGAGATGGAACGGTTACCGAGTGTGGGTCGCGACATGATTGTGGGCGTGGCGTTGGAGGGTGTATGGGACATGGCGATGATCGGAAGTCAAGAGGGTTTAATATGAAGGATCGACCATCTGAATCACAGGTGGCAGATGGAGAAACACAAAGGAGGCTACAATGGGAGCTCGTGGGGTCGAAGCGTTGCGAGGTCTTGACGTTTAAAGGACAAGCGAAGCCATGAAGGCGTAGACTGCAGAAGTGAGAGGTCAAAGCTCAATGACACGCAGCATTGGGCGTGCTTGTGTGTGCAGAGGGGTGAAGGCGCTAATCTTGTTCGGCTTTCCTCACATATGTGAGGAGGGAGCGAAGGGGAAGAACAGCGAGGAGGCGAAGACTGGCACCGACTCTCACGCCGAGTGTTCTTTTTCGGAGAAGCCCCAGAAATTAAACCTCTGAAAACTGGACTATACATGTACAGCACTCTCCTCTCGACACCCGGATTT
The DNA here is from genome assembly GCA_003144125.1 of Testicularia cyperi. NCBI lineage: Eukaryota > Fungi > Basidiomycota > Ustilaginomycetes > Ustilaginales > Anthracoideaceae > Testicularia > Testicularia cyperi. The sequence continues at coordinate 1,243,077 of KZ819190.1, forward strand.
TTCGTTTTTGTTTTCTTGTGCGACCCCGCTTGGCCGTGCGTGCCTCGCCTTGACATTTTGGCCCTGCTCACGACTCACCGCTGGTTGACACCACTCACCACTGGTTGACAACTCGCTTGGGACATGGCACCAGAACAGCTGCAACCCCGGGTCTAATATTGTTACATGTCTGCGATTTCAACACTCACGCTGGGCTCGGAACAGCACCGACCCATTCATTCCCTTTATCGGTCAGGCTGCAAGTGGAACGGACACGGACCCGATCTGGTGCAGCAGAGCGCGGTAGTTCTGACATCGAAATAGTACCTACATGCCTGCTATCTCAAGATCGGCAGGATCACCGAAGCCCATTTTTCTTTGGCTACAAGCCTGGCTGCGTTTCCTCATCACTGCCGACATCTTTTGCTGTGGTGACAGTGGTAGGTCGGAGTAACACGATGCGGTACATGCAGGGCAGAGCCGCCGTTATTCTGGCTTTTCCCACACCCTCGTTTCGAAGCGCTAGATTGGCAGTGGAAAGGCATGCACTCGTTTACAGGAGAGGGTGAAGAGTAACTGCACGGGCTGCAGGTTGGTGCATGCTGCAGCAGCATCGGAATGGCCGCGTGTCGTGATCTCACACCGAGTGCGACTGCTGCAGGAGAAAAAGGAGGCCCCTCGAATGCAAATTGGCTCGCTCGGCTGTACGTGGCCCTTGCCCCGCTCACTATCACACCTGTTTGTCCGTGCATCACAGAATCTCAAGTCAGTTACATTCTCCGACGCAAGCAAACCCTCGCACCTGACTCGGCTCGCTCGGATCTCAGGTTACGAGCATTGACCCCGCCAATCTAGCTGTGCAGGCATCTTGTCCCTCCGTCTCGGGGTCCTGTCGGCAACTCCTTCGGCCTGATGCAGCCAGTCAAAAGTTGCTGTTTTCACTACGCACAAAACGGCAGGAGTACTGTAGCCAAAGGTCGCTATCCGAGCACGAATCTGTGTCCGTGTCCAGTCTGAGGAAGGCAATCTGCAGAATCGCCTCAGGACGTGGCAGCGCGATTTGTGTGCCGTTACACTGGACCGTTAGGAGTGCTGGCATGAAACCGAGTCGGGGAGTCGAGTCCTTGTGAGGAGCAATCGTCTAGACCAGCCTGGTTGGGACGTGGCTGCGCGCTACACAAGCAACACAATGAGTTGATCTCGCCTCGCTCGCTTGACGAGGGCCCTCTCCAATTTCCACGCCATCTGGTGGCCTCGCAGGTAGGGTCATGGCCTATCTCCTCGGACCTCGAGCGGCTTCTCCGTTCGAATCACCGCCGTACCATACGCCGGAGCAAGGCGATTTGAGCTCGCTCTGGACACCAAGATGGACAACGCAGAAGCGATATGCACCCTACGCGCCCCTGGATTCCAGATGCTCCATTGATGCGACCATGCATCATCAATATTGCAGTCCTGCTGCGTAGTGAGAGTCGCGTACAAGTGGCATAGTGCCGAGTGACGACTCTATCTGTGTGGGGGAGCGCTCTAACGAAGATAGCTAATTTCCTCTTGTAACGGTGTGCCAATTTCGGTACTTGGTGTTGCCGCAGAGCAGTAGTGTTCGAAACGTTGATGTCTGGTTAGACAAGTAGGCTGTCTGACAGGCGCGATTAGGGCTGCAAGGAGGCTAAACACGCTCACAAGCGAGGCGGGAAGTCTTTTTCTTTTTTTTTTACCTTCAAATGCGACTGGATCTTTGCACGGCCGTCGGTCGCGTCGCCTGAATGGCGGCGCATTCGGTAGCTGTACTGTACCCCTGGGTTGAAGACGCCTCGTTCGTTGCCAGTCACGTCCAGGCCAGTATTCCCTTATCGTGATCTGTCCAACGCGTGCGTGCGACTGCCGCTGGACCTGATTAATGGACGTGCCGGTTTCACTCACTTCCCATCCATGCATTCTCACTACTTTTCAAACCCGCTGCCCTAATCGTGCGCATGCTCTCGCACACACGCACGCCATCCAGAAGCATGGCATTGCACTTCCCTCCTTTCTCCGCCTTATTGATGAGCCCGTGCAGTCGTTGCTATGTTGGCCATTCGGTCGCATCATCTTCATTGAGCCTTTTACCCCGCGCATTGTTTCGCTACGTGGTTTCATGTTCGATCATGCCAGACAATGTGATTCCCGGCGACTTTCATTGTGAAGAGACTCTACAATGACATGACGCAGGACCGAACAGGGACGGCATTGTAGAGCAGAAACCCATGTCAGAAAGTCTGTTTCCACTGTGACTTCGAGCAGAGAGATGCAAAACGCATGCAAAAGGACCGCGTCGCCCGGCGATAGCCCCTTTCCGTTGCTCTGAACTTGTCCATTCCCTCCGTGTCTCGCCCACTCGTCCCGTCATCCACCACAGTGACTGATTCCCTCGGGTCTGTCTTTCTGGTCGCCTTATGCCGACTCGGGAAAGTCGAGTCAGCGTATGGCTTTGCGCAGGTGTGTGCAGCAATCTGATTGCAATATAAGTACATGTATGGTGAAAACGGAGCGAGAAAGTGTTTGAGCGGTTGTTTCGAGCCAAATTCTTCAGGCATTGAACAGCGGAGCCGAAAGAGAGCGAGCAAAGTGTCCAGGGAACCATCGGTCACAGAAAGAATTCCAGTAGCTCTGTTTCGACATTTAACGATGACATTCCGTGGATGAGCGGAGAGTTTACCCGCCCTTATCAGCATCCATTGCGTCAATGGCCGCTTGCAAATGCTGCTTGGTTGCTTGTACGTATACCAGTAACCCTGGCATCGCCTCGGGTCGAAGCGCAAGCTTTTGCACCATGGCAGGCTTGGAAACGGTCTGCTCGAGCGAACTACGCGATCGCAGAGGCTGCCGTGGCCTGCCGACATCCTGCGAGCGTCTGATGCTGTCGACCGAGAGGCTTCCGCGATGAGACTCCACATCTTCCGAGCCGGCAGCTGAAGGATGAGAAACGTCTATCGATTGCGGCGAGCCAAAATTGCTCGATAGGCGGACGGTCCGTTTTGTCGGTGTCATCTGCGAGCTTGGTCCCTGACTTGCCGCTTGAGAAATGAGCGTGGGAGCGGCCGAGATCCGCTGAGATTCGTTTCGGGACACGACCGGCCGAGAAGCAGGACCTTTGGAGATCGAAGCGTAACGGCTCTCAGCACGTTGTTTCAGGCTATCCTTCTTCAATGCAGAAGAATGCTTCACACTCGAGCCATGCAGCGCCCCAAGCGCTGCCTGACGAGCAGACTGGATGTGGTCGAGACTGCTCGGAAGGTTCCGAGGCGGAGCATCAATGGTCCGGTCGCTGGGGCTGCTTGACGGAACGCGATGTAACGAGAGTTCAATGGATTTCTTGGAAGGGGAGAGGTTGGCCTCCTTCATCCTTGTTAAGATACCTGACCGACGTCTCTCGGGTGAACTAGGCATTGGCAGTGGCTGCGGTGGCTCCTTCGACGCTGCACGTCCGTCAACAGCATCGGCAGCAACATTCTCGCCAGCGGGAGTACCCTTTGCTCGCAAGAAGGATCTTCGCCGCAGGTTCAATGATCTGCGCTTGGACTGCACAGGTGTTGTCGATGATGGAATCGCTTCGCCTTCGTCGATCGGGGCTCTTGATACATCAATGGACTTGCGGCTCAAGACACATGAGCTGGTGGAGCTTGGGGGAGGCGATTTTGCGGACGCTTTGAGCAGATCTGTGTCCTCGTCGTTCGCATTGCCACGAAAAGCCTTAATGAGCTCCTTGAGACCTTGTAGTCCCGCGCGGCTAGCACTACGGAGTCTCCTCTTTGCGCTGCGACTGCCATCAGCAGAGTCGAGATTGTCGACCGAGATGGGTCCGCCCAGGCTGGTACTGCTCTCGGTACTCGCGGTAGCACCCAAGCGATAGGGATGATGTGCGGGAGTGGTGACAGTGGGTGCAGGTGCATGCATGATTCGCTGTGACGGCCGCGAAGACACTTCCGAAAAGTTCAAAGAATGTGCAGGCGAAGCCGAAGAAGCGATAGGCGTCCCGGTTGGTACTGAAACTGTCCCACGAGATCGAGTGCGGTCGTTTGGTGAAAGTTCTGGCGCCCTTTGCCTTCGAGACATCGACTTTGTCTTTCCAGCACTCGACGTTGTGATTGCGCTGGCGGCAGGTGCTGCGATCCGTGCGCTGCCGAGGATGGCCGAGAGGATGTCGATCTCGCGTTGTGCATCCACGCTTCGGACAGCTTCGGCTGGATGGAAGCTGGTGTGACTTACGTCGCTGAGAGTTCGGTGATTGAGTGGAGTCAACGGGTCATGAGTCGCGGCCGACGCCGCCGCTGCGGACGTTGGCGAGTCGGCCTCAACACTATTCACAAGACCACTTTGATGCCCTCCAAGCGGCGTACCCCTCTGCTGCGACATCGGCGTGTGGGACAGAGTGTCTACATGCGCTACCGCGTCAGATTCGGAGCGCCCTTCCCCCAAACCTATGAGTACCTCGGCACACTCCAGCCAATTCTTGACCTTCTCGTCCTCACTGTAGCCAGTGTCGAGGCTGTCCAACTTGGCGCGCATGTAATGCACCTTAAGATTCTTCAGTTCCTCGATGCCCTTGGCGAAGTCTCGTACTAGATTCATATTGTTCTTGATGCCTGTCTGCGCTTTGCTGATGCGGCTTGGAATCTTGAGATCACTGAGACTGTTGCGGCGGGTGTACGGTCTTATTTGGCTGACCTTGTCGGCGTTAAGTGCCTGATGTGATACAGGCGGTGCATTCAGCTCTGCTGAGGCGACAATGGAAGCAATTGTAGCGGAGGCTGCCGCATCTGGATGTGATAACAGTTGTTGCGGGCGTGATGGAAGATCCGCATCAAAAGTAGACTCTGAAAGCCCATGATTTCGCGCACGCTCGTTGTGGCTCGAGCCATTGTTGCTCGAGGTACCCGAGTGCTCGGATGAGTTCTGCTGGTGTAGAGTGGCAGGGGAGGCGTCGGGACCTGCTGAAAAGTGAGTAGAGCTGCCATCTGCCAGCACGGCCCGTTGGCTCAGTGGTGAGCCAGGCATGCTTGTAGCGCGGACAGACGTTGCATCGTGTTCGAAACGGTCCTTGCTACGACCAGTTCGGCTCATCGGTTCTGATGTGTCTGTGTCATACACGCTCACCGGCAACACCGAAGGCTTTCGCACACTCTGCATGGCAAAGGCCGCAGGAAAGTAACCTCCGGCGGGCGAGCTGCCCACGCTGGTGCCGTAGGTCGTCTCGGAGTCGTTGGTTTCAAATCCGCTCATACTGGAGTCCTTGCGATGCAGACGAAATCCCGTCTCGCTGCTCCCGTAGCTTGTTGCAGTAGATGCCGAAACGGACCGGCTGCCATACATGGGCGCAGACCCGACACGCTTGCTGCCTCTCGAGTCCGCCCTTGGATCATCATTTGCATCGCCGCTTCCAGACAAGGAGCGGCTAGCATGGGTGGGCCGATTCTGTTTTGACTCAACCAGCATGTCTGCTGCACCCTGGCCAGCAATCGCAGCGGGATGCTGCAATGGCGGCTGACCAGCCCAGCTCGAGGGTGGCGAGCGGGGCTGTACATTTGTATGTTGCTGCAGGTCGCCCCGCAGCGTCTTGGAGCTCGATCGGTCGCTTCGCAGCACTCTGTAAGAAGATGACGACGTCCGCGTCGGTGTCGCTGCAGCGACGGAGGCTTCCGCGCCTGTTTTACCACTTTGGGATGCATTCTGAGGCGTATGTACTTGAGCAGCGTCGCTCAATCGAGCGGTATTTGTGGGCTGATATCCGGCCTTCGTTGGACTTTGTGCGGTATCCTCGATAGTCGTGAGGCTGGTTTTGGAGGCACTGGCGGCCGTCGTGACGTTGTTGCGCGAGCGTGAGAAGCTAAACCGGTAGATCGAGCTGTTCTTGGTTTTGGTTTTCGATCTGGCATCTTCTTGGTGCACGGAGCTTGATGGGCCCGAAGCTGGCCGTGGAAGCTGTGTCGCGTCTTCATTTACGTTTCGACGGTCAAGGGACCTGCGAGACGCGAAGCCCAGGGCTTGACCGAGCGAACGCCGCGTCGGCAGAATCCTTATTGACTCTGGAGCGAGCGCAGCGCCGGACTCTGTTTCAGTCTCGTCGCCACTACTTTCACCACCTGCAGCGCCATCAAGACGGAGAGACGACCCGTAGTGGCTCGCGGTCGAGTCTTCTCGCACTCCAAGACCCTCGCGAGAAACAGGCAAGGATCGGGAAGGCGAACCCTGGTGACCGTCGGAGATGTCCATCGATGAGCGCGTGCAGCACGAGCTGATGTCGGATTGGGCGGCCAACCGCGCCGAGATCTCGGTGGAATCGCTGATATTTGAAGAGGCAGAGTAGCGCTTACAAGAATCTCTGGCTTCTTCGGCCTGAACGTTGTGAAGTCCAACAGGCATGCGATTTGTGCTCGAGTCTCGATCGTCGCGGTCGGCATGGACCAGAGACTCATCCAGCTCCGACTGTTCGACACTCCATCGATGCGCTCCAGTGGACTTGCTGTCTCCTATCCACGCATAAGAATCGTCCCAGTTTTCCATGTCCTCGTCATCATCAGATAGATTCAAGACGGAGCCTTGTATACTTGCTGGCGGTGCACGAGGGATGTCCTGAGCCGGGTCGTGCTTGCCGCGCGAGCGACCGCATGTGGCGTCTGGCCCTTGCCCTGCGTCAACTTCCTCGTTCTGGAACAGAAAGTCGTCGTCCCAGCTCTCGCTTACCGATGAAGTTACACGGATACCTCGAAGGTCGGCAGTGCGGATAGTCTGAAGCCTGGAAGGGGACGGCAGTGGCGTGTCAGTTGCGAAAGCTCGCTCGGCGTGATTGACAAAAGGCATTGGGCCTGACGACGAGCCAGAGAGCAACCTCGTTTTATTTGTCGTGGTTGGCGTAGGAGGCAGCTCCTGAAATGCGGGAAGGTGCAGTGGAGCCGACGGACGCAGATCTGCGATACCCAGTTCCTCGTCCCAGTCGTCGTGCGACTGCAGTGACACATCGAAGCTGGGCCGATTGACGGGTGATGTCATCGAGGCACTTGAGCGCCTCGAACGTAGTCGAGTGGGCAGCTCGTCCACCGGCTGCGCTAGGGATGGTCTCGATTCCACGACTGATTTTAGCGGGCTTTGAGATGGTGAATGGCCGCCCCGAGCGCCGACATGCGATAGCATGTTGTCAAAGTCTGATTCGTCATCGGACCCGTCAAAGTCCTGCATTCCCGAGACGCGACTCCGGGTAAAACTACCGGCGACCGACATGCTTCCATCATCTTCGCCAAGTTCGTTAGGTCCCAGGGAGCTCACGCTTGAGGCTCGAAAGCGCGAAAGGATGGAGACATTGGAGCCTGAACGATCGCGTCCGACCTTCGGCGAGCGAGCTATCCGATCTGTGTGGGCTGTCCGACTCGAGGATCGGGGCGATATCTGCACGATAAACGGAGACGGAGTCCGGGTCTGATCCGTCTTGACCGGTGCTGGGCATACGGCCATATTTGACGAGTCTACTGAGCCGTCGCTTGGAGCACTAACAGTCGGAAGGGTTGGCGCTGCCCAAATATGGTCTTGACGGCCAAAGTATCGAGCAGTACTGGAAGGCGGGGGTCGATATGGCTTCTCCAAAGCGGAAGCGCGGAACCCAGACGTCGAAGCGGCGGGAGAGACAAGTGCGGTTGGCGACGAGGATTTCGAAGTCTGGGCCGCAGAGACTGAGGAGGGGAGAGAAGAAGACGAGGCGACAGCGCCAGACACGGAGCGTCTCTGGGAATCAGAGCCGGCCGTGGACGAGGTTACGCTGGATCTCCAAGCGTGGAACGTCGCGGTGTGTGACGCCCGCCGAGATGTAGCTTGACTGACTGGCGGACGTGCGGGAAGGGGCTCGAGAACGAATTCATTGCCCTCAGCATGGACAATACGATGCGTAGATGGGGTGCTGGCGGCATAAAGACTCGACGGGCTGGTCTGGGCATGAGAGTTGTGCAGACTCTTGCGCTTAAAGCCAAATCGACCGAAGGGAGATGGGGGGCTGGTGCTGCTAGACGGCGAGCCAAAGCTGCCTTGCGGGCCTTGAGGAGACTGCATGTCTCAGGGTCAACGGGGTCGGGCTCCGGCTCCAGATCTTGCGCCAGTCCTTTGGCTTGGCGAGGCAAGAGTTAGAGAGTGGGTGGAGACGTCATCGATCCAGTCGAGACAATCGAACCAGGTTGGGCCGAACAAAGCCACGAAAACGGTTGACGGATTCAAGCGAACAGCAGGGATGAGCTTTGCGCGAATTCAATGTCGGCAACACGGCAGGGTTTATGGCATGGAGCAGACCTCACCATCAGGAGGCGCAAGGCGGGACCCGAATGAAGCCATGCAATATCACCGCGTGCCGGACGGATCGCTGCACCGAGCCTGGGGATTACAAGTGGGCTGGGAGGATCTATCAGGATCTCAGATTAACCCAGCTGCGTCCATCGAGCGAGCAATGAGTGGAAACGAAAAACGTCAACCGATGCAGGTTTCCACGCCCATGCGATCGAAGATTACCAGGACAGAAGGTGAAATGAATGAAGACGATGCGTCCATTCGATGTCGAGCGATCAATGGGCTGTCAGCCCCTGAGTCAATCCTTCGTCGAAGACGGCACAGTGCGGTGGCCGGAAAGATACAGAGCTTTCGCGATGGGGTCTGAGTACGATCAAGATCAAGGGGTGGAAGATGTCGCTTGGCAGTGTGATGTCCGAGAATTATCGGGACAGGAGGACTAATGGTAAGATTTTGAGATAGGCCGGGATGAAAGACGAGGTTGTCGCAGCACAGGGAGATGCAAAAATGAAAGTAATGGTGACGATGTCCGAGATGATGCCGGTGGTCGTATTGACGGTGGTGGTCGTGATGTGCCGACAGAGGTGCGAAAGGGGCAAGCAATAGGAAGGGAGCATGGATTGGCCGCGTGCTCGTGAGAAGCGCAAGACGTGTTTGGCATGGGTATGTGCGCCCTAGCCTCGACGGCTGGCGGTGATCAAGGCAGCGAAGGATAAATTACAGCTTGAGCACCAACGTACTCTTGCATATCTTAGCTGCAGACCAGACTTTTTCGGCTATCGACACTTCTCTGCGAACGACACTGTGCCGTATTGTAGCATTGACAACTGTAGCTTTTGCAGTGCAGCGTTTTCAGTTGGGCTAGTAGGTTCCATCTGATAGCCTCTAAACTGGCAGCTCCGTTGTGTAGAGCCCGAGGAGCTCCTGAATACTACTGTAGCTCGCCTTGCCCAGCACGCAACAAGATGCAGGAAATCCCTTCCCTCCCTCCCTCGCTCTCTCTCCCTTTCTCTTTTTCCATAGCGACGTTGCTCCAATAAGACGGGTTTGCTCAAGTGCGAACGAATCGAGAGCGTCGAGCACACATTCGAAAAAAACCGCAGCGGAAATACAGTCAGTGGTACGGCGAATTCAGGGGCTGAGCTGCCAGGACGACAAGATACGGGCAGGGAGAGGGACCAGCTTCTGTAGCGGAGAGTTCTTTAGCCAGTCAAATACAGTACTCTCTTGCCTTCCGAACGGATCAGCCGCGCGAAGCTAGTGACGGACGTGGGCGCAGCAGCGCATCGACGTTGCCTAAATTTGCAGCCCAGCCCCAGGTCGTTAGACAAAGGTGAGACAGACAACACGACGTCGGGCTGCCAAAGCGACCAAGAAAAAGAAAAAAGGTGCAGCGCCAGGGTTCACTGCTGCTCGGGCCACGCACGCACGCCGGCTGCTCGTGTTGTGTTGTGTTTCATGCAGAGTCCCTGAGCCATTAGCAAAGGTCCGACCCGTCACGACACGGGTCTCGCCTCGCCTAGTCGACGCGGCCCTGCCCAAAAGTATTGTGCAGCACGCCTGCGGGTGCGAACAATAACAGCATCATACACAGCTACAGTAGTATGACTTGTCGAGCTCAATCACACGAGAGGCCAGCTGGAACTTCATAGCCGGGCACCATGCAAGTTACACGCAGCTTGAGAGACTCAACCCAGCCTGGAAAAAAATATAGAGGGGGGAGGCGTTTGCCCAGCCGCGGTCAGGGTTTAAAAGACTGTGCTGGTTGGGATTTAATGGCGGCAATTGGAGAGAGCGGACGAAAAGTGAGACCAACACTGGCGCGCCGGTCAAAAAAAAAAGTGTACCTTTCGCGAGTGACTGGTCTGGACAAAAGGCAACATAAGCGGGTCTGTCCTGCGGGGCGCGCATGTGCGGGCGTGCGGGCGATGCGTGCCTCTTGACCGGTGACAGTCGGAGGGGTGCAAATGCCAAAATCGACCTCACGCTGCCGGGGCTGCGGTTTGGAGGCTCTCCTCACACTTTGCCTGAACCTGTCGTCAATTGCTTGATCCGCTTGTTCACAGAGACTGCACAGCCACGCGCTACACTACATTCCGGGTAGGACGAGTGCAATCACTAAGCGCAGTGATAGCAGAGTGCTCTATTCCGTCGTAAGCGCCCATGGCGGGCTGCGAGCTTTGCAGCCATAATAGTACAGTATCGTGGAAGCCCAGTCAGCAGCTTTGACTTTCGTGATGGAGGAAGCTCTGATATTTTTCCTGGTGGGCAGCTGAGAAGCGGATAAGCGGCTGGTCGGAACAGCCGAATAGCGTCAAATGACCTTTCATACACGTGAATCGGTACAGCGAAGGGGCTTCGCGCTATTGCTCATTGAGAGGCCCAAGTCATGATCGAGCTGACCTTGCTGCAAGAACACACTGGGAGATAGCAACACATTGGCAATCACGGAACCCGAGCGGTGTCATCATGTCATCTCGGCATAAGGTAACTGACAGAGAGGACTGTGAGGCACAGCCGTGGATCGAGCCGGATCATTACAGATCCGCCAACGCTCACACGTCCTACGGCCACGCACATGCTGATCGCAACAACAACAACACAACAAGAACAACAAGAACCACAACAACAGTGTGCCGCGGAAGACCTGCGCACAGATACCAAGACAATGGCTGGACGGCAGACACAATAATGGATTCGAGCTGCACTGGTGCCTGCTCACATGCTTGTCAAGTAGGATACAATCACAAGCCAGGCCTACTTGCTGAAGCATGATGATGAGCCAGATGCAGCACTTCAACTGGTAACGTAGTGGAGCTTCCCGCACCTACGGCCATCCCACAGCAGCCGTCAAGGTCAAATTTTCCCGGGATGCAGGAGATCTCCTTGGCCATGACGCTGCGCTGCACTCGACTATTATCATCGGCTCCAATGTGCAGGCGACCGTGTGGTACCTGCGTTCCCGTCGCTGCCCGTTGGCATAACAATATTCTATCTGTGCGCTGCGCCTCATGCCCAATGAGAAAGTGGTCGGCTTCATCGCACTTTGGTACCAAGCACGATCGATGTTTTTTGTCTCCGTTCCGTTGTCAAGAGGACTTATTATACTTTCAATTGCTGATCGCTGCGGAAACAAGAAGTACAGGCATCTACGCCTTCGCTTGCTGCAGCCTACTGCCTCCTCTGACTGTCACATCAAAACGCAAGGCTGCTAATAATGTGTTGAAACAAAGTAGTATTGTATGAGGTGTCATAGCTTGTGCACGCAACGCCTTCAGGAGCGATGGCGATCGCTGTCGCCGCACAGGTGGTGCGAATAAATTGTCTGGACCTTTCTCGTCTTGTCTCTTGAGCTCAGCGACGGACAAGGTCGTATAGCCGAGTGTATTCGGGCAACAAAGCCTCGTAGAACGATGACATCTCGCGGTTTGCGCCCATTATTCGTATCTGACCGTGCCGCAAGACCTCTTCGGTGGTGTTTATTGCCACTTTGTTCGCATATTCTACGCAAGTTCCGGATAAACAAGGAGCTGCAGAGTCGACTTGTGAAGTTTTAGGAGCCTCGCCGCACGCGGTCGCTTTCGAGGATCCAGCTTGGGCCAACGGCACCTGCCAGACAGGACAGAACGTGGGGAAGACGTCCCATGATAAGGGGAGGCCTCCTTCCTGCTTCGATATCTGTGCATTTGGCCGCCGGGAACCGTCGAGAGCCGCATTGTGCGAAAAACTCTTACAGGAGGAGTGTTTGTCGACGATCATGGACATCGCAGTACTACTCATGCTGCTGCTGCGATAGCTGTCATCGTTGCTGCTGGTACCGCTGCTGCCGCAGTCATCGAAAACTGGATCGTGTGTCTGTCGCAAGAAGTCGAGTGGATTTTCTATCGCGGAGAGGACAGCTTGCTTGAAAGAGATACCGCTATCGTCGTGTCTTCTCTTGAGCAGATCTACCAGAGCGCTGTAGGCCGCTCCCAGCATGGCACGGCGTATCCGATCGTCGAGCCTCTCGACACGCGACGACAAAGCATTTGAAAAGCATCGGCGATCATTTGACAGCCGTGAGGAGGAATGCCCTCGAATCGTCGTGCTGTCGCTGGAGCGGCAAGTGTCGTCCAGCCTTCCTGCGTCTAGATCGTCCTGGTGCGCCAACACTTCGATACCCAGTACCTCGCTGAGAGTTGCAACAAGGGCTGCATTGCCAGCTGCCCTTCCCCAGCAGAACAGACGCCTGCGCCCGCGCTCTAGCGAAATGTCTTGTTGCGCAATGGCCGAGCGGATCGCAAGGGCTTGTCCTTCCAGCAGGCATCTTGCTTCAAGCCGCCTGTCAGCAAACTCCGAGACGGCCATGCCGCTCTCAAATCTGGCCACGCCACGCTTGTCACGCGGCGTGACGATGCAGAAGAAATTGTCATCCAGCCCTATGGATCCGCCCGGCGGAATTGCTCTGCTCACGCGGCTTGCAGCTTCCCATCTGCCACCTGCTACGCGGCGACACATTTCGAGCCTTTGTTCGGCGTGACCGAAGAAGCGTGATGACATGGATCCCTGTGACAACAAGTCGTCGTACTTTTCGGTGAGGGCGAGGCCGATGTCGTCGTCGTCGGGCAGAAAAGAAATGAAGGAGGCCTGAGACGTCAAGACGCTGCGTGAGACGTGACAGGTAGATGAAACGCTATAGCGCTTGCTGAGCCATTGCGACACAACAGTTCTGCCAACAGGCTGTGAACCGCTATCTGTGACGGATCTGCTCGGAGTGCCCTCTTCGCGGATGCGTCGCCAGAGGTCATCGTGGCTATCATGACCACCAGTGGATTCCTTCAGCATCGAGTCTACAGCTGAGACATCGGCTGGCATACCTATTCTCTCGGCCTCTTCGGGAGTGAGGTGCGTGATGTTCCCCGTGAGCAGTGTGGCTACAAGTCCGGCAGCACTCGTCACGTGTCGGGTTCGAGCCCAACAATCCTCGGAGAGGTACTGAGACAGCGAACCCGAACGTTGCAGTCTTACCAGTGGGACAAGCAAACCTGCGATGCTTTCGGCCGGTGCATGGGAGGATGGCGGTGTCAAATGATCCAGCGGAAGGTGACCAAATTCGGGTGGTCCAACATAAACGGGGAGCATCGCAGAACTGAAGAATCCGAGTCTCAGCTGTTTCCACAAAGGCAGAGCCGAGTTCAAATCTTTGAGGCAACTGTCCGCCGTTCCTGACAGCAGGACAGCTACCTCGGGATCGCCAGCGATCCCAATGGCCTCGATAGTGTCGAAGGAAAAACAACGAGATTTGAAAGCTCGGTCAAGCAAGAGATCAACTGCTTCGACGAGCATAATTGCTGGCGTTAGCACAACAGGGGTGGAATCGTCCGGCCGCATGGATGGGAAGGACAGGACACCACGGTCTGTACGAAATTTGGGGAGGTCCATGTCGAAGATCACATGATCGGCGTAGATTGGCACCAGAACCCTCATCAGATCCAGCACAACCAGGCTCAGACGGCTCTGGCTTACCTGAATTCCTAGGATGAGGGAGCTTCGTGTTTGTTGAAAGTCTGCCATTGTTCTTCCTCGCCTGACACCACGGCTGGCGTTTCAAGGCCATTCTAGAAGAGTAGGCCGGGAATTGGAGGCATCTAGAAGCGAGAAGGCAGAGTTGAGAGTGATATATCTGTATCATGGCCCATGACTGATTTGCCTTTCCCAATGTAGCCTTGATGTAGACGAGGTGTACGCAGCATGAAATGCCAGACACTGAGCGGGGCGTTCTACACATCCTAGTGAGTACGGCCCGCAGATGGATGTCCCAGTCCTGTCGCTTTGTCGCTCAAGCCATCGAGTCTCACAAAGACTTTTTGTAGGGCCCACACATGCGCAGAAGCGCTCTCTAGGGCAGTGTCGACGGCGCGACAAGCGCGGCACGCATGCTCAAGCTCTGCCTTTCCGTTTGTCCTCACCCTGCTGACCCTCGTGCTGGCACCACTGAGATTCTGTCTTGCTCATGGCATCCTCCACAGCGCTTGGAGAAGACTCTTCTCCATGATGTAGCAACGAGGGATGCGAGAGTCGCCACCTGTCGAGCCTGTCCAATTTGCTGAGGCTCACCCGTGACGTGTGCCTTCCGGTCCCGCTTCGGCGCGGCTCGCGTAGTCTCCGTTCCTGCCTGGGATCTCATTTGAGGCCGTTCGCGTTCTTCTGGTGTCTATTGCACAACTATAGAGGGACGATTCTTGAAGCGTCTGGTATGTAGCAGACGTCAGAATCGCCTTTGCACTGCTTGCGGGTACTGTATCCTGTATCGCGATAGAATCAACAAGCTTTCAAATGACGACAAGAGCAAGTTGCCCGGATTTTGAACAACAAAAAGAAAATTGTACACAAAATAATGAAAAAATTATGGTCTGAAAAAAACACGCGAAGAATAACAACGTTTGAAAGTTGACCTTAAATTGCCGGCTCTGAAATCTGCGAGGCCCCATCTGTGTATGCGAAGCCGGAAACAAGTTGCTACGGGCTGCAGCTCGATGCACTTTACCGACTTGCATGAGGGACGTGACAACATTCAAGCAATCGACGACACGACGAAGCAAACTGCATCAAGGAAGAAGAGTCGGTTGCGTATGCAGACGCAAAGCGCGGGGCCGACGCTTGAACACGCATGCTAATCTAGGTTTGGAGCCACATCGACCGGCGTGCGCCGACGAAGGTCGGATCTGAATGGACCGAGTATCTCACTACAATTACTCGTACCCTTGCATGGCCGCGCTAGTAGCTAGGAAGCCGAACGCTAAAGGCATACTGCAAGTCTCGCCCCACGCAGACATTTGGTAAGGTGTGTTGATGTAGTGTACATTCGCGATTCGTAGAGATTCTACAGCAGGTCGGCATTGTTTGCAGCATCAGGAACCAGATCCGACTGCAGCGAGTAGTCAAGCGGACGCAAGATTGTGACGCGCGGACGTCAGGCTCGTTGCTCCGACCGAACACGCCTAACTCTATTGCGTCTGCTCTTTGGCCATCTCCTTCTCGACGATACCGTCGGCAATCTTTTTAACGCTCTGCGCACTTTGCTCGGCCGACTGCGACTCGGAGTTGGAGGCCGAAGCATCCGACGCTGGGGTGGCAGTTGCAGAAGTCTGCTCGCCAGACGAGATCTGTCGACGGAGAGCGGCGACTTCATCCATGAGCTTGGTGCCAACTCCCGGCTCATGATACCGGAACAGTTCGGCCTTCATTCCGACGCCCGGCATAGCATGGATGCGAAGGAAGTGGAGCCATCGGTCTACCACCTGCTCATTTGCATCGAAGAGCTTGATTGCACGCGAGTGCGTCTTTCTCCAAAAGTTCTCCTGAGACTTTTTGTGGACAAATGGCGAGCGAGGGACCGTCCAAAGCGAAGTGCGGGTCGGCAGGTGGGCTACGCCACTTGCGGGAATGCCGATCGAGTGTGCCGCCTTGCGTGCGAAATCAGCAAAGAGGTCAAGATTCGGCAAGGCATCGCCGTATGAGCGCAAGTGGAGTGTGCCTACGTGGACGCCGTGCGTTTTCGGGAGCGACTTTGTGGGAAGCAGACACTGGGGAAGCTCAAACTGCTCCTCAGTCAGAGCAGCGGCGGCAGGGATCGATTCCTTCGTGGCCGATACCGGTGCCGAAGATTGAGGCAGCTGGTCCAATGTGACTGAGGAAGAGGAGGATGCTGCATTCTGGCTTCGGCAAGACGTTCTATTGTGAGTAATAGCGGAGCAGAGCAATTGCGAATGTCAGAATATGGGTCCTGGAGCTGTCAAGAGGCTCTGTGCAGATGTGTGAGACTTACGAGACGGCTCGGAGTGACGTGCGAGCCGGAGAGACCGCAGAGACGGATCGGGAGGTAGAGGCCACAGCGGCCCGCAGCTGGCGCGCAATGCCAGTAGTGTGATAAACCATGTCTGTAATGTGCTCGTCGATGCAGGCACAGGAGATGCTGTTGGATGGTGATGAGATGGGCGTAAATCAGAACAGATGTGACAATGTCGGGAGAATAGGTTGAGGTCGGCAAGACCCGAAATCGTGCGAGCAGCCAGTACTGTGTTCTGATGCACAACCTTCGAAAAGTCAAAAATGGCTATGGGTTTCCAATCTTCCAAGTGGGCACATGTCCACGTGACCACTTCGATGAGTGATGGGTGTTAGGCTACAGTGTCACCTTTGACTAACAACGAAGTTTCAGTGCCACTCGACATGCAACGCAAACCGAGGCATCTGCGCACAAGATAGCCAGCATGTTCTAGTCTGAACGCTGCGGCCCCTTCAGTTTGACAACAGGCAAACAAAAAAATGAGAACTGCAGCACCCAGGATTCCCGCGTGGTCCCCCACCGCAGTACTGACTGGGCGATACCTTGCTTAACTTCGCAGATCGGACGGGATGCGGTGCTTTCAAGGTTCTATGGCCGCAGATGCAACCTGAAGGCAGGAATACACATATGAATGACATCGAAAGCACAGCAAGTCATAAGTGAGAAAAACAAAAAGTCACAAAGGAGAAGAATACGAGTCTTTCAATGAATGCGTGTGATTGCAGGAAGAAATTCGGACAAAAGGAGCGGGTTACAAAACAAGAGGCTGGAGAGCAAGTCATAATTTGGACAGTTCGAGCCCACACAGCAATTGAAGGCAAACAAAAAAGGGATGTGAGTACTGTGTGCTGGGAAAATGGGCAGAAAGAGCCGGGTTAAGCCCGAGCGAAGACGACCGGACGGTGGTGCATGCTGCGACATGGGTATATTGGTTAGAGAGTGAGATGACGGTTGCGGAGCCGTATGAACCAAGTCTGAGTGGGCGTTATCAATCATATGAGGCTGAGTTCAAGCGTCCAAACCCTTCTGGCCCAGACACGGACCTTGCGACCCTTCCCGGACGTGAGCAGCTCGAGCTCATTTGCCGTCAGATTGGCGTCAGCGAGGGATTCAGCGGTGGTCCGAGCCTCCGTTTCGTCGGGCTTGGCGTCGCCTTCAGCTCGCGGGAGGACAATGTCGATGCCATCCCACCAGCACTTGCGCGCAGGCTTACGCCAGAAGAGCAGCAGCTTTTGCGCCGTTGCAAGCTGCTGATGATCGATTTTCATGCCAGACACCATGCTGGTCTGGCCGGTAGGGTCGTGGTACTCGGCAGCCTCGCTGGAGTCGGCCTTGATGCCGTTGGCCTCGAGCTCGCCGGCGTGCATGATGCCGGTTTTGAGCAAGACGAGCGCAATGGACGTGATACAGCAGCGATTGGGCTCTAGCGCGCGGAAGCCCCACGTGTCCTCGCGATCGAATCCACTCATGCAGAGCATGTCAATCAGGTGCTGCTCTGCCAAATTGTTTTCCTTGTTGATGTTTCGCTGCAATGCCGTGAAGATCTGCTTGCGGTCTAGGAGCGCGCTGCCGCAATTCTCCTTGAGACGGAGGAGCGCGGGTGTTGGGTGGCCCGTAGACGGGTCGGTGGCCTCTGACTTTTCCGGATCGATTGCGGCAGCCGTCGAGTTCGCTGTGGTTTCTGTCCCTGCTACGGCCCCTCCCGTTGCTGAAGCAATCCCCGCAGCCTTCTTGGGAGGAATAGCAAAATACTCAAGCTCCTCTCGCAGTACAATGATGGCTTGCTTGTTCATCAGCGGGTTTTGCGAAATACCGGCAGCGCCACCGTACATGCCGTTGGGGTCGGTGAATTCGGCGGATGACTGCTGATAGTGATGAGATCCCGCAGCACTGCCGTACATGGACGACGGACGGTATTTGCCTGGCTGCTCAGTGTTGCCGTAGAACTCGTCCTGTGCTGTTTTGAAGAAGCTGAGCACATATGAAAGGCATTGTGGGTCAAAGTCGACGAGGTAGAGCTCCTCTTCGTCCTCCTCGCCATCCTGATCGAGCGATGACGGAATTCTTGGTTGGCGCGTCAAGATCAGGCCATTAGGAAATAGACAGAGGAGAACAGACTCTGGAAGATTCATCATAGTCTCTCTTTCGATGGTGAAACGGGTGCCCCGGAGGTCCAGCGTGAGGTGTGTGCTGGGCTCTTGGAGCGAGACGTCCATCGACTCGTC
This sequence comes from Testicularia cyperi, assembly GCA_003144125.1. Classification (NCBI taxonomy): domain Eukaryota; kingdom Fungi; phylum Basidiomycota; class Ustilaginomycetes; order Ustilaginales; family Anthracoideaceae; genus Testicularia; species Testicularia cyperi. The sequence goes on from KZ819190.1 coordinate 1,261,413, forward strand.
CATCATGGCTGGTATAGCGATACGACACGATGTGTGAGAAGGGTCAAGAGATACAGCAGCTTTGCAGCTTCACACGAATCTCGGGGATGCGATGCTTTCGGCGCCAGTTCGCTGCGTGCAATCTTGTAGCTCGGTCCGATGTTGTGAGTCGGCTGTTCTTTACTTCAATGTTTTTGATGCTCAGGTGAGTCGGTAGGGTCCGACTGGACGTCACAATTGACCCAAGTCGATGTTAGGATGCGTGTAAAGTGCTGTACCAGGAAGATTCACTGGAAAGCCGGTGTCAAAGCAGGCGGGCGGCCCGAAAAAACGATTCAAAGTCGATGCCAAGGTGGTCGGACGAAGTCTTGTCCGAGAAGCGCAAGTGAAAACTATGCTGATGCGTTCCGAGCTGTAAGTGGATGGTAGTACGACAGAGCGTCACCACAAGAGCGAATCAGAGGTATTGTCAAAGTAGCGTGGATGAGGGACGAGATGTTGGTATGTACTGTATGCGGACCGAAGCGAGGGCCTCGCCTGTGCATGTCTGTGCCCTCGTGCTGGGCCTTACAAGGCTGTTCTGGCTTGGCTGCTGATCTCTGCACAAAAGAGCAACAATCCGCATGTGTAGAACAGTACACCGGAATCGAGCTTAGGCCAAGCGATTCTTGTACTGTACTGTCGTGCTGTAAACAGACAGCTGCACTGCCTTTTCGACCTCATCGCAGGCGCTGGTTACCCACTTTGCCTGCCAGACGCGCCTCGGGAAGTACAGCGCTCTTGACAACAACGGAAATTGAGGCCGACTTGTCCCCGAAGTCGCCTGTCAGATTGCTCCAGTCCACCCCACCCCACAGGCAGGCCATTCAACTGCCACCCAGGGTACACCCCTTCAGGCTGACAAGTCACCTACACATGCATCCGTTACCCGCCATGGTTGCTGCTTGATGTTGGCGCCAGAGCCTGAGGACCTTTCCGAGGTATTCAATGTTCCATAATTCAAGCACGTGAGACCATGAAAGATGCCATGTTACAATGCGAAAGGTGCGTCCAGGGTCCAATCTATTGACCATTGAGACCGCGGGTTTCTACAGCGGTAGCATCTCCGAGCCTTTGCTCGGTCTTGGTATCAGGCACGGCGACAGCACGGGTAGATAGCATCAGCAGCAACCTCGGACAAATCCAGAAAACGGCACAACCTGGATCGGGCGCACTTGACAAGTTGTGCAAGGTGCTGGCTGGTCGTCACACAACGGACAATAAATAACAATGCCACTTTCCCGGCGTTGAACCCCTGAGACTGGGCCCACCACTAAGATGGTTGCACACGGCGGTAGACACCCTCCAAAGCAGGAGACCGTGGGGGGAAGAAGGAGAATACCTTTTGTCTGCTTGCAACCCTGAAAATCATTTGTTAGTTTAATCAGTCGCACAGGGGTGACAGCACAAGTGCTTCAGAGGAAAGAGACCACGGCGACGTTGGCCGGTTGCCTCTTCTGTGGCCCCATGTCCTTTCCTGCCGTTTCCAACTTTTTAGAGCTCGGGCATCCGTGAGAGCAGCTGACGCCTGGCATTGACACAGTACTGTACTGGCTTCGCGCTGTACCCCCGATTCGCATCTGAGACGTTGGTGTTGGACTTGGACTGGGCTATGAAATTGACAGGGTCATCTTCCAGCTCGGCGTCAAAGTCACACGCCCGACACACAGTCGCCTTCACCATCATCACGATCGTAACGGCTGACATCAAAGATAGGCATTCGTGTTTGTCACAGTAGTCGTCGTGAAACTTCAAAGTCGCTGTCGTCTGTCTCCCCGTTCTGTCTCTCTCCCTTCCTTCACTTTCGTCCCGGCGCCACGAATCACGCAAAACTCTTCCGGTGTTCCTACGCCCGGACGCGGCCAGGTGACCGTTTGTCTGGCCCTAGCTCCGCGCTGCTACTTACCGTTGTTGCTCAGCTTCGCAAAGGCGCTAAGAGACCAGCACGCTAATCCGCCCGAGACTCCGCTACCAAGAAGTCGGAAGCAGCAATGTCGGTGTCGCCTTTCCTGCCGGGCAACAGCATTTGGTCCAACAGCACTCCACTGTCGGGCTCACAGAGCGACCAGCTACAGCATCAGCCAGCTGGAGATGCGAGTGCCGCTGGAGCGGGGATCGATGCAGGTGTGAGCTCTCAGCACCCGCCACAGACCACTTCTCAACGGAACGACGCTGGTCGACTCGCTGCTCACCCTTTACCAAACAAACCCTCGGCTCCAGTCAGAAGCAACTCGTCTCTTTCCTCTCGAACCGCTGCCTCTGAGGATCAGAATCGCTCGTTTGACTCTGTGCATTCAAATGCCTCGGGTGCTCAGCGTCTGGCAGCTATCGGCGCACAGCGTAGCACTCCTCGACATGCTCAGCAGCAGTTGCAGCAGTCGCAGCAACAGCATCCTGGATACAATGGCGTAGAGCTCAGCAGATCCAACAGCCTGGCTACCTCGTTTCAAAGCTTTCGCTCAGCTAGCACCGGCTCCTCTCTTCCAGGTCTGGGTGCGACCGATTCTACCCCGAGTCGACCGTCGCTGCAGGGCAGACCAAGCAACATGGCCGGACCAGCGTCTCTCTCGCTTCGTTCCCCCTCGCTCGGAGGAACACCGAGTCATCTCGAGCGTGACCTCAGCCAGATTGGGGAAACTGAATTCGGCACGCCTCGCCTTATGCTGGATAGCCAACATGTCTTCGGCAGCTCCGAACACGCCCATAGCTTTGGCCGTTCCGTCTCGGCAAGCATGGCCTCTGGCTCTTCAACATCCAAGCCCAGGCCCAACTCATGGATGCATCCATCAGCCACCGACAAAGCCGCTGAGTCATTGTTATCGCCGACGATGAACACTTCTGACAGCGTCTTTCGTCGGCCCGCAAGCAGCCAGGGCGACCGCACCGAAAGTTTGCCCGTCCATAGCAGTCTTGGCAGCAACGGAGGCAACGCCGGCGCCGGCGTCAACGGGTACCCATTCCCGACGACGATGGGTCCTTCCTTAACGACCGCTCCCAAGAGGCTGTCCGCACAGTTCACCGCCAGTGCTGCCGAGACAATGACCAGCAGTCCTATCGATGGTGGCGACCTGCTTAACGCCAACAATCTCTTCGCATTGCAGCAGGCTGCCGCTGCTCGCTCCACATCACCTGCATTGCCATCCAGTGCCAATGAGCTTGGTTATGACAGTGGACGGGGTACTCCTTCGCTCAGTGTACCCTCCTATATGAATCTTTCAGGTGGTCTCCTGTCTCCTACCGCTGCAACGATCGGTAGCAAAGCTCCGTCTGTCGCGCCATCTCGATACGGCAGTCCAATGGCTAGTGGTAGCTTTGCTGCTCAACAGAAGTCGGTATCTGCTGGCCACCTCCCCGACGACGTCGCAGAAGATCCTGTCGCGTCGTACTCTCAGATCAAAGACCTTGCGGAACGCCTCCTACGTGTGGAGAGCGGCATGAAGGATTTCTCTCGGCAGATATCGGGCATTTCCCGCAATGTATCGCTACTTCTGGAACGCACGAAGGGTCTTCCTCCTTCCAGCCTTGCAGCCGCTGGGAATCACCAAGTGATTTCGACGCCGGCGATGGGGAGCAGCGTAGCCAATGGCGATGAGCTGCGCTCCTTAAACGCCCAGATCAGTGCTCTGACCAACAGTGTCTCGCACCTACTCACACTGCAGGGCAACGGCATTGGCGCATCTGGCGGTGTTCCTCAATCACCACTGACAGGACTTGGCATCGGGGCCTCAACAGCAATCATGGGCACGCCGCAGCTCGGCATGAGCACAAGTGGCATCGAGCGATCCGCCTCGCCTCGAGTCGGCAGCGTGTCCAACGGACAGTTTGCCTCTCACCCCTCCAGTTTTGTGCCTCAAACTGCCATCAGCCCCCGACCCAACGGCAATGGCAGGGGCTGGAGTGGCAGCAATACCAAAACGATCGACACACCTGGCGACCGGCGCTGGAGCGCTGCAACTCCTGCTGGATTGCGAAAGGACAGCAGCACTGCTGTTGGCGGTCGCACTGGGCTTGGAGTCGGCCCAAGTGGATCTACGACCCCTAGCTTTGAGGAGATGGGCGCCACGAATGGTCTTGCCCCCGGACAGATCGGGACTGGCTTCACCGCGCTCAACGCCATCATTTCCAAGTGGGACCATCTGAATCTGCATCCAGACCTCCTGAGATCGATTCTGAAGTATGGTCTCGGGCCGCCGAACAAGATCCAGCAGCGTGCGCTGCCCTTTCTGCTGCGCGGCAGCGATATAATCGCTCAAGCACCTCCGACCCAGGAACGCATCGCTTCTTATGTGATTCCTGCCCTTCAATTGGTTCTCAACGTTGCTCGGGAGTCGGGTGGTATGCAGGGTTCGCCCGCCCGAGGTCCCATCGCGTTGATTGTCTCGACCACTGTTGATCAGGCTACTCAAGCCCAGCGTATGGCGCTGGGCCTCGGTGCTCCAGTCGGAATCCGCGTCCACATCGTTGCTGCAGGCAGCATCGATGTGCAGCAGGAGGTCGAGACCCTGATGCAGACGTGTCCCCACATTGTCGTTGGCACACCACAGAAGATGAGCGACCTTTTTACTTATCTGACCAATCATGCCGCCAACCTCAAGAGCGCACGAAACACCAGTCTTGGCAACCCGGGCGGCATTGATCTTGATCCGAGTGAGATTCGCCTCGTGGTTTTGGACGAAGTGGATCAGCTCATTGCGCGCAATTTGGCGGATCATGTCAGCAGCATGCTGCGAGTCTTGCCGCCTCCATCGGCATCATCTAAGACTTCCGGCATCCACAGTCCTGGCCTCCCTCCGGGCACGGCTGGAAGTATCTTCAGCCCCTTCGAGCAAGGATCTGACACCGGCAATGTACGAACGCCGCCTTCCGCTGACCGTCAGATCGCGCTCTTCTCCAACACGGTGCCGCAAGATGTGCTCAACTTTGCACAGTCGATTCATCTCCGCGAATCGGTGCGGGTGCTGGTGCGACGCGACGGCGGTAGCACCGCGATCAACAACAGTAACAGCACTATGAGCGGCAACAATCATGGCGGTCCGGGCGGAGCAGCGAGCGTCGTGCATGGCGCTGGCTCTCAGGTGACGATCGGGCCACAGCACCGCGACGTGAGCCAGCCATCCAACGCGCTCGGTGCCCACCCGGTCAACTCGAGCGTGAATGCCGCGAAAGATCCGATCCTCTCAGCGCTCAAGGGTCTGCGCCAATACTATCTCTACGTTGCGGTCACGTCGAGCAACGGCATGGGTGCCTCAAGTCCCATGCCGGGCATTGGCCACAATCCTGCTGGAGAGATGAAGCTGGATCTTATCTCGGATCTCGTGGAGGACATTGAATTCGGTCAGGCGGTCATCTACTGTGCCAACGTCGTGACACAGGAGGCCCTGATCTACAAGCTGTCTTCCAAGGGCATCGAGGCGCTCGGACTCAATCGCGAGATCAACTCATACACGCGGCAGCAGACGCTTGCCAAGTTCCGCTCGCCTTTGTCGCAGTTTGGCACGGGCACGGTGCTCAGCAGCGCTACTTTCGCGGCACCTGGCGGTTTCATCGGCGTGCAACCCGGCTCGCGTGCCCGAAAGGCCCTGGTGGTCTGCGACATGGCCCTCAATCCTAAGGAGGTCCACCAGATCCCGTTAATCATGTTCTACGACATGCCACGCTCTGTCGAGGAGTACAAGGACAAGATCAGCTGCGCAGCGGCTGGGTCGATGGCCCGGCCCAGCGTCTGCGTCAACGTCGTTACTGCCTCAGGTGGACCGCGCGGCGACGTGGAGATGCTGCGTACGCTCGAATGCCACCTCGGCTGCAAGATGGCCGAGCTGCCCATGGATCCCAAGCAGATCCTCAACTTCTGAGCTTTCGGCCTCTGATGCGTCAAGCGCTCACCATGTCCCTTTGACATGTATGCCCAGAAAGTATTTGAAGACAGGGGGTGGACGGAGGGCTCTCTTCTCAAGCTCAGCTTCCAACTATAACAATCGAACACACTCCTTTCAGCTTTCAAAAAACATTACTCTCGCAGATTTCTACCGAGCCACGCCGCGCTGCGCCCAGACAACTCGTACTTCGTTGTGTTTCCGTCCATCTTCTTGCGCTGCATTATCGTTCCAGTTTTCCGCATGTCGCCAGATCTTGTCCAGCTCTTTCGTGATTCTTTCACTGCGTCTTTTGCACTCCGTCGGGCTCCCGCGCCCCTGCAACATTGCCTCGATTCGTTCCTACAACTGTATCCCATGGCTCTCTCTCTTCATACTACCAGCATGCATCGAGTTTCCCTAGTTCTTCTTCATTCCCAACATACAGTCCTTTGAAATGCTAATGCAACAAATTTGCTGACAGCTTGGCCACCCTTTCACCCGCAATGAGATCAGTACGATGTGACGTGTTGAACGATGAGAAAGAACACGACTGCTTCGCTTGGAGGAGCGCCGCAGTCGGACCCTGGCCGAGAGGTGCAGTTCGGCACTCTCACGCGCATCCGGCGTATTCACGGCTCGAGTCGGCTAATTAATCTCGTGTGGAGAAGGAAATCCTGAAAGCTCTTTAATTGGTCCATCTTTATCGCTCCTCCTCACTGTCAATCATCACATTCGCGAACGAAGCTTTCTGGCTTACGCTTCACATAGCGCTCGCCGTCCAGAACATTCAGTGCAATTCGCCAAGGTCAAAAAAACCAAGGTCGAACATGTCAGACCCACGTGGAGATTCGGCCGCTGCTGAAGGCAATGGTGGAAAAGGCAAGGGCAAGGCGACCACTGCGTCCGATGCAGTTGACACACAGGCCAGCAGTGCTCCGCGGCAGAGCACGCTCGATTCCGACGGCGCTAGAACGAATAGCCATTCCGGCGGCGCGACACAGTCTCTAGCATCGCTATTCAGAAGCTCGATGGTCTCATCGCAGCTTGGTTCGTTGCTCCATTCGGCCTCAGGCGGCAAAGCTGAGCTCGCGCCGAGCTCGACTGCTTCTGGGAGCAATGCTGAGCTGAGAGACTGGCTGGTCCAGGATCTTCAGTCCGCATCTCCATCAACTACATCAGGCGCGGAACATCCGACGGCCAGACAGTCGTTCCGATCATCGCCAGGACAGTCAAGCAATCCGGCGCACTCGGAGTCTCTGTACAGAGACTTTCAGCAAGGACTGTCGCTACACGAGACCACATCAACTGACTTTGCACAGAGGCAGCTGGTCACAGACCACGTAGAAGGCTTGAACAGCACATTGGATCACGCGTGGAGCCGGCAGTATTCCGAATCACAGCAGACGTCCAGAAATACCAACATGGACTGGGACAGCACAGGTCTAAGACCGGATCAGATCCGACCGATTCACTCGTACACCGACCTCGACGCACCGATGCATCAAGCAGTGCAAAGCTCGCAACGACATTCGACTCAGACGTTTCCGGGATCACTCAACGTGGAGCAGCAGCCGTCAAGTGCTGGTGCTCAGACTAATCTTGCCAGCTCTTCTACCGACATTTTTGCGCTTTTAGATGCCGAAGAACAAAGCCAGGGCGGATCAGCCTCTGCCTATCATCCAGTTCTGCCACTGCCTGCTCGTGCATCCCCGCAGCCTGCTGCATCTTCCGAAGAAGAGATTCTGTCTCATTTCGACTCCACTTACCAGCCACCATCGCCATCGAACGCTGGATTCAGCCGCGAGCAAGCGGCGATGCATCTTGCGCTTGCAGAGGCACAGGCTTCGCAACAGGGTCTGCAGGAGTTGCTCATCCCTCGACCGGACAACCCAGAGATTCAGGAGGGCGTGTATGCACCGACTGCAGCACAGGCCCTCGAAAGCATCCTCTCGGGACGTACCGAGTCGCAGACAGTCAAAGAGGCGCCGTCAACCTCGATACCGTCATCATCCTCGCCTGCTGTCGTTGAAAAGATCACCACGTACTTTGGCAGGTCCACCTACCTCGACGATGTCTACGGCCTCCCGCCGTTGCTCACCAAGACCATAGAGCAGGCCTCTGCACTCGCCGACGATGCAAAGACGGAGGAGAGCAGGCAGATCGCGATTCGCAGGCTCGAAAGCCTCTGGAATCACATCACGAATACTGCCCCTCGGCCTTCCTCTGCTGCATCCGCCCCCAACAACGCTGACTGGGTGGATGGCTGGCTCCGCAGCAATACCTGACAATCTCATGCAACAATGTATCTTTTGCACAGCCAACTTCGCAACACACCAAGTTTGGGTCTCCTGTTTTATGGGCCATTGTATGGGCGGGTATCTATTCATGTCTATGGGGGTTCGGCTCTAAATCCGACGCCTGGCGCTTGGCCTTCTTGCGGGCGTAAACGTGTCGCATGACCTTCTTGATTGTGGACAGGGCGTAGTTGTCCAGATTTGCCTGCGACGTGGTAAGAAGCATACTGACCTGAGCAGGCGTCCAGACAAGGTTGTACGAGTTGCTGAACGAAGAGGTGCTTGGATCGAAGCTTGGATTCACAGCGTTGGGCAGCAGCGGACAGTACACGAGCCAGAACTCGGAGCCATCCTGCTGGCGGATGCCTCTGAGTACCCGAGCGTATTGATCGACAAACCGGTCCTCGATAGCCTGGCCTGCTTCGGAAAGATCTGGCCTGGATTCTGCAGGCTCCACTCCAAATAGATGCGATTCGTCACATAGTTCGATGTGACAGTCGTCGGCAAAGTTTTGGATGCGGCGAAGAGCAGAGCCTGCCTGCACGTCTGACGACGCATCAAACGCAAGGATGATGTCCGCTCCTCGCTCCCTCCGTGCGAGAACGTGGTTGGGCAGATTGTTCGACATGCCCGAGTCCATCAGTCTGATCCGGCCTTGAGATTCCCAAGATGGCTCAGCGGAACCGCTCGCACTGTCAGCGACGGTATTGGCAAGATCACCCTCTCCCGATCGGGAGGAGGATTCCGCAGAGGCAGTCTCCCTTTGTCCAGCGGCCCAAACCGACTGCGCCGTGCCTCCGGGAAGTCTCACCTGTATATCGTCCCACTGCTGTGACTGCAGCACAAATGTGGGTAATTGGACTTTTCTGCCAGCCTTGGGTGTCATCGGCTCGGGCAGATCGACCTTGCCATGCTGCCGCTCCGCCAGCACATTGGCGACAACATAGTCTCCGTCGTGAGAGATGCTGACGTGAAGTGCAGGAGCAGCATCAGTATTGCGATGCCTGTTCATCCAGTCCTCACTAAAGCTGAGGACTGGTTTCCGTGTCCGTTGATCGTCTCGCTCGAGCTGTTCTAGGTTCGAAAACGATGCTTCCGACGAAGCAAGCTTGTGAAGAGCAAGATCCTTCCACGAAACAACGATATGTGGGTATAGGGCCTTGTACGCAGCTTCCTTGGCGGCCCAACGAACCGCAAGGTAGCGCTTGAGCTTGGCCATTCCGGCACGGTCCATGCTTACTTCATTGATGCCGGATACCATCGATGACCATTCTTCGAATTCAGACAGAGAGAGAACTCGATTTGCCAGCGCGTGGAGCGCTTTCAGTGCAGAAGAGTCGCCGCGGCCGGATGCCTGTGCCTGTCGTCTCTCGACCCGTTGTATCTGTCGATTGATGAGAGCATCGAGGCGAGGCGTATGCAAGATGTCGATGCCGATACCGAGGACATTGGAAGCTTGCTGACTAGGAGACGGCAGACGTGGCACCGGACGAACATTGAGGCCGTAAAAGGGGTTCGGTTCGTCACCCGCGCGGATAGGGTTTCCCCATCGCCGCTCCCATCGCTTCATTCGAACAAAGTCGTTGAGGACGAGCAGCATCCTAGACATGGCAGTGCCGCGAGGTAAAGACGCCAGAAGCGCCGAGATGTAGCCGGTGAGAGGCCCGGCGGGTGCACTGGTGCACTGGCCCAGGATCAGAGACAAAGACTCTTCTGGCCGACGGTCTATCGACCGTCCCGAGACAAATGCCCTGCCCCACGCCCATGTTGGGATGTACGCCTCGACGTCGGCGCTTCCGACCTCCAATGGCGATGCCTCGAACCACTGAAAGTATCCCCTCGCCACTGGTTCGCCCAAGATGTCGTTGAGTGGATCAGCTGTCTGCACAGCTGCTGCACTAGTAGATGTAGACTTTTCAGCAGATGTTGCTCTCAAAGAGCTGTCTCGGTGGGACAATGCCCGAGAGGCGGCGGTCTGATGCTGAACGAGAGCACGTTTGGGCGGTTGTCCCTTACTCAGCGATGAGTCCGTGTGAGGTCGCACGCCCTCGGCGTTTTTTGGGGCCACGCGAACCGCTGTAAAGATCGGCATCGGCTCGTGACCTTGGCTGATGCCAGATCGTTTCCAGACTTTGGAAAACTGAAACGTAGCGCGGCTGAGTCTCGCCCGCGGCTCTCTGGAGAGAAGCTGATAGGTGGTGGTGAGTGTAGCGTAAAGATCCATCATGCCTAGGCCAACGATGCCAGCTTGCGCCTTCCGTATCAAGGGTCCTAGCAGAAAGTAGATGCCCCTGCTGCTCCTCGCCACCGTGTCTAGGGCATAAACACTCATGGGATGCGCCAGCTCGCCCGCGGTGGCGAGATAGTGCTTGGTGAGTCGGTCGACGTTCTGATATGCGATTGTGTAGTAGGCAGCCAATGTCCAGCAGCTGCCGCTAACACCGGCTACCCATGTGATGCAGTCCCACAGGCCTGACGCTTTCGCAGCCGACAAGAAGCCAGTGTAGCCATACATGGCACGGTAGCCACCGCCAGAGCCTCCTAAGCCGATCAGTGGTACGTCATCAGGATTGACCGCCTCATCAGACGGGAGATCGAGGAAGCGACGTAGATGATCGGAGCCGGCCGAGGACATCCTCTGCCTTCGCTTCTCGATGAATTGCACTTCTTGAGAATGCAGAGACGATGACCTTCGTACGTGCGCGTCCCAATTCAATTCGGGATAGGTCTTGACATCGGCGTCGTCAGTGCGTAGTAGGCGTCGAACCTGCGCAAGGTCTCGCGCACGCTGAGACCATCGTTTTGCAATGGATCGGATTCGAGACGGTGCGGCCTTGAGACCGAGAAGATCGGGAGAGATCACGATTTCATGCGAAGACGGGGGTACAGCATCGTTGCTCTCCTGAACAAAATGCACTCGATCTGACTGCTTTGTGGCAGGAACATGGCCAATGGTAAGAGCCTGCTCGATAGGAACGATGCGAGGCCCGAGTCGGGTGTTGATGATGTGGTACTTGCTGAGCTGGAGTCGTTGGCCGATCTTTGGGATGCGCGACGAGACAGGTGCAGCTTGAAACAGTGTCACAAGCGTGCAAATACAGTAGACCTTGATGTAGAGATACGTCGGAGACTGACGCAACGTGGTGAAGATTGGCATACTCGCCTCTTTTGCGACATGGTTCGGTCGAGGGAATGTGTGACAACAATGTGAGTGCTGTCAGGATGATGTTAATCCGCAAATCGCGACGGAATGGTTCTCAACCGAAAGTGCCGCCCGGGGTGTTGCACCACACCAATACCAGAAGGTCAGCGGAGAGGCATGAGAAGAACGTGGGCCGACTCGGCTGCAGATCATGGGTGAGGCTTGTGCCGCGTCGGCAAGAGCGAGCGGGTCGGAAATGTATCTCAGTTACCTGTACTCTGTCCTGTACTCTACTGTACTGTAACTGTACAAGCAGCCCAAGGGTCCAAGCAAACAAGGGCTCGTGTTCACTCCACATCTCGCGCACTTTTTCTCATCATTTTCCGACTTCTTCGCGACAAAGTCTGGACAAAGTCGGGACACGGAGGGATACCTAAAGCAAAACAAGGTTGCGTGGCTGAGCACAACCCCATACAGTACCTGCGAAGGCCGCACTTCCATGGTAGTAATCTGGTGTCATCGACATCTACCATCAGTCGCCACCCTTTCACCACCTTGCATCATGCCGACATTCGAGTCAAAACCGTTGAAAAAGTCCAACTCCTTCCTTGCGAGTCTAGCTCCCAAGGTTCGGAGGAGGCCGGTGCTTTTCTTTGGCCTGCCCTTTCTTGTGACCATTGTCGGCGCGAGCTTCGGCTTGAGCACACTGACGCAGACAAGATATGACTACAATGCAACCAAGGTGCAGTCCATATCGAAACAGGAGGAGCTTCGAATGAAAAAAGACCGCAAGAGGATCGACATTCGCGAAGAGTACTTTGTAAGTCTGGTAACCACAAGCGTCTTTATTCCGCGACACCCGCAGCTGTGTGGCTTTCTGACCGTGCAAGATCCGCATTCTTTTCTTTTATTGTCAATCTTCATCCTACAGAGACTTCAGTCGAAATCGGACGAGCTCGACGATTGGGAGCCAAAACGCATCGAGAGGCCCGATGGTGTTCCAGAATGGGGCGTTGCACCAACAAAGTACAAGTCCATCGAGGCCGAGCCGCTCTCGGAGGCAGACGCGGCCAGAGAGAAGCAGGCTGGCTTCACCACGGATTCCGTCAAGCCTTCGCAGAGGCAAGGCAAGGTCATTCTCGGCCCGGATGGAAAGCCATGTCGTGCCTGCAACTCGAAACTGGCTTTTGCAGCTGCCATGAAAGGCACCAAAGGCGCAGGATCGGGCTCGGGCTCGGGCTCAGCAGCTACATCCGGTGCAAAAGCTGCGACAGCGGGTGCTGCTGCTGCTGCTGCATCAGTCGCCGCCGCAGCGTCATCGGCGCCATCAGATAATGCTGGCTCCAGGCCGTCAGAATGCCCACCTGATGGCGAAGAACTCGGTCGCTCCACCTGGACATTTTTGCACTCGGCTGCTGCCTACTTTCCCGAAGATCCTTCTGCGCAACAGCAAAGCTCGATGCTTGCAATGCTCCGAGCCCTACCGGATCTCTATCCCTGCCACTCATGTGCTCAAGCGTTGGGAGAGGAGTACACTCGAGAGGAAAATGAGGGCGGCTGGGAGGACAAGAGCCTCCGTCTCAAGCAAGCCGTCCTCTCGGGCCCATCGCTGCGCAAGTGGCTTTGCGGTATCCATAACGAAGTCAACCACCGTCTCGGCAAGCCGGCATTCTCCTGTTCCGAAGCCAATCTCAACGAGCGCTGGCTGGACGGGCCGGCGGACGGTAGCTGTGACTGATGGCTTGTAGACAAAGCTTTGCGCAGGCATGTTTTCATGGCATTCTGAGTCTTCAGTCTGACCATGGAACCAACTTGACACACGAGCATGGATCGCAACCACGAATCCCCTGTAATACCACAGTCCCAAGACAGCCGTGCCGTCAGCTCTGTGTTTGAAGCTATGTTAGAGTCACCCTGGTGGCGCGACTGTGACGAAAAAATTGATTTTCCCGATCCCGATTTTTGATGGGCAGCGAGGAGAAATTGTGCTGCACGTGAAATCCAAGATGTATGCAGCTACGCCCTTGCCCCTTGGCACTCTGATTGGTCGCCCGGCACGATTTCCAATCCAAGGTGCACAACATAGTGACGTTGTTGGCGCACGCTCGCACGCGGTGCTTGCTGAGTGCCTCCGGCTCCAATTGGCCGGCCTTGCACGTCAGCCAAGGCCAATCTCCATCCTTCTTTTGAGACACTCTCGTATGGATGGCAAAGTGCAAGGCTCGTCGTCACCAGCGAATCCGAAGATGCCGAACATGGTCATTTTTTAGTTCGGGGAACATGTTCTTGTCACGGCAGTACATGCCGTGCGACCTTCTCGGAAACATCCTTGCCGTCTTTGTCTGTGACCCAAGAGGTCACGATCGGATCAGCCACAAGGGCACGTCGGACCAGCCGGAGATCGCGTGTAGTATACTGTACAGTACCGCACCGGGCAGGGCTCAGAGCTCGAAGGTTAGGCGAAGGCAAGAAAACGGCCAGAGGAGGGTGTGAATCAGCAGTTGCTCCTACTCTAGGACATCAATTTTCGCTCAATCTGCCAGTGAAGGCGGGGGAGCAGCGAAAAGAATGCGGGGCCAACCCGTACGACCAATGTACTGCAGTAGGTCCGCCACGGTCTACGGGCGACGAGCAGGGTGACGGTATCTGGTGCATGGCTCTCTCGCTTGCTGCGTGTTCCAGGCGAGATCGACCTGACGGGGAGATTGTATTTTTGTTTTTTGGCTTTCCGACTCTCGGTTCCCCCGGCCGTTCTTCTCGGTCGCGATTTCCGCTTTTCAAGTGGCCGACAAGCACCGGGCCCGGTCGCAAGCAGTGCCCAAAGCTGCTTCTCTTTGTTGTTTGCTTCTCGTTCATCTCCGCAGATTAGCACGCCTGCGTAATTCTGTTTTGCGGCAGTGGCACAGTTACGTGCGTGTGTGCAGCCCAGCAGGGACTATGGAGTGCAGCTTCGTCGAACGAGTCAAGTACAGTAACTGTAGCCAAGTGTGTCAAAATAATGCGGCTGCCAACGCCTTCGTCTGAAAGGCCGTGGCTTGGTGCTCCGCTCGTTGTGCATTCTTCCAGGCGCGCTTTTTGGTGATGTGGATGGCCATGAGCCGACTTGGCTCAACGGGCTGGACGCGCACAGCTTTGCCGGTTCCCTTGCGCTAATTTCGTTTTCATGTCGGTATCCATCACGCCCGGAGGCCCCGCATCTTTATCACCTCGTTCTGCTTTCTGCCTCGTTCCTTCGACCCACCCTCCCCTCCTCCTGACCATTGCATCCTCTTCGCGTCCATATCCATCCAACCAGCTCATACTTAGCGAGTGGCTATTCGAGGCATCCGCAAGTCTTTTCTTCTTCTCATCCCTCAACTCGCTCTCCCATTCGCATCGACGGCAGCGCATAATCAGTATGGCGGACGATCAGACATCCGCGGCCATCAAGGACGAGGAGTTTGAGCAGAAGAAGCAAGCCACTTCATCGGTCAAGTCGTTCCTCTCGGGTGGCTTCGGTGGTGTTTGCTCCGTTCTCGTAGGTCATCCATTCGATCTGACCAAGACCCGTCTGCAAACTGCGCCAAATGGCACATACACTGGCGGTCTCGATGTGGTCAAGAAGACGATCAAGGCAGACGGCATCAAAGGGTGAGTACATACGCACCAGCAGGGAGTGGGCCAAAGGACGTTGTCTGACAAGAGCGTATTTAGCTGACCATTAATTGTGTTCTGACTATTTCCCCAACCTCTGTACTTTGTGCTCGCATTGTGCATATCTTGCTTTTGAATCCAGCATGTACCGAGGAATGGGTCCTCCTCTGGTCGGTGTGACGCCAATCTTTGCGTTGTCCTTCTGGTCTTACGACATGGGCAAGAAGCTCGTGTATGCCATGACGCCCGAGCGAACGGATCCCAAGCTCAGCATTCCCGAGCTCGCCTTTGCCGGATTCTTCAGCGCTATTCCTACCACGATGGTCGCAGGTCCTGCCGAGCGGGTCAAGGTGCTGCTGCAGCTCCAGGGTCAGAGCGGAAGCACCGGCCCGGTTTACAACGGTCCGGTCGATGTGGTTCGTCAGCTCTACAAGGAGGGCGGTCTCAAGTCTATCTTCCGCGGTACTGGTGCTACGCTTGCCCGTGATGGTCCTGGTAGCGCAGCCTACTTCTGCGCTTACGAGGCCTCGAAGCGAATGCTCACACCTGCTGGCCAGGATCCGCAGCAGCTCAACTTCCTCAACGTGCTCACGGCCGGTGGTCTCGCTGGTATGGCCATGTGGGCGCTTGCCATTCCTCCGGATGTCATCAAGTCGCGATACCAGGGTGCCCCCCATGGCACCTACTCGGGCTTCCTCGACTGTGCACGACAGACGGTCGCCAAGGACGGCATGAAGGCGCTCTTCAAAGGTTTCGGCCCCGCTATGGCCCGAGCCTTCCCCGCTAACGCCGCTACTTTCGTAAGTATTGATTGCATTACTGGCGTGGGTCGTGCCTCTGCGATACTGCGTGCCAGAAAGGACACTGATGCGATCCTCCCGATCATCTTTCTTTTTGCCCCCACAGCTCGGTGTCGAGGTCTCGCTGCAGGCTATGAACAAGCTCTTCTAAGCATCTCGATCCGATCTGACGTGATGAGCGCGTCAGACTCGGTCCCTTACGGTCAGGCACCACGCTCTCACTATATACGCCGCATGGCAGCGGTCTTTGCGGTGTCTACCAACGCTAATGATTTTCAATATAGACGTTTTCAAGCAAAATCTTTGGTGACTGAAGAACCAACAGACGCTTTCCGAGAACAGAGAAGACACTTTTCGTTCCCTGAAAGCCCACGTCGACGGAGCACAGCATTTCTAGCCCTATTGGGTGGAAGATGTGCCGGTGTAAGCAGCGCAGCAAGCTCCGAAGCGTGGAGCATGTCTGTGTGATGTATCTACGGAAGGTCAAGCTGCGGAACGCATGATTGAAGTCGCGCGAAGTATGTCAGCTAGTCTACCTGCGTGTGTCCAGCCCTCGGGCTGGATGTCACTCCAGGGATCTGGTGTGTGTGGTATCCGCCAAGCAGAAGATACAGCTCATACTCGCCCCTTTGCACGCGAAGGAATTTCAGGGCTGCATTGCAAATGCACAGATCGTGGTAAGCCCAGAGTTGCTGTTGCGCACTTCACAGAGAGCCCCTGCTTGCCTCTGTTGTGCGCTCTTGGGCGCTATTGTCACATTCGTCACCAAATGCCAATAGTGACGCATACAATCAGCATGGATAACCATGCTGGTGAGCCATCCGGCTTGGACCGGCCGCCAGACCTGTTGCTGCTGCCAGTTAATGTGCCCGCAGTCTTTCTGATGCACTTCCATATCAGGAACTGTCTCGGAAGCCTGATTACCAGAATAGGAAGATCTCGAGCAATAGCATGTGATCAGGGTAATGGACTAGAATTGCGACGGTGTGCCAAGGCAGAGCGAAGAACAAACCGCTTGGAGCCAAGCGGAGCGCGGCTCCGAGCACCTCAACTGCTAGGACGTCAAGACGTGCCACAGCGGGCGTGAGCTTGCTCGATATCCTCCAGAGCCACCAGCATGTGCGCCTGCGCACAGCCGTCCCGTCCTCGTTTCAAGATGTTGACATGAACCGTGCTAGTAGGTGTAGTGGTTTCTATACAGACAAGGGGACTCTGGACTGATACAATGTCCTATTAAAGGTGAGATAGAATGTACGTGCCTCCACGCCAAGTGCACCTAGTGGCATCTTCTCTTTTCCGATTGCCTGCTCAGCATCGTACAGTGCTGACTTGGTGGAGGACCCTGGCTGATGGACAGTGTGGTCTTTGTGCTTTTGTCGGGCCAAGGTGCGCTTAATTGACCGGGCGCTCTCGAGATGGTCACAGAATGCCTGCGAGTCTGACAAATGTTTTAGTGTGTTAGACCCCATCAGCTTTAATTTCTTCTGAAAGACCCCTTGCGAGGCTCGTGGAGCATTTCCTGATCACGGGGACTGCTGAGGCCGGTTCGAGCTTTCCGATAATTGAGAGTCGCGGGGCGGCCCTGCGAGCAGAGTCTGACCGTCGTATTTTGCCTCGGAAGGTTCCGACAGGCAGGCAGCCAAGCAAGGTGGAGCTCAGTCACTGTTGCAGCCGTTACGCCCTGTTGGCTGGGCAATTTCAGACGAAAAAAACCGCAGACGATGGCCTCTCCTTTTCGATCCCTTTTTTTTCCTGCCTCGCTGTGCTGCAGGACCGCAATCCTTCGCAAGCCCCATCGCTGACCGACCGACGTTCTTGCTCCACCGACATCGGCCATGCATGCGCTCACGGTCGAGCCGGCACGAGATTCCTTAGTCTTCCAGTCTTCCAGCCTCTATTACGCTCATTAAATAATCTCCTCTTGTGCTCTCATCATCTCTTTCCATCTTTGACCCCGCATACTCGGCGCTTTTGTGGTAATCACGACTTTGGCGTCTTCACACTTCCTTAGCCGTGACTTTGCACTGTGCTGTCCAAGAAGAAGTCGATCGGAAAGGAACCGTCTCTCTGACCCCGTCACCTTTCTCAGTGTATAGGTTGATTCTCACTCACAATGGCGCCACTTCCAAATGCCCAGCAGGCGTCGCAGCAGGCTGCACAGGCTGCTGATCGAGCTCAGGTAGCGGCTAACAATACTGCCAACAAGCTCTCCAAGTGGGTAGAGGAGAACCGCAACCTCGTCATTGCCATCGCTACCGGCACGTTGGCGCTCGGCGGCTACTACCTCTACTCGCGCTCCTCGGCCAAGGCTAAATCCAAGGGTCCGGCAGCAGACAGCGACGATGAGGAGAAGGCAGGCTCGTCGACTGGTGCCGGTGCTGGTGCGGCTGCGGCCAAGAAGAAGAAGAAGCGAAGCTCGAAGAAGAAGACGGCCGGATCTAGCAACAACGCCTCGACCGATGCTCCGGCACAACGCTCCGATGGCTTGCCATCAGACCCCAGTGGACCTCTTCTTGACGAGGCATCAGACGAGCAGCTGGCTGCCCTACCCGAGGCCGACATTCTGAAGCTGCCCGAGGAGAAGCGAAAGTCGCTCTCACAACATCTCAAGAATCTCGGCAACAAGGCTTATTCCAACCGCCAGTTTGAGCTTGCCATCTCCCACTACACCAAGGCTATTGCAGCACACCCGATGGCCGTATTCTACTCCAACCGAGCGGCCTGCTACGCCAATCTGAGCCAGCCCGAGAAGGTGGTTGCTGACTGCAACGAGGCACTCAAGATGGACAAGGTCTACGTCAAGGCACTCAACCGCAGAGCGGTCGCCAAGGAGCAGCTTGGCTCGCCGTCCGAGGGCTCTGAGGGCGTTGGTGAGGAGAAGGCCAAGCAGCTCTTCGACGCTCTTGCCGACTTCACAGCTGTGGCCATCCTTGGCCAGTTCAAGGATCAGAACGCCACCGAGAGTGTCGAGCGAGTGCTCCGAAAGCTAGCTACCGGCAAGGCTCAGGACATTCTCAAGAACCGTGAGCCCAAGCTGCCCTCTCCCACCTTTGTCACCGCCTATCTCGAGGCCTTCCGAACCAAGCCCAACCCGACTCTGCCAGAGAAGCCCACCCAGGGTGACCAAACGCTGCTCAAAGCCTACGAGGCTCTAGGTGCCAAGAGCTACCCACACGCCTTCTCGCTCTTCAACGAGGCCATCGAGCAGGGTCTCAGCAACGAGGATCTCGAGGCTAACGCGTACAACATGCGTGGTACGTTCAAGTTTGTGATTGGAAACGCCAAAGAGGCGCTCTCCGATTTGGAGCGTAGTACCTCGTTGCGACCCAACTACGTCCAGTCGTGGGTCAAGAAGGCGTCGGTACACATGGAACTCTCGGACAAGGAAGCCGCCTTCAAGGACTTTGACAAGGCCATCGAGGCCAACGCAGACGACCCCGACATCTACTACCACCGCGGACAGGTCAACTTCATCCTCGGCGAGTTCGATGCTGCAATCAAAGATTACGAGAAGTCAACTTCGTTGGACGACACTTTCATCTTCTCGCAGGTGCAATACGCCGTGGCACACTACAAGAACGGCAACACCGGCCACTCGACCGCATCCTTCCGCAAGCTGTTGCGCAACTTTGACGGCTCTTCCGAGGCCTACAACTACTACGGTGAGCTGCTGCTAGACCAGCAGAAGTTCGAGGAGGCCATGGAGAAGTTTGACCGTGCCATCGAGATCGAGGCCAACAAGACGGGCTCGACCAACGTTCTGCCCATGATCAACAAAGCGCTTGCCCTCTTCCAGTGGAAGCAGGACATTGTTGCCGCCGAGGACCTCTGCCGCAAGGCGCTCGACAAGGATGAGGACTGCGACGTCGCGGTTGCCACGCTCGCCCAGCTCAGCCTGCAGCAGGGCAAGATTCAGGATGCCATCGAGTACTTTGAGCGCTCGGCCAAGATTGCCCGTACCGAGCCTGAGCTGATCAACGCCCTCACTTACGAGAACGCATCGAGAGCGCAGCTCAAGTTTATCCAGGAGTTCCCCGAGCAAGGAGCAGCACTGGGCCAGATGGCGGGCATGATGTAGAGAGGCCGGCCCAACATACGTGACCTGGTCACTCACTCAAAAGCACTCTGACACACTTTAGACATGACGACTCTCACGGCCGCTTCCGGCCCACGGAACCACTTCAGCTTGGGGTCAGCCGAGCCTCACCTTTGGCTGCCTACAAACGTCCTCTCACACTCCTGATTCTGTATTCGATTCCTTGTTATCTTGTCTTGATAGCGCACAGCCATCCATCTCGAAGCTCAAAACACACTGCTCCTTCCCAGATATGCATTAATTCAGTGGTCGTGCTGTGTCGGCCAAGGAAATAGGGTGAGAAAATCGGGGCGATGAAGTATGGCAAGATCGATCGGGCATCAGGCTTTTCTTATCGTGAGATTGGGGAGTGCATGTGCAACGCTCTACTACTGTAGTGGTCACAACTCACGACATGCTCGCACTGTTGTATTGCAGCGTCTGACAGACAGTCACGATGGAGCTCGTACAGTGATTTGGACTGTAATACGCTGTGTAGCGCACTTAGGAAAATGTGGCGCAGGGGCGAGGCGCGATGACGTCGCTTCCGGGGCTGCCAATTTCTCGACACTGTTCTTGTGTCACTCTAATTCTTGCTTCACTCGCACTTTCCGCTGTCTCACGTGGACTCCGACCCTGGCTTGACTGCATGGCTTTCACCACGGTATCGCCGCGCGAACCCAAGTCTGTAAAAGAGATACTACGACACTAACCGGTAGCAACACCGCTGCTGTGCCAATAGAAAAGTAATGATGATTTCATTGCGGGACCGTAGTCTGCAAAGAGCAGCGCTCACACCCTGATGCGACAACACCACAAAACGCAGCTGGCTGCGAACAGCCTTCACGAGTGACTCAGCCGGAGGCGGAGCGGCACGTCTTTGTTCGCGATGCATCAACGTCATGCACGCGTACATTGAGCTTGGTGTACAGTACCGAGCGCCGGTTGGCGCTCCAGTATTTGGCGCTATTCCACATGTTTGTGTCGGCCTCGAAGTGTATTGCGAACGACTCGGACATGGCTCACGTGCGACCGTCACTGCTGCAACGCTGCGGTGATAGTCTACAGTACGACTGCAGGCCTGAGAGTCGTGCAGCAATTGCATGGACCCGTTAGCGGTTGTCACTCAAACCCGAATCAACGACGTAGTCGTACCGCTGGGAGAAGTGATGGGTGTGGTCCGATTCGCAGTACAGTATAGACTCAGTCCAGACTCGGTTCAGGCTACCGGCACGATGAGACATCGCTTGTGTGCTGTTGCCCCTTTGCCGGTCTGACGGCTCGACAAGACTCTACCACGCCTAGACCCTTGGCATGACGGTACTCTTCATACCTCGTGTGCTCCGGCTCGCCTCGTACTCATGACTGGTACTCTGGCGGCCTAGTCGACCCTCGTCTCGAACGAGGCCAAATATAATATTGGTACTTATATATATCGACACTTTCGAGCGTGCGAAAGACTCACGACCCACACAGCTCTTCATCGACCATCTCTTCCGTACCACTTGTCCGCCTACTTGAACACACGAGACTCTGTCCAATATGGGTGGTGAGTAAATCGATAGCCATCGAGCAGCTTGGCGTATTTTCAGTGTCTGACCCAACGCTGGAGCGCCATGACTCTCGTGTCAAAACAGCCGTTGCATCTTGCCTCTCTTCGATCGTATCGGCGATCGCCAACCTGTTCCATACGATCTTTTCGGCCATCGCAAGCATCCTTCACACCATGTAAGTTCAGGTTCAGATCCACAGCACAACGAACCGCCTTGTCTTTGCATCATTGGTTGATTCAGACTGACTCACGAAAGCACCTCGCATTGCTCTCTGGATGTGTTGTGGTACACAGTGTATCGGCCATCTCGTCGTGCCTGATCGCAACTTTCAACTGCATCGCCGACGTCCTCTGCTGCAGATGCGGAAGCAGGGGCGGTAGAAGGAGCAAAGTCTAGTCCCCGGCGCTGAAACGACGGACTCAGACCCAGGCTACACCATATACTAGCAGTCTCAGCCACATTCTTCGAGATACCCAATTCTACATGCTAAGCTCTTTCTCACTTGTCTGATCTTTGGTCAAGAACACGCTTGTTAACGTCTCCGGCAAGATCGTGCGGGACATATTCTCGAGGCTGTTCTGTGCAGGCGGAGAACATCAGCAGGACCTTGTTCCACAATGGCGTGACAACTTTACCAAAGGGTCGGCCGCCGGAAATCTGACAATCGGGTGCATTGACTCAACCGTAATGCTTTTACCATCAGGCAGGCTTATGACTTTGCATGAGTGAGATGACCATGGTTTTGCACATCAACACAATTAATTGCAGCTGATGCAGCAGTTCCAACATGGTTTCTTGATTGGCTTGACGTGCAAAAGGATTCCAACAATACAGAGAGGATGCAAGAACAGGAAAAGGGACAGATGAAGTAGGTGAAGAACAAGAGCTGATTGTTACACTAGGTCCATTGGACTAGTCATGGTTGAGGTGCAGGGCTAGGTAGAATTTTGGCTCGGCGGCCCAGCCGCGGTTCTTTGTTCCGGTCGCAGAGTGGCACTTGTTAGACCTCAAAAATTTGCCTTCTTCTCAATTTTTCCTGGGCTACCAATTGGCGAGTACGGTGGTGAGAAAGAAAGGCTGCAGACCTCGCCGACCCCACCTTGTCTCGACCCAATGCTCAACCTTGACGGGTCAACCCCTCTCCTTTGCGGTCAACTGTTAGCTTCTCATCATCACCATTGTTCCAATCTGCCAATTCCAACCCGTTGCGACTTACTCAAATTCAGAACGCATATATTGATTCGCAAAGTGTACCGAAGCTGTGTCGACACCCTCGCTACCTGCAGGTTGTCAAGTTTCTCCGACGAGAAAGCTAGACCGGACGATCAACAGGCACGATCCAACTCGGGAACGCAATCGACCTCGAATCTCCCTCACCAACGACCCACATGCGGATGATCTGGTATACGACTGGGTTCTCGTCGTACCTCCAATAGCTCGTCCAGCATGGAGGCTGGAGAATCTGTAGACAGTGTCGGCCACCCCGCCACTCAAGCAGCGGACGCAGACGATTCTAAGGTGCAGAATGAAGCCTCCCAAGACCCGAATCCCAGCACTTCGATTCAAGCCGACGAAGACGCGGCCAAGAATGGTTCCAGTTCTAGCGAAGATGCGCCCGATCTCACCATCATGGACGGCATTCCGTCGCTGGATGCCGCATCGTTCTCGTCGTTCCTTCCGGCGCCCGCCCCGGGTAGCACACTCGAGCAATTCAGTCATGAAGGCCAGTCTGAACTCACTCTCGAGCAACAGATTCAAGCCTTTACCGCGGACCTCACTGGCCAGCTGAATCAAGTGGCTCAGTCCTCTGATCCGCACTCCATGGCTGCATCGACCGCACAGTCGAACTACAACACCCCAACCCAGGGACAGGGAACGCCTGCCACAACAGAGGATATCGCATCATTCGACACCCTGCTAGCATCGCTGATGCCCACGCCGCAGCCCGGCTCGCCTGTGGCGGTAAGAAATGGTGAAGCCCAGTCAGGATCTTTGGTACCACAGCTTTCGGCACCACAGCAGGAACCTGCCTCATCTGCCTCTATAGCAGGGTCAGACGCCCCTGCATCCGTTCTGGCAGCTCCTCCGGTCGAAGCATCACCTGGCCAAGCACCGGGCTCAGATGAAAATCCGCAGTCCTTCGTTGATGCGCTGCTGCGTCAAGCCAATATTGTGCCATTCTCTCAGAATCTTGGAGATTCATCTATACCCTCGGCACTTGCGGCCGCAACTGCTGCGTCGGGTCCAGGAACGTCCGCCGAAGGCACTGGCGAAGCCTTTGAGGCGAGTCTGGAACAGTTCATGGCAAGTCTGCAGGCCAGAGTCTCTTCAAGTCTCACCACAGAGGTCGACTCCGACGGCGGAAACGTGGCACGAGAGGAGAAGCCCGAGGAGAAGCCAAAGCCAAAGACGCCTGCCGAGCCCCAAAAGCCAAAGAAGCCAAGGAAGGTGCTTGGTAAGCGCAAGTATCGCGAAATTGGTCCGATGGAACGTAGATCACGTGTCGAAAAGGCATTGTCCGAATATGTTGCCAGCATCGATACGCAGGTCAAACCAAATCTAGTTACGGGTCCCATCCCGGCTGGTGAAGAGGCGAAAAGCATGATGACCACCATCCGGTGTGTACACGCATCTGTCGCTCGTAAGGGCTACGGCTCCGAGAAGCGCTTCTTCAGTCCGCCTCCCGTGGTCAATGTCACGGGTCCGTTGCGCCGCTACGCCGAGCACGGCGCCGCCATACTCACGACTTCATCCACAGCCGATGACGCGGACGAGGAAGAACAGTCTAGAGTTAGTTTTCTGGTCAAAGGCGAGGGCGATGAGTACTTTTCAAACGAACACGTCGCAACTCTGGACGAGAAGCTCGAGACCACGATCCGTTCGTTGTACGTCACCCCGACCGGTCGCAGCAAGACCTTTCGGCTGCAACTCAATCTCCTCCGACCCAGCGGCTTGGAGCCCCATCTACCCATATTCAGCCCGCTGAAGAAGTCAAAACTCGCCGAGGCGCACTCTCCTGCCCTCAGCATCGGCAGTCCTGGCCCGGGCGGTCTGCCGAACGGTAGCGACCATAACGACAGCCTCTCTGAATCACTCTCACGATTACCAAAGGGGCTGGCGTGGGCTTCGTTTGAGTCAGCACCTGTCACCATTATTTCAAAGTCCAGTAAAAAGACAGCCAAGCCGCGCGGGCAGCTCAATCAGGTTCAGAACGGCTCGCTCGTTTCGCTATTCAATAGGATCAACTCGCAGACCGCCCGGACAAAATACCTGCGTACGGACAAAGTTGGTGGACTGATGGTGCACAGCGGAGAGTGGTCCACGTATCGTATCACGCTCATCTCGCGACCACCTCTTGCCGACATAGCTGGTGCCGAGGAGGGGAGTATTACCTACGGCTCCACGGTGGTGCTCACAGACATCAATACCGGCTACAGCTCCGATCCGTTGGTGGTGTGCAAGGTCGATCGCGGTCAGGTCCTGTTGCCCCAGCTCGACCCACCCGCGGAGCTGCTCAAAGCCGGCTCAGGCAATCAGTCGCGCCGTGTTCCCATTGACTCGTCGCTCCGCGAGAAGCTCGCAGCAATGACGGCGAACTCTCGAGCAAATGGCAAGTCGAATGGGCCTGCCGCTACGCCGTCGCTACCGCGACCGTCGCTTCCAGGAAGTGGCGCCAAAGGGGCAGTCAAGGCCGAGATCGACTCAGGTTCCCAATCTTCGCAACAAAAAGGCCCCCAGGGCACCGATAGCCCAAATGCCAACGGCAACGCTGTCAGCAGTAGCGAGGATCTCAACCTGTACGGTCCGGTAGGACAGCTCCAGAAGGTAGCGCTCATGCGCTTCGTACCCAGCAACGCATCCGAATCGGCCTCTGGCGACATCGAGCATCTTGAGTCTGACTTCTCAACACCCAGAAGCTTTCTCTGCGCTTCACTCCCCGGGCCATGGAAGCATCAGTCGCCCACAGAGCTTGTGGGTCACCAGCCGCTAGTCCTCGATTTTGCCAAGACGCATCGGGACGGCTTTGGGACAGGCGAGCCGCCCAGCTCCATCGTCGACGCAAACAAGTCACAGGAGAGTAACTCTATCACGTATGTCACGCCAAAGACAACAACGATAGCAAAAGAGCACAGTGCCGGGACCAAGGTGGTGGACGAGGTGGACGACGCCTTTGTCTGGACGGTGATTGGCATCTCGCGGTTCGAATACTCGTACTTTGACACGAGTGCCACGCAGGCATCCAAGGACGAAGGACCATGCGAGGTACCAATGACCCCGTTTCCGCTGATCACTTCGATGCCGACCTATGACCAAGTCAAGCATACTTTGGTCACGACTGTGACAAACTTCATTGTTCCTGCGGCCATCACGTCGGATCCTATCCCGCTCGATGTGTGGATTGGCTCGCTGGGCCCAATGGAGGTGGAGCATTCCGCGCGAAGCCAGCCCTCGGCTGCTGCCGGAGCGGATCCAGAGGCAATGATCACGGTCCGCCTGCCGCCGATTCGTGATCTCCTCGCCAATGCACGGCAGAGCAGGGCGGCGATGAAGAGCTCAAAGCTGCCAGCGCACTTCCTGCTACCCCTCATCTTTGTCAACGACTCGGACGGCACGGCTTATCACTCTGGCCGGCACGTAGTATGCGAAGATCTGGTGGAGCTGATGAAGGCCACCGGGCACGAGACATCAGCCGATGTTCTCAAGCAGCTGGGCTTCGGCCTAGGAGATGTCGCGGGGCCGCCTTCACAGGGCGCGTGGAGTCTGCGCATCATCTGACCGTCCTCGGAGCCGCGTGCTGCACCTCTTGTCGTCGCTCACTGTCACACTCTTCGGATTGCCGTCCTCTCAAATGGGGACCTCGCCGTCATCTGCCCGCCACGCCACGGGTTATCGTTCAGTTTCAGACTTTTGTACTTGTATCTTGCAACCGCATAGCAATTTAATCCCCCAACATGCCATCTTTGCTGTCCGCAAGAGCCTGACTGACCTTGTACGAGTCAAGCTCCGTCTGACCCGAGTTATCGGCCAGGCAGTTGCGTACCCAACGGAGGGCAGGAGCACCGATCGTGATGTCGAAGCACCGACATCCGCTCGATTGCCTCCAGGGTGACTGGATATCGGCTGTACCGGTCATGGCAAAGGTCGCAGGGTCCGGCTGCCTCTGCATGTCTTGAGGTGTGGCTCAGCCGATGCTTGTGTGCAGACCCTTGACAACCAGCTCCGCTTGGGGTCGCTGAGGCGCTCTTAGAATTTCGGGCCAGGGCCGCCTTTTCTCCAGTATCGGCTTTGGTGCACCGGTCAATCTGCCCCGCATTCAGGGCACTGCCAAGGCGAGGCAGTCGGGCTGTCAACCCAGCCCAGACCCTCACGTTCCCCCAAGCAAAATTAATTAATTATTCTTGTTCTGTGCCCTTCACCAGTGAGGCTGAGCACACATGCCTCGCTCACTGACTTCGGTCTGCGTCCCGAAGCGAGGACAGTACTGTACAGGACGGATAAGGAAGCGGCGCTGCCGTGGATATATATATATCTATAATATATAGTAATATTTTTTGGTTTAGATTTTGGCATTTCCCTGGCAGGATTCTCAGCCTGCCTTTGCCTACTCCACGGTCCGATGCCTATGCGGTACGATCCGAAATCAGCAACGCGCCTGTCCGGTATCAAAAACTACTGAGAAACTGCCCGCAAGAAATTCTCAGATCAATCGACTTGCAAGCGAGCGAGGCCTGAGCTAAAGACGCCTACGCCGCCTTGGACACCAAAAAAAAAAGAAAGAGGCATCCATAGGCCAAGGCAGTCCGACAGGCAAAAGTCATACAGTACCTGAGCAAGAAATTCGAGGCATCCGGCAAGCAGCGTCGACCTCAGCCTGCTTGCATTGTTGTTGCTCATCCCGCTTCGCTCCACAAAGTACGTGTTCAGCAACTGCAGTCTCGTACCACTGATGCCAAGCTAAGGGCCATCGATTTTCTATCGCTGCAGCACCTCTTCGTCTCCAATTTGTCGTTGTGATAGCTGCCCCGTTCCATATTTCCGGTCCACCACGTTCGGGTCCGTCACCAGGACGATCGCGACATCACCATCATCACTATCTTGAATCCTTCTCTATATCGTCACTAGCCTCATCGGGCGACAGCTGCCGCGTCTCACTGTTGCATCGATCGGTGTAACACTGTGCACGATACGTTGCCGATTAAGGAGGCCTGCACATCGCGCACTCAAGCAGGACGACTTTGCTGTCTGCCTCTGCTGTACGTCCTCCGAGCCGACACTTGGCTCCTATCGTTCTGCTCTTTCGGCCGATCTGTCGCATTCAGCGTCGTGTCTCTGTCGGACGCCTCGTCCTGCTTCCGTGGGATATAGGCAGCTCCATCGACGGCGTCTCGTATGTCAACGCTCTGAAACAGAGAGCTGAACGCGGCGACAACGTACTTCGTCGACACGATTCGGCTGTGGTAGCCTCAGCTCTTCTGGACGTGTCGAGGAGGTTGGATTCGCTACTACTAGTTCAACACTAGCCATCTATCAGAGATTTCCACCACAGTCGCCCGGTCGGCCCTTTTGTTTGCTCCGCCATCATGTCCAAGTTTCCGAACCATGGCCTCCTGGCCAGAACAGCTGCGGCTTCCACTCGCACCGCTCCGGCGCGTGCGCAAGCCGGTCGAGGCGCTCATCGGAATTGCTCCGCCTCGAGCGTAGTCTCTGCGCATCAGAGCGCATATCTCTCGGCGCCTTCCGCCGTCTCATCTTCGAGTTCAGCTTCATCGCAGCATACGCCAGCTACTCCGTTCATCGGGCCGCTTCCATTTGCGAGCCCATATACCCTGCCAATGGCCGAGCGCACGCGATCGAATCGCAATCACGTCCAACACAACCCAGGCTCAGGAGTACGTGCAACTGACTATGTGCCTCTCTGGCGCGCCTCACAATCTACATCCACATCTGCCACGTCCCACGCCATCTTCGATTTTGGCCTGGACCAGAGCGGCTTACAGCACCAGCTGGACAGTCTCGCGCTAGATCCGAGCAGTGGTCTCGTGGCCAACCGGCACGAGATCGACACATGCCTGCCCGTCGATCTCGTTCAAGGCCCCTCCGCTCGTGGTCTATCGATCGATTTGCCTACCGACAGCCGTCCAACGCACTCCACTTCTAACTTCGTCTTTGTGGATGTACTCCACCCGACACATTCACACCGACCGTCATCACCGCCGCTGCAGCACTCTGGCTCCGACGCTTCAGGAGCGTCGACCGGGGAAGGTCACGGATCGTCCTCGTCCTCGTCCTACTCCAAGTCGTCATCTCAGTCCTCGTCCAGCTCTTCATCACAGTCGTCACAGTCCTCGTCAACTTCGACAGTGTCGCTTCGACCTAGACTCGCCTTCTCAGCTGCAGCACAAGACACGCAAGGGAGCTCGAGCAGCGGGTCTAGCACGCCGACAAATTCTGGCGCTCAGTCTCCCATACAGCTCGACTCTGCTTTCCTGGGTCCTTCATCCGTGACCACCGCCGCAACCTATGTCTCTCGAGTTCATCTCGACGGCTTGCAGGCCTCTTCGGCGACAACCGACTCGACCTCGTCGGATCAACCCGGTCTGCCTCCGCTCTGGGCCCGATCGGTCTCGGCTTCCAGGCACCGCAAGTTCAACTACGCCTTTGAGCACGGTGCATACGGCATCCCGAAGCGCCATCCTTGGGCTGCCGTACGCGGTAATGGCAAAAAGGTCGCAGCTCAGCACCCCAAACCTGTGGTACGAACGGGCGCCGTGGGCATGCTGGCAGCTGCTGCCGACTTCTTGACTGGCTCAGTATCCGCATCTGGACCAGCTGCACAGAAAAAGAAATTGGGTGGAGAGGCCCTGATCGCCGAAGACGGCCGAAGACTGGGTCTCAACTCGCCCATTCGAGAGCATGGACGCATCGTCCAGGACCGTCTTGAGTCGGTTCAGGTGGGCGAAGATGCCTACTTCCTGCGCTCAGACTCCCTGGGCGTAGCCGATGGCGTGGGAGGATGGGCGTCGCGAGCAGGCGCCGATCCGGCTCTCTTCTCGCGCCTGCTGATGCACTTTTGCGCCGCCGAGCTGGGCAAATTTGACAACCTCAGCGCCGACCAACTGGCGGCCGACAACGGCAAGCTGCTCAAGGAATGGGAGCGCGTCGATCCGGTTGAGGTGATGCACACCGCCTGGGAGCGCTGCGTGCGTGCCTCGCGGAGAGAGGGCATCATGGGCTCTTCGACTGCTCTCATCGCCGTGCTGCGCGGTGACGAGCTCCGCATCGCAAACCTCGGCGATTGCGTGCTTCTCATCATCCGTGCTGGTGAGCTTCTCTTCCGCTCGACCGAGCAGCAGCACTCCTTCAACTTCCCCGTCCAGCTTGGCATGATGGGCTATACTGCGGAGAGCGTCACGCTAGCCGCCAGCCGCACGCTTGCCCGCGATGGTTTCTTGCAGTCGGGAGCATCCGACGATCTCGACGATGACGCGCCATGCCCCCTTGGCACTTCGGATCCAGAGGCGATGAAGAAGGCCAAGGAGGCACGAGAAGCCGCCCAGGCGTCGAATGCTGGCAACGAAGATGCCGACGAAGCCGAGTGGGACGAGCCACGTCGTGATGCGGGCCGATGGGCTGTCAAGGTGCAGAAAGGAGACATCATCATTGTCGGCAGTGACGGTCTTGTCGACAACCTCTTTGACGAAGACATTGTCGAGGAGGTTCTCAAGTTTGCTCCTCCGCCCCCTTCGAGCACGGACGCGTCACAGAATGCGGCTCTGCAGGACGACGAGTCGACTGACGGCAGCGACGGTATCTCCGGCACGATGGAAGCAGAGTACCAGCTGCCTGAGGACTTTTGCCCGCAGCTGGTGTCGGAGGCGCTGTGCTCTCGCGCCAAGGCGGTTTCGGAGGACTCTCGAGCAGTCAGCTCTCCATTCCAGCAGCGAGCTATGGAAGAAGGTCTGCACTACGTCGGCGGCAAGCACGACGACATTTCGGTCGTCGTTGCCGTCGTTGGCGACCCCTCGGATCAGCTCGCAAACTCCGGCTTTGCTGTCGCATCCGACCAGCAAGAAGCCCCAATTGCCTCGCCAGTTTCAGCATAAATCAATCCAAAATAAATCCCAAGATACCTGTATTTTTCCTCACCTACTTGCATACTTCCTAGCCTTTGTTCAAGTCTACAGAGCTTTCTCTCGGTGCTTCTTGTCGTCTCCAACGTTGTAAAGGTGCTTCGAATGCAGACATAAACATGAATTCACGTCGCTAAGGACTCGACTCGGTTGCGATGAGGCTGTGTTTCACAACCTTTTTTTTCCTCCTCATTTTTTTTTTTTCGATTCATTTATCGCTCTCTCCGCAATTGATGCGGTCAACTATTTGATTATGGGAATCGCGATTTAATGCGACCGTCTTCGAGTCGTCGCAAACCAATTGTTCTGGCGCGCTGTCGACATCAGTCCTTCGTGTCCACAATCACAGATCATATCGAAGAGAAATCGTAAATTGCTATTACAGTGCAAGGATACAACGAAACTCAATACAAGACGGCGTGACAAGAGTGTATCTCAGCCCTTTACTTGTCCTTTTGCGAATGGGCGCGGAACTTTTGGAGTGCATTGAGACGTTCTGCGAGGGTGGGATGAGAGTAGTGGTAGGCGGAGAAGAGAGGGTCGTGATGCATTGTGGAGAGGTTGTGAATGTGGAGCTTGATCAGGGCTTTTCCAAGGAGGTCGATGTAGGGTTCCTTCTGGTGGGGATCAACTTTGCTTGTCTCGGTTGCTTCTTGGGTGTTGAACTGTTCGGCCGCGGCGAGTTCAGAGGGCGTGGGACCAGGTCGGTCCAGCTGAGCTGCAAATCGGTCTGCGGCGTACTCCATTCGGCGAACAGCTGCGTTGAGCAGGAATTTGATCACAGCGTCGGTCGGATTGAGCACCAGCTGGAACAGCTCGAGACCCACAATGATGGGGAGGTAGTTGAGGAGATCCGATGAAGATGTTCCCATCGCCTTCTCAAGCAGCGTGGGACCCACCTGAAATCCAAAAGCCCGGTAAAGCGAAACATTGTTGATGAAGAGCGTGAACAGGCTCATGGTAACCCAGATCTGCACTTGCGAGAGCAGGAGGAGCTTGGCAGGATCGTTGTGGGCCCAGTGGCCCAGCTCGTGTGCCAGAACTGCTTCGATTTCGTCTGGGGTCGACTTCTCGATGAGTGTGTCGAAGATGACTATGTGCTTGTTGCCTCCGGGAATGACGCCGAAGAAATAGGCGTTCGAGTGCGAAGACCGCTTGCTGCCGTCGATCACGTAGAGTTTGCTGAGAGGGAACTTGAGCGTGGATGCCAGGGCGACCACACGATCTCGCAACGCGCCATCAGGAAGAGGTGTCAGCTTGTTGAACAGCGGCTGGATGACGGTCGGGTAGAGAACCATGGCGACGATCTGAAACGAGAAGAGGAAGAGCACGACGTACGCCACAAAGGAGGAGCCGGCCCAACGGATGATGAACAGAAGCGCCGAGATCAAAGGTACGC
Organism: Testicularia cyperi; assembly: GCA_003144125.1. Lineage (NCBI taxonomy): Eukaryota > Fungi > Basidiomycota > Ustilaginomycetes > Ustilaginales > Anthracoideaceae > Testicularia > Testicularia cyperi. Next base: position 1,293,313 of record KZ819190.1, read on the forward strand.
CGATCACAAAGCCGAGTGCCCACTCCTTGATCGTGTCGGTGACAAAGGTCCTGATGGTCATCTTGTTGAAGCCGTGTCGCTCCTCGATTACAAAGTTGCGGTAGAGCGTGAGAGGCATGCTGGGCACTTCTCGAAGCACAAACAAGATAACCATCCAGACGATGGAGCGAGGGATCTCGGTGTCGCTCTGGCCGAAATGAAGCAGGACCTTGCCGGCCACGGTCCAGGCCCAGGCATAGACGTCATAGTAGACGAGCGCAACGCTCATAAGCTGGCCAAATGCCGAGGCGAAGAAGCCAAAGCGAGCCTTGTCGCGTCCGTACTCTTGCGACTTGCGGAACGTTTTGAGATCGACATGGCTCGCAAGGGTTGCAGGAGGCGTCTGCAGGCTGTAGAGACGATACTGGCGTATGGACAGGGTAGTCTCGAATACGTAGACGATCCAGAGCAGGGCCAACACCAGCGGCTTCCACTGGATCGAGGGGCTGTCGAGCGCAGACTGGAGAAGCGCGATGCGCTCTTGCAAAGCCGAGAGCATGGCGACGATGCAAATCGACTCGAGTTTGGTGTGGTTGAAGGATGAGGTGAGAGGATGTCGTGAGGGAATGTGGGTGTAAGGGGAAAGGGGGGAGAGAAAGAAAGGTCTTGAGTCGTGGGAAACCAATAATGTGCGTATCCCGTGTTTCGTGCTTCGTGATTTGTCTAGTTGGCAGTGCGCAGTGAACAGGGGAGGGGGCCCTTTGTGTGACGTTGACTTTGCAACTTTGCGGTGCGTGTGTGTCAAGAAGATTGGGCGTCTGCGGGGTTCGGAATGTTGGTTGGACACGGCAGCAAAGGCAACTTCGTCACAGCACAAGTCAAGGAGGAAAGAAAGGGAATGGGGCGCGTCGCGGGCGAGCGGTTCAGGCGCTGGAGCACACACACCAACACGCGTACGCATGCACAGCCGTGCATAAACAAAGGCACGCACGAAATCTAAAATGTGCCGAATACTCTATGCTGTACAGTACAGTATAGTGTACAGACCTCACTACAGGACACTTCCTCCACCTTGCGCCCTTGCCGAAAACGACGAAACGCAAGCCTTGCCTGCCTGACAGCGTTTCCGCCAAAAAGTAAAATAAAAATCAGTATCGTATCGTACCGTGCAGTACTTTACTTGGGCTGCATCTGTGGGCACTGTCAGCCGTGACAATTTTAGTTATACAGTACAGTACTGAAGTGTAGCGCTGCGGCGAACGACACCGTCGCGCGACCGCCGAAAGAATTATTCGGATGCAGCCCGCTTCAGCCCACCGTCGTCACGAGTCGCCCGGGCTACCACGAGTCCGCGGATTCTCAGGTCGAGCGGACATCCGCTTCGGTTTTAGGATCAGTACCTTTTTCTTTGTCTGAAGTGCGATGCTGGCTGGTGGCGTATCAATATCAGCATCATTATCAGCAACATCATCACACCCACGGACCCGAGTGCTTTGCTTAGTGATATGGACGTGGTCGATAAACAACGCTGGCACTGCAGTGCGTCGAGCAGCTTCGCTGCCGCTGCCTAGATAGCACGTTCCGATGATTGTTGAAATCGCTCTGCCTCGTGCTTCTGACACTTGCGTGGGCCAACGCAGACATGAATTTTGCAGCAAGCTCAAGGTTGGTGGGGACGACCACCTTGAGGCCCGCAGACCTTGCCACCTCCGATACTGCTCGGACGCCACGCGATGCCCGCATGCCCCAGCCCACCTCGAACCACGGCCTTCTAAGTTTCCGCCGGCTCTTTCCGTCAAAATGACTGCAATATCCCCCGAAGCCCACAATACTGCACAGTAGTATGGCTTTTGCCACACAAACATGAAGCCCCCCTTCATCTCGCTCTCGTGCGTGTCAATGCACGTTACGGCCGTGAGCGCTGGTTGCTCAGTTGCACATGCAAGTGTGTGTGTGTGTGAGCGCGGCCAGCTAGCCTCTAGTGCTGTGCTTCGCCTGGACGCCCTCTATAATCTTACGCGCTTTTTAGCTCTGGTGGGAGTCGGCGTACAGAATCTCAAGGCATACAGCCACAGTGACAACGGAGGAAGGCGAGATTGCCATCGGCTGCATTCTAAGCCTGTGGGCGTAAGCAGTGCTTCTGATGAAGAGCACAATGGGCGCCGTCCAGGTTGACCCACGGCCGATGCGATGCACTTCCCATGGTGTACCCAGATAGCCATCGCCCTTCCCCCACCAGCCTATGCACATACATCTTTCATATGATCCTTGTATCGGAACGGCAACTCCGTTGAAGCGTGTTGTCTTCCACCATGTCTCTTGATCTCGACCTGGGGCCATCACCAAAATGGTGGCTCGAGGGTCGCTCTATAAGTACAGCTAACATGGTCCCTCTCAACACCACCGCAAAGCCAAAAGAGTCCCACTCCGGAGGTACCACGGCAACATTAAATCGGCGCAAGTAAGCAATCAGCAGCGGCAGCTTGACGGGAGCCCAAAGAAAACAAAATCCCCTAGCTTTTTTTGGTAGTTCTTCGTTCTGTACTCGACACTGCCTTGCCGCAGACGCCTCTGTGCCATGCCCCCTGCTCGTCGTTTCGATGGCGCCTCTACGTCTTTGGGGGCACCGCTGCGCCGGTTTGCATGCTCGTATCCCATGTGCACCGCTGCATTTGTCAAGCGAGCCCACCTGAGGCGTCACGAAATGACACACACCCAACGTCGAGACTTTGAATGCCCCGGCTGCGGTAGAGCCTTCTCGCGGAACGACAGCATGGCTCGTCACCTGCGGCGCAAGCATCCTCACCTCTATCAGTCCCGTACGGCTCCTTCACAATTCAGCGCAATCATGCCTACCTTTACAGAGCCAGCTCACGCGTCTAGCTCAGCACCATCATCAAGCTTCGGCCTTGTACATGCTCCGGCCAGGACGCCATCTGTATCGCTCCTACGGCCAGTTTCGCGCGAATCAGATGCCGGCTTCGGCGACCACCGTGCATTTCGCTCCGATTTGAGCGCTCACAGCTGTCCTGGCCGCTATTGCGGCTCTCCGTGCCAGTATTCCACAATGGCAGACACTGGCACACCCATCTCGGCCGCGTCTCCAAACTGGCAGCTCTCGAATCCCCACTCTCGCGCTGAGGCGTCCTTCGATTCCGGCGACTTTGGCATGCAGGTAAGAACGCAGGCTGGCAACTCTTTTGATACATCAACGGTGCTCCATCAATGACTGACGAGCCAGTCGTTGGCCCCCCGTCCTCGCCTCCTGCAGTCACCAGCTTCTCTGTCTTCCCGTGTTCACTTCGAAATGCCCCCAATCGGCAATCCAAACAGCTTCATGCGGTCTCCATTCTCACACGAGCACGAAGTCAATCGATTCGGAGGCCCAAGCTGGAGTACTTTTTCACAAGCTCCCGCTCAAGACGCCTTCTCGACAGATTGGCAAATATCTGCCACTCACCCTGCATCCTCCGCTGCACCAGTTCAGCGCGCAACGATGCCGCCTCCTCCTGCCCCTTCCGGCAAGTCCGAGTCGCAGAATCATTTTTCGGGGCCTTCAACAATCCCTCCCGTCATTGCCTCCCCGCACAGCGTCAACTTTTTGCCTGAAGAGCCATGGACTGGCACCGAACGCGCAGCTTCTTCGTCGAGCTTTTATCAGCGGAGCTATTCAGACGAAATTCCCCATCGAGCGCCTTCGTTCACGCCGCTTTCGCCTCGCACCCACATCCATAGCGCAACCCGGCCGGAATCCTCGTCCGGTCAGAATTCTCGATGGTGGGACGAGCAAGTTGGTTCCGCAGTCGAAGTTCAGCGCGGGCCCACGATGGCAGATACCGGTTTCTCCTTCGATGGCGGTCTGGTTGCGCCGGGCGACGATTCTGCTCGGTCTCAGGGCCTGTATTTGACAGCTTCGTGCAACGATTCGCTCAGTGTTGCAACCGATGCTGTTGAGCAACATCAACAGACACTGCTGCAGACGGAGGCGCTAGAATTCCTAGAACGTGTACGACCCGATCTTCTCCACAATACAGGCGATGTAGACCGTTTACTGTCCGAGCTTGGACAGCTCCTTGATCTTCCTGCAGAGATCGGCCCTTCGCTGACGTCTGCTTGTTTGTTGAGCCGAACCGAGTTTTCCAAGGATCCCATGACCCACAGCGAGATGTCCACCTTCGCTTGGGCCAATCAACGTCGAGCATCTGCGTATGGCGACGCATGTGTCCAGGACTACGACCAAGATGGCGAGCAAAGGCAGCTGCTGATGGCGTCATCACCGTCATCTTCGAAAAGCTCTGCCTTCCGCAGGTCGATCAGCCAGGCTGAAGGGCTCAACAGAAGCGGACACTTAGGTGGATCGCGAGTCGACCATCATCAGCGAAGCCATGCTCCGTCCAGCCGGCGATTCTCAGCGTCAGAGTCTGCGACTGTGTGTCTGTCTCATTCCAGCACACCTACAGGACATACGTTTCGGACTGAAGACTTCTCTCGACGTAGATCGCTCCAACTTCAGATCCTGTTGGATGCCATGCACAGATCCGGGCTCCTCGGTAGTCCCCGGTACCGGTCTTCAGCTGCAACGAGTGTCGCCAGCCGGCGTGCATCAGCGGTCTCGCACTCGCTTTGCGAGGATCGCCTCGGTCACTCTCAGGACATTTCTCGACCTGATCGTTGGCAGAGGATCCAGTCCGGAAGCACGCATCGCTCAGACTCGGCTGCTTCTCAGTCTGTCGATGTCCCTGTGCCTCGCTGCGACCGGAGAAGGTCGTGCGCAGCGGTACTCGAAAGCCTGTGATGTAGGCTACAGTCGTATGACCACTTCTTCCTTTGCTGATTTCGATGGCCATCATCGCGTCTTGGATCCAGCCACTGAATCTGCCAGAGCCTGCTGTTGTCTTTTCGGCGGAGGACGTGAGCTCGCAAATGCCGTTCAATAGGTTGGACCGATTTGAGTCTCGGAGAACTGTTAGGTCTAAAGATTACTGTGAGGTCAGAATTACGTGAGCCAACCTTGCAGCCCGAAGCAGGTCACACCGGAACTCGCCGATACAGGACCCTAAGGGCCCCCGCGCCACGAAAATTTGAGAAAATGAGAAGAAAGTCGTTGAAGCACTGTCGTGTCCAGTCCAGTCCAGTCCAGTCCAGTACTGTACAGTACACTCTGAAGAAGGCTTGCACGAAAATCGCACAGAAGCGTGCGAAAGCACAGAGCCGAGGAGGCATCCCAGCTGTCACAACTCAGCTCATCTCGGCCAATTCTTGGGGATAGCAAGGGGCGCCTATACCGTTTCGTTTGCCTGATCAGTGAAGCCGAATCGATGTGTTCGCTTGGAACACTCTCAAACCTATCTGTCACTGTGATCACCAAACCCGTCACTACGACTTTGCCTTGCAGCTCACACAAAGGCGATTCTCTAGCATCTTCCCCTCCGACATTGACTGCCAGCGAGCGAGCGAGAGAGCGTGATTGTCTTTAGTCACGATGGTTGCTTTGCCAAGAGTAGCAGCTGCTCGAGTCTTAGCTCGACAGCTTGCTCGACACACCCTTGCCGCCAACACTAGGAGCTTTGCGCCTCGAGCGGTAGCGGTCTCGGCCTCACTGCCAAAGGGCACCTCATTTGGAGCCTCGTCGGCCCGTCAGTTTTCGGTCTCGACCCGACGATCGGCCGCTGCTGCGCCAGCACAGGCCCCGCCATCCCAGGATGCTGCTGCACAGATTGCTCACAGCGGCGCTCAGAAGCCCATGGCCGAGCTCACAGAGGCTGACCTGGCCCGTCTAGTCCGCCAGCGAAACGTCGGTATCTCGGCGCACATTGACAGTGGCAAGACCACCTTGACGGAGCGAGTCCTTTTCTACACTGGCCGTATCAAGGACATCCATGAGGTACGAGGCCGAGATGCCGTTGGCGCCAAGATGGACCACATGGAGCTCGAGCGCGAGAAGGGCATTACTATTCAGTCCGCTGCCACCTACTGCAGCTGGAAGGCCACACCGCCAACCGAGAAGGCCAGCGTCAGCGGAGACGCTGCTGACGTTGGTAGCTCCGAGATCATGAGCAAGAAGGAAGACTTCCACATCAACATCATCGACACTCCAGGCCACGTTGACTTCACCATTGAGGTCGAGCGTGCGCTCCGTGTCCTTGACGGTGCTGTCTTGGTGCTCTGTGCGGTCTCCGGTGTCCAGTCTCAGACTATTACCGTCGACCGCCAGATGCGCCGATACTCGGTACCCCGAGTCAGCTTCATTAACAAGATGGACCGAGCCGGTTCCAACCCATGGCGTGTCATCAACCAGATCCGAACCAAGCTCAAGATGCCTGCCGCTGCCGTACAGATCCCCATGGGTGCCGAGGATGACTTTAACGGCATCATTGATCTGATCCGATGGAAGGCCGTGTACAACGAGGGCCACAAGGGCATCGAGATCCGAGAGACAGATGATATTCCGGCCGAATATCTCGAGTTCGCCAAGGAGAAGCGCGCCGAGCTCATCGAGCAGCTTGCCGAGGTCGACGAAGAGATGACCGAAATCTTTGTCGAGGAGCGCGAGCCCACCATCGAGGAGCTTGCGGCTGCTATCCGCCGTACCACCATTGCCTGTCAGTTCTCGCCCGTCTTCCTTGGCTCTGCTATCAAGAACAAGGGTGTCCAGGCGCTTCTGGACGGTGTTTGCGCCTACCTTCCCAACCCGGCCGAGATTCCAGCTACTGCTATGGACATGAGCGCGAGTGCCACCAAGAAGGCCGCAGAAGAGGCTGCCAAGGCCGCTGGCGAGGACCAGGAGGCTGCCGCCGAGGCGCGCAAGAATGCTGCGCCTCCGGTTCTGCCTCTTGCCCCCGCATCTGAGGCGCCGCTGGTCGGTCTGGCCTTCAAGCTCGAGGAGGGCAAGTACGGTCAGCTGACCTACATGCGTGTCTACCAGGGAACGCTCAAGCGCGGCAACTTGATCTTCAACGCCCGAACAGGCAAGAAGGTCAAGGTCCCGCGACTGGTACGCATGCACTCAAACGACATGGAGGATGTTGAGGAAATCGGAGCCGGCGAGATCTGTGCCATGTTTGGTGTCGAGTGCTCTTCCGGCGACACGTTCACCGACGGCACCACGCAGCTCAGCATGACTAGCATGTTTGTTCCCGAGCCCGTCATCTCGCTTGCAATCACGCCCGAGGGCAAGGAGTCGCAGAACTTCTCCCGTGCACTCAACCGATTCCAGAAGGAGGACCCCACATTCCGAGTCCATGTGGACAAGGAGTCCAACGAGACCATTATCTCGGGAATGGGCGAGCTGCATCTCGAGATCTACGTCGAGCGAATGCGACGAGAGTACAACGTCCCGTGCACTACAGGCAAGCCCCGCGTTGCATTCCGAGAGACTGTCTCGAACAAGGCTACGTTCGCGTACACTCACAAGAAGCAGACGGGCGGTGCTGGTCAATTCGGTCGTGTTATGGGCCACATCGAGCCGATGGAGATCGATCCCGAGACCGGTGTCGATACCGCCTTTGAGAATCGTGTGGTTGGTGGCTCCATTCCCAACGGCTATATTGCTGCTTGTGAAAAGGGTTTCTACGACGCCCTCGAGAAGGGCGCCCTCTCGGGTCACGCGGTCACCGGTGTTCGATTCGTGCTCGAGGATGGTGCTGCACACAGTGTCGACTCGTCCGAACTTGCCTTCCGACTCGCTACTGCAGGTGCCTTCCGCGAGGCGTACCAGAAGGCTGGTCCCGTTATTCTCGAGCCCAAGATGACTGTCGAAGTGGTTGCTCCTATCGAGTTCCAGGGTGCCGTAATTGGTGCGCTCAATCAGCGCAAGGGTACCATTTCCGACACCGAGGTCCGTGAGGACGAGTTCACCCTCACGGCCGAAGTTTCGCTCAACGACATGTTTGGCTACTCTTCCCAGCTTCGCGGTCTCACTCAGGGCAAGGGAGAATTCTCGATGGAGTACAAGTGCCACACCCCTGTCATGATGAACATCCAAAAGGAGATGCAAGAAGCTTACAAGAAGAAGCTTTCCGAGAAGAAGTAAACACTTTTTTTCTCCAACTCCATTCTCGGCCAAAACGTCAACTCTGCATAGTTTGACACTTTTCCAAAGAGACCTTTCCCGCATCTTTCGCTCACCGCTCCTGTATCGCGCAATAGACCCGGCACTTAGAATCGAGCATCCATCTTCGGCTTGATTCTCTGTCTTCCTTGTACTTTTATCGGTCCACTTTCAGCAGTCCACTAGACGTCATTTTATCCGATCGACGAACGTTCACGGCCTGTGTCGAAGTTGCGACCTGTATTAGCGGGCTGATGTGATTTAAGATATGATACTGAGAATGGAATTGTAAGTGCGTCACAGGACGCGTTGAAAACCGCCCGGGATCTCATTTAGTAAGGCTTGGTAGTTAGCCGACCTTTGTCGGAGACGGAGGGGCTCGACCGGCAGGATGGGGACCAATGCGCGAGGGTGCTGCATCGCCCGCACGATTTGTCGATGCTCCACCATTCACCGGCACTGAGCGCGGTGGAGAGCCTGCAGGAGTAGCGTGAAGGGAGGATGCCATTGAGGTGGTACGGGAGTGATCAAGTGGTCCCTCAACTTTGACCTGGCTGGTGAATTGAAGAGTTGCAGCCGGTGGCAGCTCGGTGACTGGCTTGGAAGCGATACCGACTGGATCAATCGCCTGAGCCTGCTTTCCGCCGTTATCCTCACTGACACTGCGATCCCAATTCGGCATCGAATGATTCGAGATGAGCTTGCGTAGCACGCCCGAGGCCTCACGACCCAGCTCCCATCGCGAGGCACGCACTTCTCGCTCAACCATCTCCAACACTCCCTTGGTGAAGCACTTGCAGTCGACTGAAGCCACTTCGTCGGCCGTCTTCGTCGACATGCGCTCCAGAAACTCGACACCCTCCGGCTTTCTGGTCTGGGACTTGTCGTGCGTGCCGGCAGCTGACACCTCGCCCGGCAATGGACCTTGTAGCGGCACCGAAAGCTCCGACAGCTGTGGCATGCCCGGTCGGTGTGCCGAACTAGGCCGAGTGTCGGTCGTCGCCTGGCCGCTTCTGGGTGTGGCCAAGGCATGTCCGTATGCCCAAATGACCAGTGCACAGATGTACTGGCACCAGCGGTGGTGAAGCACGTCGTCGAGACCGCTTTCACGATCCGAGACCGACTTGCGTCCAGGGGGACTGCCCGTGCGATTTCTGCGATCATCGCCAATGTGATCCCGATCTCCGTGCTGTGTGCTCGATGATCCGCCAGCGCGAAAGGTCTGAATCGTACCGTACGATTCGGTGCCTGTGCCCAGCAGTGATGTACGGAGAAAGTTTACCGCATACCAGACGGCGGTCCGTCCGTCCGACGTTCGAGCCCAGTCCTTGACAAGCCTGCGCGAGGCGTTGAATGTAGCGCGGTCAATGAAGCGACCGAGAACCGATGGCAGACCTGCGTAGATCTGAATGTCAATTACATCTGCAAATAGAGCAATTTGGGCTGCGGTCACAAGGCTCGGCGTGGCACGATAAATCAGGCGGGGACTCGAGTCCTCGTCCGCCTTGATATAGGCGATGTCCATGCGCGCCTGCAGTGACGAGTAGGCTGCCGAAAGGCGATTCTTCCAATTGCCAATGCCAGTCTCCGTCTTGGTGCCTCCGGGTGACGACTCGGCGCCCAGCAGGACGTTTTGCTTCCACTGAAGATCGTAGGCGATGCTCATAAGGCCGTGCAGCAGCACAAAGCGCGGGAACGCGTCCAGCTCCTGTGGCGTCTTGCCGGGACTAAGACAAGCCTTGAGCGCCGGGATAAATGGCGTCGGCGCTTTGTAGCTAGTGCGTCTTCTGTGCTTGTACCATGCTTCAGGCGTCGTCTTGCTCCACTCTTCATCGCTACAAGGTAGGTTCAGCTGGATCTGGAACGACGAGAGTGACGGGATATGTCGGAAGATGGTGGCATGCTGAGCATCAAGCATGAATTCGAAAAGCGCGATACGCTTCTTCTCCTCCTCACGAGCCCAGCTGCGCCACGAATCCTCCGAATTCTCATAGTGGCTCTGGTTAACGGCGCTTGCGTTGAAAACAGCGTTTCGCCTGGCCAGAGTGACGATGAAATTGTGGAACAGATGTGCCATCTCGTGTTGCGGACGGGTGCTCATCATCTTTCCGAATGCTTCCGTCAGCACCATGGCCTGAAGCATTGGCAGTGTGGCTCGCGCCGGCCTGAAGTCCTCGAGACTGACGATCGCGCCCCAGATCTTTTGTGCGATACGCACGGCCAGATCGTGGGCCGGCTGCCCAGCAAAATGAGCTCCAATCACGATCACAGCGCTAAGCAGCATTGGATCAGTGGTGCTGGCCGAAAAGGTGGGCTCGTGGATCAGCGGGTAGAGACGATTGAACTTGACGAAGAAGAGGTAGATGTAGCATCGCAGAGCCGAAGGGGTGAAAAGCGGCGAGTTTGGCAGTTCACTGACTGACTGCAAGAAGATCAGTAAACGATGATGTGCTACCGGATCCACGTTGTAGGCCAATCGAGCCGGAATGTCGGCCTGCAGCGTGGCGAAGTATGCCAGGTCTTCTAACGCGTTTGGAGTTTCGACCTCGCTGCCCGACAGCAGGACGCCATCGCTGCTCATACCGCGGCCGAAGCTCGATGCATCGCCGGCGTTGGTCGCTGGCATTGCGCCACTGTTTGAGCCGGCAAAGTTGCCAAGAAAACCGCCCAGACCGTCCGAGCTGCTCGGCGAAAAGCCTGATGTCTGCGACTGTGGACCGCGTACGCTGCCACCCGCTCGACTGAGGCTGCCAAAGGTGGAGCCACCGAAAGGATCCACGCCGTCAAACAACCATCCATAATCGGCTGTGTGGTCCATGACCGGAGGTGCAAAAGGAAAGATGTCCTGGTTTGGCATGGGGAATGCCGAAGGGTTTCGTGAGTTCACGGTCGCCGTGTCGATGTCGGTCAACGGGGCGGCAAGTGCAGAGTGAACATCACCTCGGCCCGTGTTATTTCCAGTCGAGGTGGCGTTGTTCCAAGAAGAGAAGTAGGCTGCTGAAGGCGGCGGCGCATAGCTGCCAGCGCCGGAATCTTGTGGCGCCTCGTCCGGCGGCATCCAGCGGAACGGGGTCGACCCAGACGCGGCTGCGGCGGTCGAGCCTGATGATGTGGCTTCTCGCGTCGCCGCACCTTGATCGGACGCAAGTAGATGCTGAGATGCCTGTGAGCCGTTCCAGTCGGCGTTATTGCGAAATGCATGCTGCTGTGCTGATGTTGAGGAGACGGCAGAATTTTGGCCATAGGCCCCGCCGCTGCCAAGACTCTCCGACAGTCCAAGTGCTGTTGTTGCTGAAGTAAACGTATTTGCTGGCCTATGCGTTGGGGGAGACATGATGGAATCATTGTTGCCAGACGCACCTGTTGCACTCCGTGGCCAACTTACACCGGTATTACTGGCTTGCGATGACTGGTGCGTTCCAGTGCGCATCTTTGAGGGCGAGCTTTGATTTCCAGATCCGAACGCAGGCCATCCCGACCCCGAAGCCTCTGAAAAGTTGGAATAGCTCTGATTCGATCGATGCTGAGCCAGATCAGGACGCACAGCCTGTCCGTTGACATGGCCTGTGTTGTCCTCTCCGTCCATGTCATCCTCATCTTCTGAATCCAGATCGCCGCTGTGCCGGCGAGCGCCACCAGATGCCGAGTGTTTGCGGCCCAGCCTGGCGGACGAGATTGATTTATGAGTCGACGACGAGCCGGGCTCAATGTCGCCGCCCGAGCCATCCTTCTGCCGGTTGGACCATCTGCCTAGCGTCTTGCCCCGAAGAGCATGGCGCTCGAGGTGACGGACCAAAAGATCCTGACGCACAAACGTACGGTCGCACTGGTTGCAGCAGAGCACTCGATCCTGGTCATGATTGAGCTTGTGGCGAAGAAGATGATCTGGTCGTGAATAGCTCTGCAAGCGTCGAGTGGTACAAGCCCGAAAGACATGCACAAAGGGTCAGTCTGTGTACAGCTTGTCTGTCCGACATTTCAGCATCGATGCTGCGGCAGCGATCACTCACCTTCGAGCAGCCTGGCTGATCGCATGTGTATCTCATCTCCGAAGATGAGGACTCTTTGCGTGCCATCGTGAGTGTGAGAAGGGATAACTGCGGTCGTCGGGTGCGGAAGTATTCGTTCAATGCAGGGTCCGAGGAACCACGCTAGCTGCTGTCAGCTCAATCAGGAGACAGCGGCTGCGATGAGAGCCTCGCTAAGCGAAAGGAAATTCACAATCGGACTATCCGAGGTTGTCAAGAAGTCGTCTTGTTGGAGAAGCCGAGAGACTTGCAAAGATATTTGGAGAGCTAGCGAGAATCCAGCTTTATGAAGGGCAGCGTGGTCGAGGATCTCGCTGAGGCCGGGGTGAAGATGGGCTGTTAAGGATCGCCTGCGCCGGTGTCTCTGGCGATGTCAGGTCGATAGTCGCGCTTTAGCTTAACCGCACCTTTGTGAGAAGCTCGGAAAACGTAGAGCTTGCGCACGGGCGTCGTTGCACCCGCTTGACCTCGCTCTTCTGAGTTGGCTCAGCTCGTGCGATGGAGAGTGCGTAGGGAGGTGGCCTGCCGATGGTAAGGATCGTCTCGCGGTCGGTTAGAGGTGGGGGTGAGAATACCAACGTCGGAGAGGCCGTACCAGATGAACGAGGGGGGCGCCGTAGAGATGCGAATGCGGCGTACGTAGCCAATAATGGTCGGATCTGCCGGCTGTGGGTGCGACGACGGTACGCGCTGAGCTAGTGTGGGGCAACGAAGCAGTACACGGCCGACCGCGGATGCAGAGTGTCGAGTCTTGAGACTCGGATGTCGGACAAGCACGAACGAGCGGAAGATGGCCGAGATGAAGCCAGCCGAGTGGCTGAGAGCGTGAGAGGACGTCGATGTCAAAGAAAGTCAATGGTGACACAGCGAAGTCGACAGTGACCAAATTGCAAATCGTCTCGAGCGGCTGACAGTCAAAGAACCGAAATGGCTGACCGAGTTGACGCTTTTAGAGAGGAGAGAAGAGAAGGGATTGGCTGAGTTGGCCGCCGAGGACCACGCTTGAGGTTGAGCTTGAGCTAGAAGCGCGACTGAGCCAAGGTACGATTGGCTGTCCCGGAGCCAACGATGATGATCGATCGTGACGAACGGAGGGCTATACAGAAAGAAAATATGGCTCGAGATTCCGGGCACGTCTGTCTTGGTATCTCTACACGTCACTGAAAGTTGCAGTCCGTGGAAGGGGTGCAGAGGGAGAATGGCGTAGAAAGACAGATGCAGCGATGCGCTTCAAGACTGTCCGAGAGATGTCGATTCGGATGTGCCGTTGCAGGTCACGAAGCAGGAACGGGGTGTCAAGGATGCAGTGGAGAGAATCAGAGTGCTGGAACAGAGAATTGACTAGGATCCAGCCGTTCGACGATGAGGATCGTGTCGAGCCAAAGGCGGACGAGGAAAAGTGAGATTGGGGCACGGGACAAGCCGAGGAGAGAGACGAGCGGTTCAACGAATAACAATTATTGTGGATGCTGCAGTCGGCAGGCAAGCGGAGCCACCAAGCCATGGGACAGAACTGTACACGGGCGAGCCGGCAAGAGCAGTTGCATTGCGGATGCTGCTCGGAGCGCAGCGAATGGCGGGAGAGTGGGGCCCAACTCTAAAATGCTCGACCGGGAGGCAGCTGTCTGCCCACCTCGAAAGGCAGAGAATTGCCTGCCAGCCATCCCGCCGTGGCGGGGGACAATGCGCGAGTCAGGGTGGGCGCAGTCGGTTCTGCCGCCCAGGAGGAGGTACTCTACCCTAGCCAACCTGCAACCGAGCAAACAAGCGAGCCAAACCTGCATTTGCTCACTGTTTTCTCTTGTTCTGGGACCTGACATGGCCTGCCAGTCGTGCATACGCCTATCGGTTCGTCCAGCCAATACAGCTGGTACGTGGCTGGGCTTCTCTTCAACAAGGTTTTGCACGTCTTGTGAGCCCGCCTGTGAGATCGGGAACCAAAGACTGCAGCAAGCGCCAAGCTCTTTTGCCTGTGTTACTTTCTGGCGAGCCGATTGGCGAGGAGGTACTGTAGCACGATGGAAGCCGAAAGACTTGGCTCACGCCAGGCACGACGACAGCTAGTCCGTGTATACCTATGCCCGAACTGTTCAATCACATTGTAAATCTTTTCAAGCCCGATGCTACTGCACCCTGCACCCGATCTGTTAAACGCGGCCATTCCAGCATGTCTCCTGGTTCCCCACTCGAGTCAGATATTTCGAGCAATCTTCTCAACCTCGGTCTGCCTTGCCACTGGCTTCACCAGCTACCTGCGGCTAGTCTCCAGTTGTCGTCCAGACGGCACTCATGATCAGATCGACCAATGAGATCCGCATAGAATGGTAGCCCAACTTCTACATCAAATGACGGGAAGCTCACGCCTCCGCATCCTGGTCTTTAACGCATCGTCTCTCGCAAAGAGTCCAATGGCAGTTGTTTTAGTACGATCATTGACACATTCGGCGGCTGATGCGCTAGCAAAGGCCTTTAAAGGTCCCGATTCTGCCAGGGTCAATGCTATGGTATTGTTCGTGTAGATGCAAAACTAAAGAAAAATTAATACGAGATGTGAGGAAGCCTCTAAGGAATGCCAATGTACTCGAGATAGAGTTGCGTTGTTGGCAGCATCATGGGGGGATCGTAGATCTTCCACATGGGCGGTGAGCGGTTGCCCCAGGCGTCTGTAAGACGAAGTGCGGCGCCAACGACGCCATTATGCATGTCGGTCCAGGTGTCGACCATGGTGTATTCCTCCGAGACGTCGTACATCTCCTCCGGGGGACTGCCGCCCGAGCAGCTGGACGTCAGAAGCTGGGCTCCCTCTCTGGCGATGGGATAGAGCTGCAAAGTACCGTTGCTGTTCAGCTGGTAGTTGCCATGCTGCCAGATCAGCTGACTCTGGACACATTCGGGCTTGCGCGGATTGGGGCTTACGCGATATTTGGCGAACTCCCAGTAACCGTCGCGGGTAAAGCTGTAGGCCATTCCAGGTACTGATGGTGGGTTGAAGCTGCGCGTGCGAGGATCGAAGAAGTTGCCGCCTGTCGAAACAACGCCAGAGCCTGTGGACCAGGTCCCTTCGAGGGTCGCCTCGTCACCTGCAAACAGAACAGCATATCGTTGTCGACCGGCTTGGACTATGCTGATGCACTCGAGGAGTGCCACAACAAGGGCACAGAGTGCTAGTCTGAACATCTTCGAAGAGCGGGTGCACCCACGATGCAGTCTGTGACCTGGACGCAGCGACAAGATGCGAGCAATCTACCTGATCTCAAGAAAATTATGGCCTGGTTCCGTGAAGTGCTGAAGATGCTAGATGAACAAGCAGCAGGATGGTTTGGTGTGGCAATCGGCACTAGACGAAAGTTTGGGACGAAAGGAGGGCAGTGGTAGCACGATGGTGGTGAGTCGGGAAGATGTACAAGCCTTGAGACGACAAAGAGTGGATAGGGTCTTACGGCAATCATCGACACAGGTTGATCATACATCTGTGGAGCACATGTGAACCATGTTCTTGTGTGCGGCGCCGAAGCACAGCTGCCACTCACTCGGGCCACAAGCGAAGACAAAGGCGATGTGCAAGCAGCGTACGGTGCTAGGCTGAAGGGAGGGCTTGACTGCAGCCAAGGTCGGAGTGCGCGCCCGAACTGGGCTGTGCCATGTTGATTGTCAGCATCAAACCAAGTAGAATACAGTACAGTGCAGTGCAGTACAGAACAGGATAGTACAGTACAGTACGTACTTTGTCACGTCGGAGCGGTCCAGCCGATCGAGCCTTTGGAAATGCTGCATGCCAACAAACACCGCTGGCACTACGATCCATGCAAAGGGCGTTTACGAAGGTGCCCGAAAGAGACGATGCTGGGACTGATGGCAAACGAGGAGAGCCTTGGGGAATGGTTGGCTAGCAAGCGCAGCAACGGTGATCTCTTCGGCGAAGCTGCATGTCCCTGCACGGATAGGGCCGAGGCGAGAGCGGCGCACGGAGGGATACGCCTAGTCTTGGCATCGCACATAGTCCCTTTGCTGAAGGAATCTGCACGCCCGAGTCGCACCTCTGCCGATGGACCTGTCATGCAAAATCCAGAGCGGTACTGTAGATAGGAGCCACGTCAAGTTCCAGGTTACAAAACGATTGAAATAATGGTATACAAGCAGCCTGGTCTTGGCACTCCTTTCTGTATGCTGGTCGAATTCCTTGGCGCGCGATCCCGACAACTCGCTAGGTGTGCTGCTTTTCTGCCTTCGGATTTTTATTTAATTTTATTTTCTATTATTATATTTTTTAAAATAGTTCTGCCCTATCCTGCCATTGCGTCTCTGTGCTTTTTGCCTATGCCGGCTTGCCAGCTGAGATGCAAAACACATTTGCTCTAGGCAGAGCAGAATTGCTGTGGTAGAATCAGTACATACAGTACGTACTATGTAGATTGGTCTCTCTTCGTTTTTGCTGCCGACAGCTAAGTTTTAACACCAACATCGGCAGTCTCTTCGCGAGTTCTCGCCAACATCGTCAGATCATCTCTCTCTCGTTTTGGACCTGACCCGACACTCCTGAGAATGATGAGAAACATTTCCATTCCGCGACATGTGCAGCTGGGCTTCAGTGACGACGCTAGTTTTCGTGGTACTATACAGTACTGTAGTACGTATTGACATCGCTGCACTGTAGTGCACAGCCGACGGACGCGCCCTGAGCGTCGTTGTTGGCATTCACTTGCACGCAGCTGCCATCGCTTCTTGAATGCAGATCTCGACAGGATCGTTTCGTCTTGGCGAGGCATCTTCGTCGCTTCTCCGGTGCGCTCCTGTAAGCCAAGACTTTTGACCTGCGTGCCCCATCACCGCCTCGCCTGCAGCCTCTTTCCCAGACCCTCCCCTACACTGTACTGGGCCTTCCCCGTGTGTTCAGCTTCCGCCTCACCCTGGCCCGCATTTTCGCTGGGCCCTTTCGACATCCCAATTCAATCGCCTCGGCGACTTTGCCAAATGAGGATGGTGCATCGCCTCCGCTTTCGCCTCGCTTTCCTGTTCTGCAGTGTTTCTCGGGCCCTCAGGTAATTCTCAGATGGTTTCGCTCCTCGGTGTCTGACTACCCAGTGATCGTCGTGCTTGCCGTCGGGCATGCTTCTGTAATGTAATGGCCTGAACTCTGTTTGCAGACACGCTCACTTTCTTCCGTTAACCCCATCACTCCATCTTGCTTTGTCTGTTGTCTGGATCACCTTCATCTTCAGATTCGTCCTCATTCTTTGATCCGATCAACACCCTTTCACACCTTTCACATACACCTTTCACATCAACTGCTTGTCACTTCGTGTCTCGATCGCATCGAATAGCCACCAAGGTCGGCCCAGTCGCGAGCAAGCTCGTGACCACATATCGACATCATGAGGGGTCAATCACAAGCGGCCTACCACCGCGCCGACACACAGCCCAATAGCATGGCCTCTTCATCCAGGCCTTCCGTGCAGACCGACTCCAGCAGCAGCTCATCTTCCGCCAAGTACGCTAGCATGCCCTTGAATCCAGGCGCGTATGGAAGTGGTGTCAACAAATCTGGACGTGCGGGTGCAGGGGCCGCGCCTACTGTGTGGGACGAAGAGGACGAGGACGACTATCTTTACACTGACAAGGGCCTCGCAAAGCGCTCGACCTTCTTCAGCGCGCGTGGAATTCTCAACGTACTCACCCTTATCCTCTTGGCATGCGGTCTCTTAGCACTCTTCCTCGGCTACCCGCTCGTGGTCGTACTCAGCAAAGTCTTCGACAGCATCGACATTTCCCCCAAGAGTCCAGAGCGTCTGACACAACTCACTCAGCGCGGCCTCATTGATCCCGACACGCCTCGATCAGCTATGGCCCGCACTTCCCCTGTCGACGGTTCTACATGGCACCTGGTCTTCTCGGATGAATTCGAACAGGAAGGCCGTTCCTTTTACCCCGGCGACGACCCTTACTGGGAGGCCGTCGACCTCTGGTACTGGGGTACCGGTGATTACGAGTGGTATTCGCCTGATGCGGTCAATACCACCGGCGGTGCGCTCATGATCTCGGTCGAAGAACGTGAGACCAACAACAAGAACTTCCGATCCGGCATGGTCCAGTCGTGGAACAAGGTTTGCTTCCAGGGCGCGTACTACGAGATCTCGGCACGTCTGCCCGGGTCTCACACCATTCCAGGCTTCTGGCCAGGTCTCTGGACTCAGGGCAACCTTGGCCGTCCTGGATACGGTGCAACCAACGAAGGCATGTGGCCCTACTCCTATCAAGAATGTGACACGGGCGCGCTGCCAAATCAGACGTACGTCAACGGTACCGGTCCACCCAAGGCCCTCGACGCTCACGGTCTTTTCTCGTCCGGATACAACAACGAGCTGTCCTGGTTGCCCGGCATGCGCTTCTCTTCCTGCAACTGCCCCGGCACCGAGCATCCTGGCCCCAACATGCAGACTGCCCGCTCAGCACCAGAGCTCGATATCTTGGAAGCCAAGATCAACGTAGCGGGTGGACACGGTGAAACCTCGCAGTCACTCCAGATGGCGCCCTTCGACGTTGACTACTACTACGGTAACGGAACGGGTGAGGTGCGCATCTGGGACGCCAACACCGAACTCAACGATTACAAGGGTGGCGCAATTCAGGAGGCCATCTCTGCGCTGAGTCAGGTGCCTGATGTAGCCTATGAGCTGACGCCCGGAGGACGATACGTGACGTTCGGTGTCGAGTACGAGCCGGACTGGAAGGGCGACGGCTCCGAAGCGTATTCAACCTGGTACATGGATGGACAGCCTACCTGGACAGTGTATGGAGCTGCGATTGGGCCGGTTCCCGAGCTCGACATTGGTCAGCGTCTCGTCCCTACGGAGCCAATGGGCATCATCATGAACGTGGCCATCTCGGAATCTTTCCAGGTCCCAGACTTTGACAGCCTCGCTTTCCCGGCTCACATGCTCGTGGACTACGTCCGCGTCTACCAGCGTGACGGTCGTGAGGACCGAGTCGGCTGCGATCCCAAGGATCACCCAACCTATGATTACATCGAAAACAACAAGCGCATGTACAATGACCGTAACATTACCGAGTACCCGCGCTCCCAGCGCCCGCGAAACAGACTGCAGGGCTGCTAAATCTACCCAGCTCGCCTACACGTTCTTCACCGTATCAATACGGTCACAGAAGAAGGCCGAATTTCGCATCTCAACGCCTCACTCTTGTTCAAACTTGCACGCCTCTTTTCCGTTCCGACTTTTGTTCAGCTCTCTTACACATTCTGTCGTTAAGTCTTTTGCATGTTGTGTTCGTCTGTCGGTCTCAGAATACCTGGAACAATCTCTTTTATGACACTAGCTTTAGCTGCTCTCCTCAGGGTGTGATGCGCTAGTATCCATGGTAAGCGGCGCATCCAACAAGCTCCGACGATAGAGTAAAGGGTCAGGCCTATCTTCAGAAGCTGCACAACTTGACGTCTCTCCTGCATGATGGACCAAGGACGCTCTACACTTCGCCAGAAACGGACTTGGGCGCACAATCGGACCGACGATCCGACGCCGGTGCTCAAGCAGAACTCGGACGTGGGCAAATGCAGACAAATGAATTGCACGTGAAAGAAACATAGATTCCGAGAATGCAACGATCAGGACTGAGCGGAAACAGAATGCTAAGTGGTACTAGAGCGATTGCAAGTGCGCTCATGCTTGTTAGACGGAAAGGATCGATCGATTATGAGTACACTGAAGGCCAAAATGCTAAGGGAGAGGTAGTTAAGGAAACCGAGTTGTCCATGTCAAAGCGGAAATGTAAAAGAGTGTTGGTTGAACCAATGCTGGAAAGCAAGTGAAAGCCAGCTAGTGGTATTGGGTCAATCATCAAAGCGCGATCTTAACAGCCGGTCAGCTTGTTCTTTGGCCACGTGTACGTGTCCTTGGGGAAAGCGGTGAGATTGTTGTTGTAGTAGAGCTCGGGATGCTTATTGATGAAGTCGGCGGTCGGATGGTCTGCCGGGTCACACGACAATCGGTCGGCCTGCCCATCTTTCTGGTAGACGCGAACGTAGTCAATCGCCATGATAGCTGGAAAGGTGATGCCGCCATCGCCAAAATCGACGGTCTGGAAGCTGCTGGAGATGGCGAGATTGAGTACTATGGCCATCGGCTCGACTGGAATGATGCGCTGGCCAATATCGAGCTCTTTGCGAGCCGGAAATGCCGTCGGCTTTACAGTCCAGGCGGCCTTTCCATCGACATACCAGGTAATGTAACCACTTCCATCGTAGTTAAAGTCGGGGATGTATTCAACGCCGTACTTGACGAATTCATTTTGCGTCTCCTCGAAGCCGCGATCCGGCACCCTGGTAACGCCGGAGACAGCCTCTTGAATCTGGCCACCCGTGTAAGTATTGAATTCGGTCAAGGTGTCGTCGTAGATGGTGGCGTCGGCAGATGTGTTGCCCCACGCATAGGCATCGTCGAAGGGTGCCACCTGTAAGGACTGAGACGCATACGACTTCTTGGCTCCATTCTTGTACTGAACCTGCACCTCGAACAGATCAATCTCGGGAGCAGAGCGGCCCACGTTGACCGTGGGGCCGGGGTGGTCCTCGCCTTCACAGGTACAGGCGCTGTATCGCATTCCGGGAAGGTATGAGAGCTCGCCATTGTAGGCATAGGTACCGGAGGAGTGGGTGGCAAGGTAGGGTCCAGAGCCGTTGACGTACGTCTGGTTGGGAAGGATGCCCGTGTCGCATGACTGATACGAGTATGGCCAGGTTCCTTCGGTCGAGGCAAGATATCCGGGACGTCCGAGGTTGCCCATGAGCCAGGCTGCAGGCCAGTATCCGTTGGTGGAAGGGCCACCGGGGAGACGAGCGTTGATTTCGAGATATCCGCCCTGGAAGCAGAATTTGTTCCATGACTGGACCATGCCCGATCGGAAATTTTTGTTGTGAAGCTCGTGCTCCTCGAGAGCGATGATCATGGCGCCTCCGGTGGTGTTGACGGCCTCAGGCGAGTACCACTCGTAGTCGCCTGTTCCGACATACCACAGATCAACGGCTTCCCAGTATGGATCGTCGCCAGGCCAGAAGGTGCGACCGTCAACCTCGAACTCGTCAGAGAAGACCAGATGGTAGGATGACGAGTCGGTACCGCTCGTCCATGTCTGTGCGCTCTTTGGTGTGTCGGTGTCGATGAGGGTGGCGATGCTGAGCGCGGGCACTTGACCCGTGCCATTTGTTCCACCAATTCCGTAAGCTCCTTTTGTGCTGCTATCGTACATGTCGAGCACCTTTACTAGAACCGGGTATCCGAGAAAGAGCATCAAAAGTGCCAATGCGAGCGACAGAAGTGTCAAAATGTTCAGGAATCCCCTCATGTTCCAGCCGTGGGATGAAGAATCCCATTTCGCATCAATCTGGTGCAGGTAGTCGTCGTCTTCTTGATCCATGCTGTTGGGTGCCAGCTGGTAGCGCGCAGCCGAACCTGAGCCCGACTTGGAAGATAGCAGCTTGTCGCTTGCGCTAGAGAATCCAGTACCATGTCCGCTGCCGCCTGCGCTGTTGGAAAGACTTGAGGGCGGACTCGAGTAGGCGGGTGACCCGCCAGTGTAGTTGCGAGCCATTTCGGGTAACGGTGATGTGATGCTGCTTTCAAGCACGATAGACACGTTGGAGAGAAGGGTAGCTCCTGATGGGTGAACAGCTTGCCAGATTCCGTGTCGATAAGACGGGATGCTGAAGAGGAGGGATAAGAGACTCAGCTCTACTCTGTCACGACGATTCGAATAGGGTGGTGAAGGAAGGGAAGATGTCTCTGACTTGCTGACAGGATGATGCGTGTTGGCCAGTTGACCTAGGCTCATGCCCTTGTTTAAAATAGGTATTCCTATGACAAGCGTAAGGTTCATTGACTCGGCGTCTATTTGGCCTCTGGGCTCTAGGGTGAAGAACGCGGACAGGGGAACAGTCAGCCGAGACTAGCTGCAGAGTAACACACCTTTCATGGTTCACTCAGATAGTACTGTACCACTCGATCAGCGACAGGCCTGCACGGAGTGCATTACTTCGACGCATATCACAGAACTCGGAGCTTGTGGGATCAAGCCTAGTGACGAACTAGGCAGCCTTTTTTTGTGCAAACCATGTCGTGTGTGTGTGTGTGTGTGTGTTTGCACAGGCTCGCGAAGCATACATTCAAAGCTTTTTGACGGCCAAGCTCAAGATCAAAGCAAGCAAAGACGCTACTGGGCGTGGTTTTTGATGCGCGCTGAGCACACGACGGGGTAGACCAGAATCAATGAGGCATGGCACAAATGCACAGCGCGAGGTCAGGTCACTGCTGATCAGGGGCTCTGCCGAACACGTACAGTACTGTACTGCCCGCAAAGAAGTGCTTTACATGCTCTTCGGCGGTGTGATGCGTCTGCCGTCGGCGTGCGGCCGCAGGACCGACGGGCGTACGAAATTAGCGTCCTTGCGACAATTGCTGCAAGTCAGCGCACCACGAACAGGACAGTCCTGCACTGCAGGCGCTGCCTTGGTCATTCGGACCAGTGCATTGTGCGTCGGCTCGTCGTTTCGGCCAGCGAAATATGTCGATCCCCTGGTGCTGCCGTGCAAGTGCCTCGTTCCTGCCGGCAGCTGCGTGTGGCCATGCAGTCGATGTGCTCTGCCGAAGTTTGCGAAGCGCCCTCCGATTGGGCCGCACAGCAGCGCAGGCACACTGCTCACAGCCGCCATGCCCCCCCCCCTGTCTCGCTCTCCTCTCTCTCTCTCTCCCTCTTCGTCTCTTTTCGCCTCTCCCAAAGTCCACGTTACTGGAGTTCGAGCTCTTCTTATCGCACGCCGTTCCGTCCATCTTCTAGACCTTCAGCTCGGCGGTGTGCAACTCGCTAAATCCTATATAGGTCTCCGTTGCGTGAATCTGCTTCTCTCCTGGCAGACAAGTTGACGGCCGGTCGGTGTCTTTTCTATCCTCTTAATAAGCGTGTAAGCCCAATATGCAGCGGACACGCGAGCGAACCCCTTAGTCGAAAGACCTCCGTCGCTCGGCGCAGAGCATCGGCATGATGAGTGATTCCGCTTTCTGTTATCCCGATCTTCCAGCCCTAGGTTGGGTCAATACAGGCAGTCTTGGTGTGTCTGCTGAAGCGCGGAAGGAGAGAGCCTTGACCAAGTGTATCGCCGCGGGATAGTTCGCAATGCTTCACGCAGCCGCAATAGATAAATCGATGCCGCGGCATGGCAGAAAGTGGCTGTGAGCAACTGCGTGTTCACCTCGGCGAGTCGATACACGGCCTGCATGCACGCACCGAAATTTTTTTTAATCTGCATGAAAACGTCCAGGCCGCCGATCCTACGGAATCCATAAGTTATCACCGGCTGGCCCCCGACGCCCACACGGCTGGCTCGGTCATCTCGGGGCATTATTGGAAAGCCCCAGTCGCCGGCATGCACAGAGACGCATCCAACCAGCAATCGGCATCCACGGTCAGGGTGATCGGGAGATCATGTTCAAATTTAGCGATACGACGACCGCGCCATTAGCTAGATGATCCTGATTACCGACCACACGGATTGTCTGATGCGCAGCTCGTTCATCTAGGTGGTTACCGTCTTTACGATACAGAGAACGAGACTGAAGGTTGCAGCAATGACCGTTCATGCTCTTCCAAAAGCCTGGAACAAGCCAATGGCTCTTGTGAGGACATTATTCACACACATTGCACCTTCAATACTGAGAATTTCCTTGTCTTTGCTTGTTAGGCAAGCAAACATTTCGAGCAAGGATAGGCGGGCAACAAGACCAGGCGAAAGGCGAACTTGCCACTATTCGTGGCTCACTCAATTATTAGAGATCGAATCAGATCAATCGGCAATGCTGTGGTCCGTCCTGGATCTGACAGACGTCCGAGTCGCAATAACGAGCCAAGTCGCACTTTCGCCGAGCTAGTAGATCACCGATTATGCATCACTGCTGCAGACGCGGGCCGTCAGAGAAATTGCTACAGGACGAAACTGCAATTTCATGCCAGGAAAACCGACGACGAGCCGCGTGGGTGCAACGAGACAACAGCTGGCGTTCGTGCCATTGGTCCTGACGAATTGGGATTATTCTGTTGATTGCATTAAATGCCAAATACCAAAGTCTGCGTCAGAGCGCATGCGTGTACACATCAATTTCGAAGCCCGCGCAAACAGAACCACATGCTTTGCGTTCGTGGGAACCGAGCCTGATCCGCACGCTCGTACTCATCCTGACGTTCGGTTGTTTCTCAACTTCCAGGTATCTCTCGACTGGCCCCCGCGGCCGAAAGGCGAGGTTCATCCCCATACATCCATGAGAGGGGCAGTACAGGACGTCCCTCTCGCCAGATCCATCGAGCTCGTGCAAGACCCTGCCCCACGACGCATCTCCAAACCGGTCGTGGATGCAAACATAAACGTGCTTCTGGGCTAAATATGCATGATCAGCTACGCTCGGGCTGCACAAGCGTCAGCGCCTCGCCAGTTCTTGGACTTATGATTTCCTCCGCACCCTTGACGTCAAGGCAGAACTGCCGAGGTGGACGGCAAGATGTGCCAATGAAGAGCACGTTTTGGAGTGGTATGTAGTCGAAGATGATTCGTGAATGTTCCATCCAACGATACATGACATGGCAAGTGATTGCAGCAATGGAACAGGGCGATGGCCGAAGCCCTGTCACTATGTCTCGACCGCAAGGGCGGCTGCGGATTCAAAGCACATGGCGAGCAATCTTTGCAGGTGGAGGACACGCTGTGTTCTAGAGCCGAGGCAAAACGAGGGCCCAATCGATCTCCGAGGCTCACCACTGTCGCGAATTTAGGAGAACAGAAACAGGTAGTGTTCCGAGGTCGTTTGCAGTGCAGCAAGCAAGTCAAGCAGGAGCTCTGTATCGGCGATAGCTGCAGTGTTGTAATTCCTTGACAACCAGATCGCATTACAGTAGAGCTCGTGCCGTTCGCGTATAGGGAAAAAAAAAAAAAAAAAAAAAAAAAAAAAGTTGGGAAGCCCCGTTTGGAATTTGCACATCTCTGGCTTAAATTCACATCGCTACACAGCTGCCCTGAACGGCGTTTTTAGCCTGCCCGACCCTCGGTGAGACTCGCCGGCCTACTGCAGTAGCAACGTTGAGCCATTGCGTCTGGCCCCGTCGTGATCCAAAAGCAAATCGCGAATTCGTCGCCGGTAGTTCACTCTCCGCATACAGGCTTCGCTGCGTTTGCCAGTTACAGTACAGTCCAAAGCATTCACACACTTTTCAGCGACCTCTGTTACAGCTTGTTGTCCTTTGCGCTTGTCAACCATAGTTTCGGTTGATGAGCTGTGCGACCTTACCCTGCGACTTCCCTCGCGCAGTGCAATCATGGGGTTTTCGTTAACCCTTTCAAAATTCTTGACCGTGCTTGCAACAGGCGACAATCAAATGCACAGCTGTTCGCCGATGCGCAACGACACAGGCGGCAGAGCGCTGCCATTTGTGAGAAATACTGCTCGACTGAGTGTCCGTCGTACACCAACAAGACGAAGTAGTGCTGTCATTGCCTGATTGCCTGGACCCGCAGGAAAGGAGCAGTGACCACGAGTCTGACAGCACACTGGTAAGGTGCCTTTTGTTTGCCTATGGTTCAGCAGTGTTCTCTTCCCGTGCCCGTCCTCGCTAAAAGCTAAATGCTTGCGACGTTTTTTAGGGTCGACATGCCTCTGCAACCGTAGGGCTGGCGGAGGGGTTTTGCCGCGGTGATCCTGCCCAATCTGGACAATTTGGCGGTTTTGAACCGGGCGATCCGAAGGTCGATATCGCCGCAGGACGAACCGACTGGCGTCACCGATCCATCGGTATTGTCACCTCTCGCCCGTTGCACTTTACCTGCCTATTATTGCCGTTTCCCATGACTTGCCTCGCCAAAGGAGTCAGAAGATGATAGAGGGGTACTGTACAGTCCTGTTTCCCGTTCCGTGGCCTCCTTCCAACTCCTTCACTGGCCGCCATGAGTCTCGCTTCGGCGCCTGGGTTGTGACGATCCTGATCCGTCGCCCTTGCAACTGGGTAGTGCCACAAGTGCCTGTGCCAATATCGGGAAGAATTGCCCTCATAGGAATGTTGCGCTGCGGGTGTGCCTGGCTCAGAGACGCAAGTACAGGTAGACAATTGCAAGTCCGATCGTACGGCCTTCCTTGTGTTCGACCTTTCTTTTCTTTTCGCCGTCACTGTGATCTGCGCTAGCCTGGGCGTGACCGCTCTGCTGTGCTGTGACCTAAGCGGCTGTTGCTTGTTTGCAGCCCCACAAGACACAGTACATACTGCACTGAGGTGTCAGGACAACGACGGGTCCCATCCAGACGACCTGCCGGCCTGATTTCCTTTCTCCCATCCATCATCCTCAATTTCATCCTGCTCCACCATTCGTTCTCCAATGTCTTTCTGACCACGACAGCAGCGACTCTCCGCACATTCGCGGCTGTCCACGTAGGAAGCAAGAAAAACCGACCTCGCCGTCATCTTGGCAACAGTGTCTATCACATTGAGC
Source organism: Testicularia cyperi (assembly GCA_003144125.1). Taxonomy (NCBI): domain Eukaryota; kingdom Fungi; phylum Basidiomycota; class Ustilaginomycetes; order Ustilaginales; family Anthracoideaceae; genus Testicularia; species Testicularia cyperi. The sequence continues at coordinate 1,319,900 of KZ819190.1, forward strand.
GTACTCAGGCTCTGACAATCTGATCCGAACCATGTCTGCATCAGACGCTGTCAAAAGGCCCCGAGGGACTTCGGGAGGGGCTTCGCCTCAGGCCCAGACAACTGCTACAAACATGAGGACAACAACAGATACGCTAACAGTACCTACACTATCAGAAACACCATCGCCGCCGTCGGAGTCCATATCCCTTAGCAAAACCTCGTCTCCGCCGCTCACCCACGCTTCTGCCACTTCTGCGTCCTCAGCCGACTCTCCGTACCTTGAGCAGCACGACGACATGAAGAAGATGGCAGTAGGTCTTCCTTTCAACGACTTCGTTATTGAGAATGACGATCTTCATGACTACGAGAAGCAGGAGCCCATTAAGCGCTTCGACAAACGGGTCATCCTGGATCTCACCACACTCTGCATCGTGATTGCCGCTGTCATGACCCTCTTTCTTGGATATCCTGTCATTCACTACGCGCAGATGCGCTCGGACAACAAGGGTGGCTTCGCGGTTGGTGGCACCAATGCCTCCGGTCAAGTCCCCAACATGGGAAATGTCCGCCTCTCGCTCATTGATCCAGACACCCCTTCGGACGTTCAAAAGATCAAGAGTGTCGATGGGAGTCAAGACATGCAGCTTGTCTTCAGTGACGAATTCAACACCAACGGCCGCTCCTTCTACCCAGGCGACGACCCCTACTGGACTGCCGTGGATCTGTGGCCATGGCCTACCGGCGATTATGAGTGGTACAGTCCGGAAGCCGTCACGACTGAAGATGGCAATTTGGTCATTTCCCTGGATGAGATCGAGACCAATAACCTCAACTTCCGCAGTGGCCAAATCACCACCTGGAACCAATTCTGCTTCACTGGTGGCTATCTTGAGGTACGCGTCCAGCTCCCTGGCAGCAGTAGTATCTCGGGTCTCTGGCCCGCCGCGTGGACCATGGGCAATCTCGGACGCGCCAACTACGGCGCTACCACCCAGGGAACGTGGCCATATGCCTATAGCTCGTGTGACATCGGCACACTCAAGAATCAGACTAATCCCGACGGACTCGGTCCAGCAGGCGCGCTGCTGAGCGGTGATACTGTCTTCAACAACAAGTATGACACTACATCGATCAGTTGGCAGCCTGGTCAGCGCCTTTCGGCCTGCACCTGCCCCGGCGAAGACCACCCGGGCCCCAAGGACTCAGACGGTAACTTCGTCGGTCGCTCTGCGCCCGAGATCGATGTGTTTGAGGCCCAGGTCGGCAACGGTATTGGCGGCGTCTCGCAGTCGGGTCAGTGGATGCCGGCAAACTACGGGTACGAGCTGATCAACACGACTGGCACCGAGTACGAGTTCTTCCAGCCCAGCGCGCAGCTCAACTCGTACCAGGGCAATGTGCTGCAGCAGTCGGCAAGTGGAGTTGTGGATACGCCACAAGATGCCTATCAGTATAGCGGCGGTCAATTTGCCGTGTACGGCTTCGAGTACAAGGCGGGCTACGACGGCTACATTCACTGGATCTCGGGCGGCCAGCGATCGTGGTCGCTGTACTCCGGTGCACTGGCCGCCGACAGCCGTGTCGGCATTGATCGCCGTCCTGTGCCGCAGGAGCCCATGTACATCCTGCTCAATCTTGCCATCTCGTCCGGATTCGGAGCCATCGACTGGGACAATCTGCGGTTCCCCAACAAGATGCTGATCGACTATGTCCGAGTGTACCAGCCTGAGGGAGAGACCAACGTCGGCTGCGATCCCGAGGACTTCCCTACGCAGGACTACATCAATCGCCACATCGAGGCCTACACCAACCCGAATCTCACCATTTGGGGTGGGACACAGGCGCAGGGAGGTTATCAGCAGGATTGGCCACGCAACCGTCTCTATCCGGATGGCTGTACTAACCCGCCCTCCAAGAGTCCGGGTCCCAATCCAGCTGAGGGCGCCACTACGACGACGACGACGACGTCGACGACACGGTCAGCCAGGGCAACGGCAACCAATCTGGCTTGATGCGTTGGAGAACGGACTGTACTCGACTCGTGTATTCGCCCCCGCATTTCTCCTCTTCCGACCGGGCTGGCTGACTTCGCCCAAGTTGACAACCTTCTTGGCTTGATTCGCGGCCTGCGTGTTTGTTTCCTTCGATTTCTTCGCGACCGCCTGTCTATGTCTGGCGGGATTCGCATTGGTTTTTTGTTTGTTTTTTTTTTGTTTTGTTTTTCCCGAGTCTTTTCTTTCAGTATATCTATCGCATTTGATTCCCCACGATCCTTCATGTATCACTAATCTCGCTTCTCTGCACGGGACAATGGACGTTATTACGCATTGGTCTTCACGTCTGTGTTCGGTCCGATTTCGGTGCATCAGGGGACTCGGGTCGTTCAAAAAAGAAGTTGGTACCTAGGTTGGTGCGTGAATTAAAGTCACGACTCCTGGAAAGGACAGAAACGTGTCACCAAGCATCCGGCGAATTGTTTAGCATACGTCCGCGTTCACTGCACGATTATCCTGAACGGTATGGAGAGAGATCTTTGATGCAGTACCATTTCGGCCACATCCGCAAATACACATGTAGGCAAGCCGCGCTCTGTTTTCAACGGAATGTCGTCATGGGCTCCATGCATACAGGTGGACGCAATAGACTTCATTTGTGTAGATGGTCGTGCACGTTGAATCCTTGCTAAACATTGGACTTGCTGCTAGTTCTTTTGTTGGTTGGCTTTCGGCTGGAGGGAGCCGCGTCCACGCGTTGCTTTCTTGTTCTCCCACACCTCGTACCGCGCCAAGCCTTTTGTTCATGCAGTGCAGGAATGAATCGCCGGCATGAGCTATGAAATGAGGGACAGGGCCACACGAACCCGATCGGAGACCTCGGACACGTTTGTTGCATAGTGAACAGCAATCTGGACCACGATTGGCCATCTCCTGGGCTTGAGGGCATGCACTAGCTCTCCGGAACGGCTTCTCTCGTATGTTCTGTCACGCAAGCAGACGATTACACCTGCGATCGATTCGCGGCAAGTGGCTTTGTCAGGTACAACCGCTGGCTCGCCAGGCCAGTAATGCTTTGTTTCCGGCTGGTTTACATAGATCTAACCCACTCGCGATCTTCGGAATCGGACCGAACACGAAAGCTGGCCCGATATGGACAAGCCGAAGAGAAAAAGGGTCCCAAGAACAGGAACGCCAAGCCTTGAGCTTGCATCCCACTTTCATACCCACACAGGACGGCTGCAGGATCGGGCGGGCTCCTGAGCCAACGGTATCAAAGAGGAACGCCTTCATCAATGACCCGAGGTCGGAAAAGCAGCCACTTGGTCAGAGTGTGGCTTCCACAGACGCGGGCCCCTCGTAACAACAAGGGCTAGTCCATCACGAGTCTCGTCGTCTTCTCTTGCGACTGACAACGCGATAGTATGCGTGCCAACGTCGGCGGCGCAGCAGCGACGGTACCTTTACTGTGGTCACTGTGGGAGAAAGTGCCTCCAGTATCTGGTACAAGAATTCGCCGTTGCTTGCGTGGGCGTAGCCGTGAACGAGCAATATGCCGACATCAGTCCAGAACGTGATGCGGCGATAGGTCAGGACCTTCGACCTGTATCTTGCGGAGACAGCATCAGTGTCGGCAGGGTGGGGGACATTTGGTTGCATTGCCCTCCTCGACAGGTCCCCCCTCTCTTCTCCCGTTCTCTCTGATTTCCTGTCTCTCTCGTTTTCTCTTTGCCCATTCTCGATAATTCTCTCTTCTCCTCCTGCATGCCCGCGGCTTCTTTCTGAATGTGAGCTGCTGAGCCTCGTCGCTCTTTCTCCGCCTGGAGCCCACTTGTACTCTGCTATCGTCTGCAGGATATAAACAGATCGATCAGGAGTTTTGACATCCCTCGTCTAAACTCGAATCAAAACACAGCTTACGTCTGTTTCAAAGTCATCGGGAATCATGCAGGTCCGAAAGCAAGCCACGCTGCTTTTCTTGTTGCTGCTCACCTTCACGCTCCACAGCATCGAGGCTGCACCAACACCATCGAAGGACGATGTTGCTCAAAACCTGCAAACCCGTGGCCTCTTTACTGCTGCCGCCCGAGTAGCCCCCGAGCTCGAGCCTCTTACTCTGGACGTCATCGAGGCGGACGGAAAGTGGCTGATTACATCTCCGAAAGCTGCGGAATTGTTCGGCTCGAGCCCCTCCTATGCGTTCCCGGCGCGCAACCAGAAGCTTATTGTCGGCGATCTGAAGATCACCACGGATAAACATGGCTGGGTGCGTCTCAAAAACAACGGCTTGGGCTATCAGCACGTTCAGATCATCCCTCCGCGCAGCACGTCTTTGTCGGTCTATCTTGTGTATCCCGGAACCACCGAAAGTTTCGCTCCTGAAACCTTGGTTGGACACAGCCTCAAGGCGGCCCAAGTTCCTCATCGTAGCGTCACTTACTCTTACGAGTGAGCACATCGCACTGTCCTGTACTCTGAGTCAAGCGCTTGAAGTAGACCTTCCTTGATTCAGTCTTCCATGCTGCAGCGCACCATATTTCACTATTGCACTTTTCACTTCTGTCTTTGTCACTCTTGCACCATTCAATCGCATTCCTTCAGCACGGCCTATGAGGCAAAAGGCTCTACAGCCACCGTCGTCATGGCTCACTCGGCGCGGGGTACCAGAAGGGTGTTCTGTTTGCTTCGGGATCGCTTGGCCACGCTGTCTCGAGGTAGTTTGTGAAACTAGATCGGCGAGGGGGATTATGCGGGAAATTGGGCGTGCGCTGAGAAAGAGGCCTGAGAGCTCACGGAGATGCTCGGTGGTGTCCAACTCGCCAAAGTCGGGAGCTGTCCGAGCGTGGAGCAACTTGCAGGCTCGGATCGGGAGCCGAGGCAGGCTATCCAATTTCTCTCTGGGCGTGAGACACAGGTCTGGGCGCAGCCGCAGCCTGGGCATCGGCTCGCCTGTAGTCACCACCACGTCTCATTCCTGTTGACATCGCTGGCTGGCCGGCCGGCGGGTGACTAAAACAAGTGTGGTAATACCATGTCTTGGCACCACGAGATGAAGTGGAAACTTCAATACATTCACTCACGCGCTGCACGCCAATCAATCTAGAGAGAGACAGGCCAGATGGGGGATACTGATTCCTAACGCGTGAATTCTTGCAGTGTCAATAGAACAAGAGGAAAGAGACCGGATCTTCAAGCGAGAACGTAAGCACATCGCTGTTCCATCTCCGAGATTAGCAAACTTCCGAGGTTTAAATAGAAGGGGAATAGAGGCCGGCATGCGTTGCGAGCACCTCCGCCGGGCCATCATATGGTATGTGAGGCAGGGCCGGCGAACGTTTGATGATACAGTACAGAGATTTACAGAAAACTTGGGCGCTAGGTCCTTCTAAACGAGGACGCTGAAGCGCAAAGAGAGGTTCCGACGATACGATACGACAAGATCACAAAAGAAGACCGACAGGGTATCCTTAGTGGGTCTCTGTAGCCTCTAGCTCCGCGGTGCGAGGAGCGTAGGAGGTAGGATGTTGGCTCCAGTAGGCTGCGTGGCGATCCGCAGCGTGGTCGCCGTAAGCTGCGGGCTGCGTCGGTTCAGGAGCCTGCTTCGATGGCCAGCCATAGCCGTCCGGCTGCGAGACGGAATGCGTCTCTCCATGCGGGCCAGTGCCGAATGGCGATGGGTTCGTCCAGTTGGCGTCGGCGTTGGTAGCATGCGTCGAGACCGGCGCAGGTGCTTGCGAGAAGGGCATCGAGAAGGTGACGCCGCCGGTGGAGTCGCTTCGCTGATCGACTGCGCTGTTGGTCGCATAGTAAGGATCGGCGTGACCCATACCGCTGGCACCAGCCGCGTGACCCTGCGAGTCGCCATTGATCGAAGCGATGCTGTGAATGGGGTTGGTGCCTTTGTCGCTGCTGCCACCGTCGATCGAGGAGCCCGTCTTCTCCTTCTTGCCGGTCTTCTTCTTCTGCGGGTTTTCGTCGTAGTGACAGTCTCGCTTGCCAATTCGGCACTGCTTGCAGGGAGTGCCATCCTGCGAACATTTGACCTTGCGCTTCCGGCAAACGAGACAGCCGGTACGGCTGCGCTTGAACTTTGCTCGACGGGCAGGCCCAGGACCGCCGGGAATGTCGCCCTCAAGCATCATTCCTGGGCCTAGATGGGGGGCCATGCCATAGCCCATGGCCGCAGCAGCGTGCGCAGCAGAGCCAGGCGGGCCGTACGGGTTGCCGTACGATCGACCGCTGGCGGCTGAGCTGCTCATCGATCGGTAGCGCGTTGGCGACATCATTGCATTGGCATCGTAGCCGTACGCGGGCTGCATACCAGAGGGCGCGCCGTACGTCATGCGAGTGTGATCGTAGGACTGCGGTGGGGCGGCCGAGACGGAGGCGTGTCGGCCATGGATACCAGCGGAAGAGCTGGCGCCCCATGGCCAGTGGCGACCGGTATTCGGTGCCTGGTAATCGGCCGAAACCATGCCAGGCTTGGCGAGCTGCGGCTGAGTGCGGATTGCACGCTCGTCAAGCGAGAAGCGGCGCGCATCGGCAGCTTGATTCTGAGCATAGCGGAGTTGCGCTGGGAGCGGGGGAGACTGGTCGTAGAAGTGACCGCCCGTCGAACCGCTGTCAATGCTGCTTCCGCCGAGACCAACCGAATCAAATTGGCCATTGAGCGAGTAAATGGAGGCGTGTCGGCTAGCGGCCAGACCAGGCGAAGAGGGTGCCCAACTTCCTCCGGTCACATCGTGTGGAGACGAGATGGATGAGATGGAGTCTTGGCGATGGTGAGGCAGACCCATGGAGGAAGGGTGTGAGAAACTTCCCCGGTAGCTTGAGAGCGGAGAATGAGGCTCGTCCATCGTTCCGGACTGTGGATGAGTGGGCACGCCGGCTGGCGCACCGTATGGATCGGCGGTCGGATGTGCGTCGAACGGGCGCGGAGCTCTTGGCTCATGCGTCTCCGTACCAAAGACGGGCGCCGATCGGTCCGCCATGGCACCGTAATGCGCAGGGTACTGCGTTTGTTCCATGTATGCCATGTGTGCAATGATACAGCAACGTCGCGAGGCGTCGCCAGAAAATGGGTGGTCACGAAAAAGTTACAAATAAGGAGCCCGTTCTGCTAAATAAAGGTTCCAAACGGCAGGTGTACAGACAGCCTTTGTGCTGTGCGGACCACTGAGCTACTAATACGTGGCTGCTAAGCCGACGATGCTGTCTACGCCACGAATATACACGAGACCGCTGCGCAGGTCTGCCAGACTATCGCAAGTATGACTGTCGATGAGCACCGTTTTGCTGAAGTGGAGAAATCACGGCGCGAAGATGAACGACAAAAGTGATGTTGGTGACAAGGCAACGATGTGAGGGTGCTGAGATAAGGAGCTCTTAGATTCGAGCTTGGATCGCAGGTGATGTGGAAAAGAGGCAAGGGATGGAGACGAAGCAGTTCGATGACTGGCCTTGATGGTTATTAGGGATTCTCTTCGATGGAAAGGCGGGGTGGCCAATGGGATTGAGGCCAAACGATGGGCAGAGCTGCCCGACTAGGCAAGCGAGGCCAGAGGCGAGTCGAGGGATCTCTGACAAACGGAGGCGAGGACGGAGGCGAACGAGGGCGCGTCAGAGAGCCACAGCGGTCTGAGACACAGCGTCTTTGCCAGGCAATACGTAGAGCCGGCCGCACTCCATGGCCCAGCAGCGAGAGAAGGCACCGGTCATCCAAGCGAAGGAGGCAAGGCTCCAGCCGTCAGAGCAGTCAGATCGGAAAATGGACTGACAGGGCGCAGCGCTAAGAGACCAGTTGGGATAGCAAGAGCAGCAGCAGAATGGCTAGAGCGCCCAAGGAAATGCAGGCGGAACAGTCAATGTACAGATGGACGGGCAAACGGGCCAGGAAGGAAAAGCGGAATAGTAGCGGCGGCTCACCAGAGGCAGAGCGGCAAGTGCTTCGCAAGGCGGCCTACGTCGACGGCTAGGCTCCGACAAACAATCGAACCCAGCATTCAGTTGGACAGGGCGTCACGGCACGACCAGACAGGTGCTCACGTACGGGGCGGACTTCAGATCGCCGTGTAACTCAAAACAGGAAAGCGGCCCCGTCTCAGCTGCAAGTGCCCGACGCAGCTCACAGACAAAGCAGTCTAAGCCCAGAATTTCCCGCCCTGTCAGAGTACGTTGCTACCCAAGGCCATAGCTCCCGAGCGCAGCATGCACTCGCGCCCTCTCTGCGGAGTCCCTGCTGGTTCCCTTCTCGCCGGGCACCCTGTCGCTTGGTGTCTCGCAGCCAAGAGCATAAACGCAAGCTGTGTGACGGCACCACGACGCCAGACTCGTGCTGCGCTCAGGTCCGTTCTAGCTTTCGGACCACAGAAACAATTTCTCGCCGACATCGGCGCGGGTGGACGGTATGGTGATCAATCACAGTCGCCTAACTTCGTGCCCTCGTCGAGGCGAAGTGTGAATTGGCGTATGAAGAAAAGCAGGGTGCAAGAGCATCAACAGGTCGGACGGCCCCCGAACTTGCCGCATTCAAACTCAACCTGTGGTGGATGGGCGGAGGGGAGGCACAGTCAAATCAGGGCTTCAGTGCCTCTGATGATCCAGAGATAGCCATGACGCCCTGCAGCTCTGCCCCGCCATCTCTTGGGGCCGATGAGGCCACAGCGACTCAAGGAAGATTCACAGGAAGATATTACTGCTGTGCTATTCGGGCGTGAAGTACTTGTCGACTGCGGCGGTAGGGGCGATACGGCGGAGAGGCGGAAAACGAGTACAATTGTCGAAACTCGACCTTCTGCTGGAATCACGCTGCCAACCTGTTCAGTCATCGTCTCAAACTCCGACATGACGGGCGTTTGGATGTCCTGCGCCCTTTGCATATGCCGTACTTTGTCCTGCACTGAGAGCGTGCTCTCGAGATGTACCGGCTGCAGCTCGTCTCCTGCCCGAGCTCCCAGTCACACGCACTCGCTCTGGATGACTTTCTGTCGCCTCCCTATTCATGAAAACTATCAACGCGAACACGTAGGCGTTTCCTGTCCTCCCTTCAAGCATTTCATTATCCTGACAGCGATGCGAGACCATTGCATATTATGAAAGTGTCAGTTGGAATGAGTGATGGCGTAGATGTTTCTACAATGATTCTTAACGCAAAATGGGACTTCCACACTTACTCGTTACTCGTGCGTTACGTATGGCGCATCGCAGGCCAGCGGACTGACGTGATCATTACATTTTCTGTGTTGCGATCAACAATGGCCTAGCATCCAAGCCTGAGAAGAGCCAGGAAACACGAAAAGAGAAAATGAACCCAAAATAAATAAATAAATCAAAGTATCAATTGTGGGAGTATGTTGCCAATTTGCAGCTTGTCCGGCAGACATGCGGGTGCGTGAACGCACGCACGCTCGGTATTCGGCCAGATGACTAGCAAGGGTGATGGGATCGACCTGTGGGTACAGCAGCTGTCTCACTAGTACTGCCAATTGAAACGTTGATGCACCTGCGCGCCGGCCAGCTTTTGCGTTATTTTTGTCGCACTGGTGCACAAGGCCTTGGCAAAGTTGGCGGAGCTGCAAAAACCGTCACCGATCTTAGCAGGCTGCCCATTCAGCTCCCCTCCTCCGCATCCTCCTTTGCGCTCTCTGCTGCATCATCGGGTTGGTCCCAGTCGCCACTTGGTGCCCTGCTCAGCTGAGCCTCGAGCCGCGTCAGGCTCTCTTTTCCATACATCACCGTGCTCTGCTGAGACGCATGTTCACCGCGGTGCCGCATGTCTTTTCCCTTCCTCCGATCGGGCCTATTCTCAATCGAATGCGAAAGCGCTTCGAAGCTTGTTGGCTGGCTGGCGAGCGGCTTTGCCTCTGACATCTCACCGATAGGTCTGGCGCTGAGGGCAATGGTACTCCGTCATCTTTTCTGCTGGGCTACTCTGGAAGGGCCCACGCTGAGCTCTCGGCACCTGCGCGCAGCCGTCTTGCCAGCAACGTACGAGTCTGAAACCGTTGCGCTGCAGGCGTTGCGAACTGTACAGTGCATCTCTGGCATAGCCCTGAAATGTTCCGGTGTTTGAGCGAGAAAAGGACGACACGGACGGGGCTCAGTGGCGTATAGTAGATAACCGGGCCAGAAGCGGCCTGTTTTCGCCGTGGGGCAAGGACTCCATAGCGCGAGCCGAACGTTGCTCCGCCGACGGCCTGAGGACACCGAAAGGCAGAAATCCATCCCGCGAGGATCAGCAAAGCTTCGCCTAGGCCACGAGTGCCCTGCGAGCTGCTTTGAAGACGCCGGACAGGGCCAGAGCGTCCAAGGCGAGCTGTTGTCTGTCCCAGCACAGAATTCGCTTCGTTCGGATAACGTGTTTTCAATCTGGTAGTTACTTTTACGTGCAACAAGCGAGCATGTGGCCTCGGGGCCGGCTAGCGCGTCTCAATCAGGGCGTGCGGGTAAGTAAGACAGCGCGCCTTGCCACGATTCCCTCCATCGATGTTCTACGCTGCTATAATGTGAGCGGCGGCCTAGGAAGGGCTCGATCATCGCACCAATGGCACGGACGCTTGACGAGAGAATATTGAGCGTGGACTGGCTCTGACCACAACTTGAGGTATTCGCAGGCCTCGCGAAGGGCGATTCAAGGTGTGAGGACTTGGGACCAAGATTCCGCACAACTCCATGGGCCACAGCCAGCCATTCGGCTTGAGGGACTTCGCGCAAGATCCCGATCTTGCTCGCTTTGCCCGTGAGAGCCACCGGGTTCTCCGCTATGACAGGCGGAGAGAACGACGACCGACCTTGTAGTCAGGAGCCGAAGGATTCGGGGAACGGTTGTCACTCACCTCTCTGCAGGGCGATCCAAGCAGCTGGCTCTTCGTGTAATTCCCAATAGTGTGTCTCGCAGCATCGATCTACAGAAGCGCAGTCGTTGGCCAGAGGCGTCAGGCCTATCTGATGCCAATACAGTAGTGGCTGCCACTCCAGATTGTCAACGATCGAAGCGGAATACAAGATGGTACGCGTGGTGTGAGATCGTCTACATTGGGACGTGAAACGGAGACATGCATCTCGCCAGGGCGTGAGGATCCGTGTCTGCGTGCGCGGCGGCGCAGTCTCGCCTGCAGCGTCGTGCGCATGGATAATAAATTTCTCCGTCGAGCCGGAGTGCGCTAGGGTGAGGGACGTCTGGGCAGTGCACTAAGACGTACCTCCCATCTGCGGGGGAGGATGCGATGGCAGCATGGTCCGTGAGCAGAAAGAGTCCTGGCAACGTTCCCATGCTGCAAGCCAAACAAAACTTGGGGGCTTCGTGCATGGGAAACGCGCCATTATTCTCAGAAACCTAGAAGGGCAAGACAAAGACAAGGCGCAGTAGCTCGGTGGATCGTGGGCGTCAGCGGACGTGTGCAAGTGCTCGACGTAAAGGGCAGAGAGAAGTCACATGCATGCACGAGAACAAGTGGTCAATGTTGCCGGTGACGCTACCGTGCTGCTGAGCTGATTCGCTCACGCAGCGCTAGTTGCGCTCGATAATCTCTCAGCCAACCTCATAGTCACAGCAGTGGCCTACTAACTCGGGGGATGACGAACGTCTAACCGTGCACGCAGTCGGATCACAGGTAGCGATCGCATCGCATGACTTTGCTGTCGCTTTACCTGACATCCGATGCTGGTCCATTCAGCCTTGGTCGTTGCCCTTGTCTCGTCCAGTGATTTGGTCAGGCCAAGTGCAGCTACGGTGAAGAAAGGGCCAGATTCGCCAATCTGATCAAAATCGATACAGCTTAGCCTTGTCGCGTTAAACCTGTATGTGCTGCGATATGGAAGCGTGACAGACTCCATTGCAAAGTGGTGACAATTCACGGCGTGCCATGTTTAGTCCCTTTGAGCAGACTTGATGCTCCTTTTCTGATAAGGAACAGATCACGAGTGCACAATAGCCACTGGAAGCTGTGACCCGTCGGTATCATGCCGCTGTAGAAGTCTGGTGGTGCAAGGCGTGAGCCAAGAGTCTAAGGCCCCTCCGTGCACTTCTTAGGATGAGAAAATCGAGCAGCAGTTGGGCGTCGAGCCGTCAAAGCCTGAGCCAGAGTCAAAGACGGTTTAGCTTGGTCGGAGTCCGCAGCCCACCTGCAGCTTGATTGGTTTTTTGTTCTTCTTTCGACGACTTGCAGTAGCCGCGGCACCTGCAAGGTGTATTGCCGTATAATACGCGGACTTTAAAATTTTGTAGTTGGCTGGCATTTGGCCCTGCTACTACTGTCCGGCATCTGGCCGCTGCGGAGGCGCGCTCAGAGCTCAAATGGGACTTCGTTGCCTGGCTATCAAAAGCTTACAAAGCATGGCTAATCCACGGTCTGCATCAAACAGTTGGCACAAAATACGCCTAGATCGGGAGTCGTACTTATCCCGATTTCTAGAGCACAGAGTCTCTGAGAGAGTGAGCAAACCTTCCCGCCAAACGCTGACAACCGACGCTTATACCACACCAGTCGCACTAGCATGGATCGGTCGAATGATATCTTACGTGACAATGACACTGAGACAAGCGTAAAGGGAACAGTGGTATCTATTTACACGATTCTAGTCTGACGGTTGGCGCTAAGCCTTGACGAGCTCGTAGCCGGCATAGCCGCCCTGCTTACACTCCTCGAGCTCGCTCACGTACAGTGGGATCCCACCGGTGAAGTTGAGCGCCTGGACAGGCTTGCCAGGAATGTTGCGACCCATATACCAGCCGTGACTCTCGTGAAAGAGGGTCTTGGCCGAAAGTTCGTTTATGTGTTCGCCAAACTTGGCCTCGGCCTCGGCATCAACGTCGAAGGAGGTGATCTTGTTGTCCTTCATGTACTGGATAAACTCGCACACCCACTCGGCCTGGACCTCGACCGTCGATGGACCGTTCGAGTAGGCAGTGGGTCCGTGGGGGCCGTAGAGGAAGAAGAGGTTGGGGAACTTGGCAGTGTTGAGGCCGTTGAGCGAGTTGCAGCCCTGAGCCCACTTGTCGGTGAGCGGCAGACCCTGCTTTCCGCGAATGTCAATCTGTTTGAAGCCACCGGTGTGAGTGTCGAAGCCGGTAGCCAGGATGATCTGGTCGAGCTCGATCTCTCGGCCGCTGGTGAGCTTGATACCCTTTTCAGTGATCTCGTCGATGTTCTCGTCGCCGCCGCGCTTGATGGAGATGACCTCGACATTGTCCTGGTCCATGACCTCGTAGTAGTTCTGTTCCAGCGAGGGTCGCACGGTACCAAAGGTGTGGGGCCACTCCTCGGGGCAGAGAATCTCTCGCTTCTTGGGGTCGCGAATGCGTTGTGCCACCTTTTTCTGCCAGAAGTCGTAGGCGGTCTTGTTGGCCTCCTTGTTTGCATAGAGGTCCTGGTACGTCTCGAGCCAGAAGTGGAAGCCACCTCGAGCCCAGAGAGTCTCGAAGAAGCTTTCGCGCTCCTCTGCCGAGACCGAGAGGGTGTCGATGGGCTGGAAGTCGTAGTGGAAACCGCCAAAGGTCTTTTTGCGCTTGTCGAAGATCTCGGGATAGATGTCCTTGAAGGCTTCCTGGGCACTGGCATCGAGCTTTTGCTGTCGCATAGGCAGGGCAAGATTGGGAGTTCGCACGAGGACGGTGAGGCGATCGACGATGGGGCCAATCTCCTGACTGACCTGGATCCCCGAAGCGCCGGTGCCGACGACGGCTACCTTCTTGCCAGTGCAGTCGATGCTTTCGTCCCACTCGCCAGTGTGGATGACCTGTCCCTTGAACTTGTCGAGACCGGGAATCTTGGGGATGTTTACCTTGGAGGCGAAGCCGAGGCAGAAAATGACGTGCTGCGCAGTTACCTCGACGGTCTCGGACTCACTGGGGCCGGCACGGACAGTCCACGACTGCTTGCCGTCGTCCCAATGAGCAGCACGAACGCGATGGTTGAAGCGGCAGTCCTTTCGGAGCTCGAGCTTCTCGTCAAGGTGATCGAAGTACTTGCGCAGCTCCTTGTAGTCGGGATACTTGCAAGAGAAGTTCCACGATCGCCAGACCTCGGGAAAAGATAGACCGTAGAGGGGAACTTCACTGTCGACGCGGGCGCCGGGGTACTGTCAGCACGTGAAAGCATGAAAAAGGGAATGATTCACGATGATGTAGGGCATGGAGTAAGGCAGAGCAGTAAGGGAGAGATTAGTTTATCATCGTTCAGTGAAGGAGAAGGCATTGCCGTAATAACATCGATGAAAAAGAAAGATGCTGTCTACTGGGAGATTTTTTGACGCCATGCCGCGGTTGAAGCTTAGCAGTTCGGATGGATCACTTACGCAGTTGAGTCGCCAGATGCCTCCAAAGTCGGAGGCAGCGTCGAAGAGACGGACTTTGAAGCCCATCTTTCGGAGCATATATAGGTGGTAGATGCCGGCGAAACCGCCGCCGATGATGACGGCGTCAAAGTGCTCGGTCATTTTGCAGTATTACCTGTCGACTGAGAGTGCAGAAGTGTTGTGGCCTATAGCAAGGCTGTAACAAGGATGATGAAGGGAAAGGATGCGATCGCGATCTTGGAGGATGTAATATACCAGCTGCGGGATGAGCCACGAATCGTGCCGCCATGGTATGAAGAGACATGTGGGAGTGGGCGGTGTACAATAACTGTGGCACTGTGGTAGGAGGTGGCACTAGCACAAGCAATGTGAAGCATGCAGCGTGCAGCCATAGGAAGCGGGAATACGGCGCACGCTTCCGAAGGGTCGGTCGCCGAAAGTGGGCGGGGCAAAGTGGGGGACTAGGCAGCGGCGACGAAGACAGAGACGGAGACGGCGGCTCCACAGCCAGAACAGAGTCAGACGAGCAAGATGCAAGGAAGGCTCAAGAGCACTGCGCTCGACAGTCGGTTTTTTTTCGTCTACAGGTACAGGCCGGCAGAAGCAGAACAGGCTAGCGAGAGAAGCGTACAAGGTGCGCCTTGATTAGCTGGGAACGGCGGAACGGGGAGATGTGCGGTCTGGCCTATTTGTCGGTATGTCGGGATGTCGGACGAGGCCCAGCTGTGCGCAAAAGTGCTGAGACAGAGGTGAGCTACAGTAGTGTGTACTGTATCTGCGCAAGGGTCATCTGATCAAGCTCAGGATTAGCTTCGCGGTTCGGTGCATACTTTGATCAGCATCGTGAGCGAGTCGACGCAAGAGAAGAGGAGCTCGCCTGTACTGTACTGTACTGTACTGTACTGTACTGTACTGTACTGTACTGTACTGTACTGTACTGCGTGTGCCACTACTGTACTGGTTGAATCGGAAAATGGGAAACGCCGAAAACGAGTCAGGGTCTTGTGTGGCTCTTGCGTCGAATACGTCTGTGTCACAGAAACACTACTGTACAGTTGTACTATGCGCGGCCCGAAGGAGCTAGCTGCACGTCAACTCAGCACACCTGCATAAGGTAACAGCGAAGCCGCTTTCTTAGCCGACCTTTTCAAGGCGTGGGGACACCAGTACAGCACTGTATACAGCACTGTACAGTGCTGCAGTAGTGTGCGTTGTCGTTCATGTGGACGTTCCACTAAGCGCGTCACTCGAAGTCTGTGCACTCGGAACGTCGACTTTGTTCTCGTCACCTTTCTTGGCGCGCGCTCACACCTGTGCTGTCACTCGGCATCTGGCTATTCGCGCTCGGTGCGTATGAGCCACATAGTATTATGGCGAGTATGCAATGCTCTCCAGGACGTCACACTTGATGAAGGGAATGACTTAGTCTCGGTATTGAGTGGTTCAAGCTTCCATGGATCTCGGCGACCGACAAAACGAGGGGGCGACACGGGCCATAGCTGTCAGAATTCGCGTCAGCGACACTAGCTAAATTCATACCGTAGTACGGGTACGGTACTTACACTAGTACTGTACTTGTACATCAAAACAAAATGCGGGGTAAGGGACCAGGCAGGCAGCGGGCATATCTCGGTTCTGTTTTCGTCTTTTTTTTTCCTTTCTTTTTTTTTTTTTGCTCTCTCTTTTTTTGCCTTTTTTTCAAGTGGGGTCTACTGTATAGTGTGTCGCTGAGAGGGAGGCCAGCTAAGGTCGTCAAATCCACAACTACTATGTACAGTACAGTCCTCCAATTTATCCTTGATTGAGCTGCACCCCGCAATTTAAACTTGGGACCAGGGTCGAGTGGCACTCGTGTAGTCCCTCCGCAGGGGCAGACCACGTCCCATCTTTTCGCTCGTCGAGCGGGTCACTCCTGTTCATTTCATACTTATCACTCATTGCATTTTCAAGAAACTCGTACGACCAGCGTCGAAGGGCTCGACGAGGGAGGACATGATAACAGTACAGAGTCTGGTCGCTCGATACAGTAATACAGCTGGTGCAGTCCATTACTCGATGAATTGGTGCAAGAGGGGGGCGCGACACTGCTGCGCAACTCTTGACAAGCTGGGCAGCCCCTGGCCAGTTGCGCTTTTACGCAGACTTGAACTGTGTGGCAGAGGGGTTGGCAATGCCGATTTTCCGACGCAGCCAGCGATGCACCAACACCGTCATTACGCGATTCCACCTCGCAGGCTTCAGCATTTTGGCCACCACGCAACCGTAGCACCTTTGTGTGTCTTGCGGTCTGACACGCTCAGAACCCAGCTATTCCCGTCCACAGAATAGGAGCTGACAGCATCGCGAAGTGCCCGTTGAATCACCGAGACAGATACAGCTATTCAAGGCAGAACAAGATTCTGGAGCCCTCGAACTCCAGAGTCTGACATTTGCGAGATGGCACAAGCAGAGAAAACGGAGTTGCTTTACTCTGTGCAGTGTGGCTAAGTAGATGACGGTCTCCAGCTGGTCGCAGGCAGCAAGCACCTGGGATCCGGCCGATACCGCCGAATCATGCAGGACCGTGCACACGCGACTAGAACCCAGCCCATGCCTTGCCTCCGTATTTAGCAATCACTAAATCTGACATGGTGGTGAAGTCATCTAGGAGCGGCGACTATCCTCATTCGAGCTGCGCAAGGCTCGTCCAGGGTGAACCTCTTGCTTGAACATCAGATACAGTACAGGAGAAAGAGCGGCAGGTAGAAACAAAAATGCCGTTGCATATGAATAGTCTGTGATCATAGGTGACGTGAAAGAAAGCCTGGACCGCCAGCGCTGATTTCAAGGACAGCCTTGACTGCAAAAGCGCCCAGACGGGTAAACTTGGCATTCATCGCCCCGTCTGCAACACTATAATTAATACAATTAATTTCAATAATATATAATACAACACAAAATGATGCGTTCAGTCCAGCGCACTTGCACTCATAGTCTTCCTTGACTAGCAAGATTGTAGCTCATGTTCATAGATAGTGTGGTAGCTGCACTACAGGCCACCAGGCGCTCACTCCTGTGAGGCCTCTTCTGAAGCAGAGCATGCAAGGATCACTCTCTTATGAGATTTCGGGAGTCACGTTAGCAGCGACACTAAAGATTAATGATTGGCGTGGGGCTAAACGCGAATCGCGAAATAAAACGCATGGAAATGCGGGGAATTGGATTGAGCTGCGTGGGGTCAATAAATAATAATAAAATGTTAATGTTTGTATGTTTTATCAACTGAGCTGCAGAGGCCAATGCAGCGGTCAATTGCATCATCTGTCCGTGATACAGTGGCCACGCCTGGCGCCATGCTCGACTCTTGGTGCGGGGTGACGACGCAAATCCGTTCGTCCGGGGCAAAACACAGCCGTGCAGTACCTGACTGCTCTGGAGTGTAGTACAGTATCTTGGCGCGGTCGAGTGCCGCGTCGGTGATTCCGTGACATCCTATGCTCGGTCTGTGCCTGCCACGATCCACTACTGTACACTTCCGACCTCTGCTCTGCTTGTGGTACAGAGCAGCACATACATGGCCATGCGAGCGAGGCAGTCCAGTCCACCGTGCAGTACCCAAGTACTCTACACCAGTGCCATCTCGCTGTGATGTTCATTTGGCGAAGAAATGTGACTGTCGGCATTTCCGGTGATTTGAGCACCGGTGAGATGGGAGCTGATTCTCACTCGACCAGCTACATACAGTAATGCCGCAGAATATCATCGATTGCCTGCCTCAGTTTTTGTGCAAGCCCGTCTATTGCAATCCTCTTCCTTCCTCCCATCATCACTCCACCTCCTCGACACGTTATCTCCGTCAGCACCAGTCTACCTGTCGTCCCTTCAGTCCATCGGAATCCTTCACCAACCCGAGGCCACGAGATCATACACCAACAACTTGGTTCTCGAAGAGACTGTTTAGGATGATTTTTACGTCTTCGGCCCCACCCGTCGAGCATCTTCCAGATGACATCAGCGTCTACGACTTTCTCTTCCATTACTTCCCAAACGACCGGCCAGACCTGCGCAACACCGGCCTGCCGCTTTTGATCGACGAGATCACTGCTCAAAAATGGACTTTTGAAGAGACTCGCGAGAACGTTGATCTGCTCTCCATCGCTCTCAAGGAGCGCTGCGGTCTCGAGTCGGATGCCGTCGCCAGCGCCTATGCCACCAACAGCATCTACCTTCCCGTAGCTTTCTGGGCGACGCATCGTGTCGGTGCCACTGTCTCTCCCGCAAACCCAGCTTTCCTGGCCAAGGAGCTCGCATTCCAGCTCGAAGCTTCCCGGTCGCGTCTTCTCTTCGTGAGCGAGGACGAGACCTCACTCAAGAACGGCTTTGATGCTGCGAAAGCCGCAAACATCCCGCGCAACCGAGTTGTCATCATTCAAGAGCCCACTACCGTGCTCAAGTACTCCGAGGGAAACTATGGTCGCGTCCAGCGAAAACAACAGGGTGCATGGACTCTTGCTGGTCTCATCGAGGAAGGTCGCGATATCCTCAAGGCCCAGGGACAGTCGGTTCTGACAGCGTCACACCACAAGCTCAAGTCGGGAGAGGCCCACACAAAGCTTGCCTTCCTCTCCTTTTCTTCGGGAACCACCGGTCTGCCAAAGGGCGTAGCGATTCAGCACTTTGCTGTCACCTCCAATGCACTGCAGACAATGGCCTACAACGAGGTGGGCAATACCATTGGGGCATCCGGCCGCTTCTGTCCCGGCAAGGATGTGTCTCTGGGCGTTTTGCCCCAGGTGCATATTTTCGGCCTGTCCACATGCACGCACTTCACCTTCTACGCCGGCATCGCTAATCTGGTCATGTCCAAATTCCGCGGCATCGAAAACATGATCAAGACCATCATCAAGTTCAACATCTCTGTCTGGTGGTTGGTACCGCCACAGATTGTCCTCTTCTGCAAGGACCCGAGCGTGCCGCCGTACCTCGAGGAGCTCCAGAAGCGAGGTCGAGTCGCCATGGTAGGTGCAGCACCGCTTTCCGACGACCTCAGTCGACAATTTACCAAGATCTTCCCAAAGCTCGACTGGGGACAGGGTTCAGGCATGACCGAGACATGCTCGGTGACCACCATGTTCCCGCCAAATCAGCCGGCTGCGATGGGCTCGGCAGGTCGACTCATCTCCAACACCGAGGCCAAGGTGGTCAACTCGGAGGGCAAAGAGGTTGGCTACGACGAGCTGGGTGAGCTCTGGCTTCGAGGACCCCAGATCACGCTGGGCTATACCAACAATCGACAAGCAACGGAGGAATGCTTCTTGGAGGGCGGCTGGCTGCGGACCGGTGACGAGGTCAAGGTGAACCGGGACGGTGACATCTACTTTATCGATCGACTGAAAGAGTTGATCAAGGTCAAGGGCTTCCAGGTGGCGCCCGCCGAGCTCGAGGGCTTCCTGCTCGACCACCCGGATGTTTCGGACTGCGGCGTGATCGGCATCCAGGATGAAGCAGCTGGCGAGCTGCCGTTCGCCTTCATCTCGCTCAGTCAGGATGCCCGGGCTCGCGTCAAGAAGGAGGGACAGCAAGAGGAGGAAAGGATTCGCCAGTCCATCCTCAAGTTTGTTGCCGACAACAAGGTCCGTTACAAGCATCTCTGTGGCGTCACATTGTAAGTTTCATTCCGCAGATGTCGTGCATCTATCCAATGCTTGGGCTTCATTTTCGGAATCCCTAGCTCAGCTCGATTCTCTTCGTTTTTCCATTTTCATTGCCCGAGACGCACAGTATCGATCTGATCCCCAAGACCGCATCAGGCAAAATCCTGCGTCGACAGATGCGTGACATGGCCAAGAAGCTTCCTAGCGAGACATTTGGCGAGAAGCGCAAGATTGCGTCCAAGCTCTAATCTTATGTGCTGTGATAGCGTTAGCGCTGGACAGACCATGTGTTGGTATGCAAATGCAAAGGAACTATGCTTAGAAATACACGGTGCGTGCTGATACTGATGCACGATGAACGACTAGACCAATGCCAAATGGAAGTGGATGTGGATTAAAACATTCGCCGGCGCTTGCCCTGCCCTGCGAAGCCCGTATTGGTACCTGGTGGGTAATGGCCAGGACGTTCGCGCTGCATGTAGTACTGCCGGTGAGCCTCGCGAAGGTGGGTGGGCTTGAGTGGACCTTGATCGCCCCGCGATGTCTGAATTTGGCGAGCTGATGAAGACCGTGTAAAATGAATACAAAAATGGAGTCAGGAAATTGCAGGAGAAGATGGGTTCGTGCCGCATCGTGGTGCAGCAAAGTACATGTACTCACCCTTTTCGACAATCTCGCCGACAAAGATCTTTGCAACACCCGACACAACCATTGCAACATGTTGCGAGACCGATTGTGAGAGGACGTGATTGACGAGCTGGGCGATTCAATCGCAAACGAGAACCAATTGCAAGCGTGTGAGTCAGTGTGCTGCAAGGTTGCCTGTCTGTCCTATCCAGGAGAGTCCGTTGCCGCTCACCTTGCGAACGCTCGTCTTGTTGAGCGCACCTCGTCGTGATGCCATGTGTCGATCGAGCTGGTCATCGTCCATGACCATGGATAGGAGACTGGGGAAAATAGGATTGTTCAAGACGGAGAGCAGACAGGGTCAGTCGATGATCTATGGACAATAGGACAAGCGTGTGCGGGCCTTGCTCACCCCATATTTCTCTGCTGAGCGGCGTAGATTGCCTCCTGGGTGGAAAAGTGATCTTTGCCGAGCTCTTCCACGCCGTCGTCGGCTTCCGCCTCTTCATTCTCGTCGTCCTGCTCCTCGTCGCCGGCAGCTCGCGGCGGGGGCGCTTCCTCCTCTTCAGGATCCCCGTCTTGCGGGCGCTGGCTCTCCATACGCGCGAGGCCTGGCGTCGTTTTGTCGCGGCCAACGGACGACATCCTAGATACTGATCTTGCCGCCGCAGATGAAGCCTTGGCCCCTTTGGCACCTTTGGAGCCCGCTGCACCGCCAGCCTTGCGTTTTTCGGACTGCTTCGACTTGCCAGTCTCCTTATCTGGACTTGTGTCTGTTGCTTCGTCCTTCTTTGCCTGCTTCTTGCCCTTGCCTTTGCCCTTGCCCTTGCCGGACTCCCTTCCCTTGCCCGCCTCCATGCCAATGTCTTGTCCTTTGTCCTCTTCCTTGACGTCATCCTTCGCCTTGTCTGCGGACTTCTTGCTCGTCTTTTTCGACTTGGTCGGTGCCGAATTGGCCGTGTCCTCGGGTGCTTCAGATCCGGCATCCTTTCTCTTCTTTTGCTTCTTCGGTTTCGGCTCGCCGGACTCGGTTTTGGGCTTTGACTGTTTCTTCGGTTTCGGCGTAGCCGCGGGCAGAGCCGAGCTGCTCGCTGTCTGGTCGGTAGAAGCTTGCATTGTCGCAGAGTTTGGGTCAAATGCGGCCATGGGCATCTGGGCGGACATGTGATTCTGCGCATAGTTGTTGTCGGATTCCACCATTGGCAAGGCTGGCAGAAGTGACCCCTGCTGGGGTAGTTGTGCGTCGGGAGGCATGTAATATGGCATTTGCCCGTTGCCAAAGCTTTGTGTGGAGTCGTAGCTGATGCTGGATGGCCCTGCGAGGTCGAACGGAACATCGAAGAACGATGCAGGAATAACACCTTCGCCGCTGCTTGTCATTGGTATGTTGTTGGATGATGACGCGGTCGACGCGGGCGGATGGTTTGGGTCTGCCATCGTATAGACCCAGACAGCCAAGGACGAATGCGGCTGTTGACGTCTCGATTTGTGCCTATGCTACCAGCGTGCTGTGTTGCAAGTCGTATGGGAAGGAGGCCTAGCTAGGAAGGCTATGCAGAACGCTGCAGTCGGTTGTATGTTGGCGAGGTTGGAGCGGGCGTGAGTGCGAGTGGAGAACCAACCACAACGCGGCTGAAGGCGATCGGGAGCCCGATTGCCACGACTGGCGATGTTATTCCAGATGTGTTATTCCAGATGTTAGAGCTTAAAAACTTACGGGTTCAATACCGTTAGTGCTCGGTCGACGACCGAAAGTGAGCGCGGCGTTTCGCCGAGCCCGAGTGTCGCTGCCGTCTCGCTCTTGCCTCAATTCTGTCGACCCAAGCGACCTTGAACGATTCTCCTGACCAGATATTGTCGGATCAGATTGTTCCTCGAAGCCTCGATAGCCACATGACAATAATACATCAATCAGTGCGTATATGTATTATTATAGACACGTTTTTGGACCACACCCAGAGGCCAAAAAAGGGCGGGAGGGGGTGAGCATCACCGTTCGTATAAACGGAAATGGGCCGAGCTGCACGACCCGAGATTGTGTACTGTCAAGCCGGACTGCCACTTTTCTTTTTCTTTTTTTTTTTTGGTGTTGGGAAGAATTTTTCGGCATGATAGAACGAGAGGCACTGGAGCAGAGCGCATCGTGCATGTCCACATGTTCCACTTTCTTCCAAGATGACAGACAAGTGCACAACAGACAGACGGCTTGGCTGGCTTTGCTACAGTACACTAGAGTACAGTACCGTACAGTATACTGTACAGTACAATGCAGGCTGCGTATCGCTTGTCACAAACCACTGACGGACCGCCATGTCAAGCCAGCTGCTCTGCTTGGTGGCCAAGGCAAACGTACGAGCTTGATCCTATTCGCTTCAACCTCAAAAAATCCACTCCTCACTCCCACCATCATCTTGTCTTCCCCCCCTTCCACCCCCTCGCCTCTTTCCTCCATATACCACAACAACAAAAAAAAATGGGCGTCATCACCCACCCGTGCATTCAGGATGGCTGGTTCCACGAGCGCAACTCGCAGTGGCCCGGCCAGGCCATGAGCCTCCAGGTTCAGCGCATCCTCCACCACGAAAAGTCGCTCTTCCAGGATGTCCTCGTCTTCGAGTCCACCACCTTTGGCAACGTTCTCGTGCTCGACGGCGTCATCCAGTGCACCGAGCGTGACGAGTTCTCCTACCAGGAGATGATTGCCCACCTTCCCCTCGCCTCCCACCCCAACCCCGAGCGTGTGCTCGTTATTGGCGGCGGTGACGGTGGTGTGCTTCGCGAGATTGTCAAGCACGAGTCGGTCAAGGAGGCCGTCCTGTGCGACATTGACGAGGCCGTGCCCCGTGTCTCGCAAAAGTATCTCCCCAAGATGGCCGAGGGTCTCAACCACCCCAAGTCCAACGTCATCATTGGCGACGGTTTCGCCTTCCTCAAGGACCCCAAGAACAAGGCCAGCTTCGATGTCATCATCACCGACTCGTCCGACCCCGTCGGCCCTGCCGAGGTCCTCTTCCAGCAGCCCTACTTTGCGCTGCTCAAGGAGGCCCTCAAGCCCGGCGGACACATCTCCACCCAGGCCGAGTCCCTCTGGGTCCACCTCAGCCTCATTGGCGAGCTTCGACGATCCACCAAGGAGCTCTTCCCCGTCGCCGACTACGCCTTCACCACCATCCCCACCTACCCTGCCGGTCAGATCGGCTTCGTCGTCTGCTCCCTCGACGCCCAGCGAAACGTCCGCCAGCCCCTCCGCGAGGTGCCCAACTGCCGCTACTACAACTCCGAGGTCCACAAGGCCGCCTTCATCGTGCCCGAATTCGCCCGAAAGGTCATCGAGGATGGTGAGCCCGCCCCCGGCCGCGTCATTGCGACCGGCGAGGGCTCCTCCACCCCTCGTGCACCCAAGAAGGTCCTCCTCCTCGGCTCTGGCTATGTCGCCAAGCCCTTTGCCGAGTACGTCACGCGCTTCTCCGAGTACTCGCTCACGGTTGCCTCGGCCAAGCTTGAGCACTCGCAGCGCCTCATCGAGGGTCTTCACAACGCCACGGCCGCCTCGGTCGACGTCAACGACGCCGCTGCTCTCTCTGAAATCATCAAGGGCCACGACGTTGTTGTCTCGCTCATCCCCTACATCTACCACGCCGCCGTCATCAAGGCCGCCTGCGAGCACAAGGTCAACGTCGTCACCACCTCGTACGTCTCCGACGCCATTCGAGAGCTCGAGTCCGAGATTCAGAAGGCCGGCATCACGGTCATGAACGAGATCGGCCTCGACCCCGGTCTTGACCACCTCTACGCCGTCAAGGCCATCGACGACGTCCACGCCGAGGGCGGCAAGATCAAGTCCTTCCTGTCGTACTGCGGCGGTCTGCCCGCTCCCGAGGCTGCCGACAACCCGCTCGGCTACAAGTTCTCGTGGTCGTCGCGAGGTGTGCTTCTCGCCCTCCGAAACACTGCCAAGTTCTGGCAGGACGGCAAGGAGCTCACCGTCTCGGGCCCCGAGCTCATGGCCGCTGCCAAGAGCTTCTACATCAACCCTGCCTTTGCCTTTGTTGCCTACCCCAACCGAGACTCGACTCCCTTCAAGCAGTGGTACAACATTCCCGAGGCCGAGACTGTGATCCGCGGCACTCTCCGATACCAGGGCTTCCCCGAGTTCATCCTCGCGCTCGTCAAGCTCGGCTTCCTCGACGAGGAGGCCAAGGACTTCCTTGCCTATGACACCAAGGCGTCGTGGGCCGAGGTCACCGCCCAGATGGTCGGTGCCGCTTCGGCTTCCGAGTCTGATCTGATCGCTGCCATCAAGACCAAGGTCTCGTTCAGCTCGGCGCAGGAGGAGGAGACCATCATCCGAGGTCTCCGCTGGCTCGACCTTTTCAACTCCAAGGCTCCCGTCACCGTGCGAGGCACTGCTGCCCAGGAGGCTGCCAAGGTGTCGGGCAACCCACTCGACTCGCTGTGCGCCACGCTCGAGGACAAGTGCGCCTACGCCCCCGGCGAGCGCGACATGGTCATGCTCCAGCACAAGTTTGAGATCGAGACCGCCAACGGCGAGCACAAGACCCTCACCTCGACGCTGCTCGACTACGGTATCCCTCACGGCACCAGCTCCATGTCCAAGCTTGTGGGTCTCCCCTGTGCCGTCTCCACCCGTCTCATGCTCGAGGGTCACCCCGCCCTTACCCAGGTCGGCATCCTGGCTCCCTACTCCAAGGAGATCTGTGACCCCATCCGTCTCGAGCTCGAGAAAGAGGGCATTGCACTGGTCGAGCGCTACGTCTAAACTGCTTCACAGGATCTCCTTTTTCTATATTTTGTAGCCATAAAAGTGCTCTTCCACTGGTCTCCGCTCCATTTGAATTGCCACATACCGTTCTAACTCAGAGATGCTGACTGACTTAGCTTTGCGCAGTCGACGTTGGCATCAAGAAGATGTCAATGATGAAGGAAAACGGGAGGGATACAAGTACACAGGTTCGGGAGAAAGGGGGTATCGATGACAGCGTTGGCCACGAGTGCCTTGGCGGGAAGGGTTTTACACTACGCAGATGACCTCGTTGGCTTGTGGAAAGCGACGAGACGCCATCTACGCGCGTCTTTGGGATGTGGAAGGATGAGATTTGCGCGAATGAAGAGTTCAATGATGGCGTCGTCTACTTCGGTCGCCCGTTTGCGGTGGATGAGGTCTTTGCCAGCAACCCAGGGGTCCAAGGGAAAATCCCATGCACGATTCATGAACGCGTCGAGATACGAGCGCAGCAGGACGAGCTTCCGATCGTTGCTTCCGAACAGGGCGCCTCCGATCTCGATCAGCTTGGTGAGGAGCTGGGCGAATTGCTGCTCCTGCTGATCTCGCTTGCGGGACAGATCTCTAATGGCGGATTCGGAGGTGAGGTTCCTTGCCCGTTTCTGCTGCAGCTGCGCTTTGCGCTTGACGAGGCCTTCTCGCACAACGGTCAGATCTGACAACAATTGCTTTTCGCGGTCGAGGCTTTCCTTGTCGCTGCGGAGGTCCGCTCGCAACTGCTCCAGAGCATCAATATACTGCAACGCAGTGTCCTGCAGCTCTGCCCTTGTTCGGACGGTGATCACGGGGGTTGATTCAAGTGGCGGGATGTGATCCTGCCGCTTGACTAGACTTTGTATCGCAAACTCGAGCTGCTGCCATTCCAGCTCCTGCGAGTTTCGATCTGTTTTGCCGTCGTCTGGTAACTGCGTTGGCTGTGTGGTGAGCTTCAATAGGCGACTCTCGATGTCATATGCCAGCGCATCGTTTTTAGCCTTTTCGTCCAGGTACGAGGCTAGAAGCTCGTCAACTTCCTCTGCCACTGCATCCGCATCTTGAGATGGTCCTGCATTGGATGAGCTGGATGTCTTTGTCGCCGCTGCTGCGATTTTATTTCTCTGTGCGGCCTCCTGAAGTATCGAGTCGCGGACCACTTGGGATAGGTCGTAGAGGCCGGATGCCTGCATCGGTATGGAAGGCAACAGGGTCGGATGACACCGGGCAATGGACGCAAGATCAGTGTCGAAGAGCACAAAGACACTGGGCAGCTGTACAGCAGGCAGGCGAAAGGCAAGAAAGATGGCGGCAGTCGGGCGAGACTAGGATGAAGATGGAGGCGACGGCGCGAAATGCGGACAAAGTTGAGAAAGTGTTGGTTGATCTTGCCGAGAACCCTGAGGGATGTTCCCTTTCATTCACGGCGGACGTGCCGCGCGACGCCCAAATTGGCTGCGCGTCATTCGGCCGGCATCTGCAGTACTGTACTGTACTGTACAGTCTTGATACGCTGTGAACGCGCAGAGTGGAGGCATGAAAATATACAGCTACGGTAGTAAGTACTGTAGTCAGGGCACTAACTTTGTACAGTACAGTACAGTACAGGAGTATGTGCAGACAGTACTGTACAGTAGTATGAGGAACGAGCAATTTGCTTGGCCTGCTCTTCCTGTGTGATGGCCAGAGTGTAGTGTCAATGCGAAGCTGCGAAAGGCACGCCCCTAGTGACCCTCGCTGCCTCGATGTGACTGATCGTACACCATCTTCTCCAGTCTGTGACGGTCGGTCGGTCGGTCAGTTCGGAAGGTGGGATGTGGGCTACGGCGGCTCGCATAGCCAACAATGCCACCAAAACTAGCAAGGTGGCCAAGCCGTTCTTGAGCCGTCTGCCTCCGCCCTGGTGGATCACCCGATCTTATAGCTGGGCTGTCACATCGATAGCGCCACGCACCCAACCGAGGCGCTTCGCTCACATCCGCGGTGTCTCCAGCACGCCGCAGAGGCCAGCGGCGGAGCAGATAACGGCTACACCGCCGACAATTTCATCAACCTCGTCAACCTCGTTCGGGGATCCGAGCACCGCGTCCAGCGCCTTTTCGCTGCGCCCCTATCAGGAGGAATGCATTCAAGACTGTCTTGCTGCCATCGAAAGCGGCATCACGCGGATCGGCGTGTCATCGCCAACAGGCAGCGGCAAGACTACGATCTTTACTCACCTCATCCACCGCCTCCCGGCCACCCAGGACGGTGCTGATCGGGTGCTTGTGATTGTCAATTCGATCGAGTTGGCCATCCAGGCTGCCAACTCGGTCACGGCTGCATTTCCCGACAAGACGGTCGAGATCGAACAGGGCAGCAAGTTCAAAGCGTCGGGCTTTGCCGATGTCACTGTAGCCACCTATCAGACCTTGAACCGTAGCCAGGAGCGCCTCGCTAAGTTTGATCCGTCCAACTTCAAGGCGGTCGTGGTCGACGAAGCCCATCACGCCGCTGCCCCTTCCTATCTCCGTGTACTCTCGCACTTTGACCCCGGGATAGGCCATCAGCTCGCCCCTGGAGTGGCCGAGATGGGCACAACGACCAACCAACCAGCCGTGCCCATCGTTGGCTTCTCGGCGACGTTCAGCCGTCACGATGGTCTGGCCCTTGGTAAGGTGTTTGATCGTATCGTCTTTCACAAGGATTTTCTTGAAATGATTCGAGACAAGTGGCTCTGTCCCATCCGCTTCACTTCCATCAAGGCCGACATCGATCTTGCCTCGGTCAAGGTCTCGCAGCTCAGTGCCGACTTTGCCACCAGCTCTCTGGCCTCAGTGGTGAATACGCCCGTGGTCAACAAGCTCATACTCAAGGCGTGGATCGATCGAGCACACAAACAGCGCCGCTCCACGCTCATCTTTGCTGTAAACATCCAACATGTCCAGGACTTGACTCAGACCTTCCGCCAGGCTGGTGTCGATGCTCGTTATTTGCACGGAGGCACGCCCATGCTGGAGCGGCGACAGCTTCTTCAAGACTTTCGCGCGGGCCAGTATCCAGTACTCGTCAATTGTGCCATCCTCACCGAGGGCGCAGACGTGCCAGCAATCGACTGTGTCTTGCTTGCCCGTCCGACACGATCGCGCAACCTCTTCTCGCAGATGATCGGCCGCGGACTACGCTTGTCTCCGCAGACTGGCAAGCGAGATTGTCTCATTCTCGACATCGTGGGCAATATCGAGAAGGGCGTAGTCTGCACCCCAACACTCTTCGGTCTCGACGCTGACGATATCATCGAGAACGAAACATCTGATTCGCTTCTCGAACGCGCACAAGAAGCTTCGCATGACGGTCAGGCGGATGTGACAACAGGGGAAGATGCCAACAGCTTTGGCTTTCATCTAGCGGAACCAACAAAACTGGTGTATATCGATTATGAAGATCCTTTCCAACTGCAACAAGCCATGTTATCGCGCTCAACCGTCGTCGAGGTAATGAGTCCCAATGCGTGGGTCGACTGCGGTGGTCAGAATTTCATTCTTGATGTACCGCGATACGGATTCATACGGGTGGAGCGGAAGCAAACCGACGAGATCTCATCTGCCGCCAGCGACATCGGTCAAAATGAGGCCGTTTGGACCGCCTGGTTTACTCCGTCCAATTCGGACATGGATGAGGCTATGGCCGCGCAGGGCAAGGACGGCCCTGGTGGAAGCCCAGGCTCCTTCCGCAGGCACAGCTTCGGACGTGGAGCTTCTCCGTACAGACGGCCAAGGCACGTCCTTGAAGCTTCTACCCTCGAGAATGCCATTCGCGGCAGCGATGTGTATGTACAGAAAAGTGTCTTGCGCAACTCGCCGCAGCTGTATGCCATGCTTCATCGGCGCGCCAAATGGAGACTGGTCAAGGCCACGGACAGCCAACGCAGACTAGTGGAAAAGCGTCTAGGTATCTCATCTGTGCGATCCGACAGGATGCCTAACGCTGCAGATGACGGCGATTCTGTATCGCCCGATGGATCTGCGGTGAAGAAGAACAAGGCCAACGATCCGGCGATGTCTACTTTGACCAAAGGCCAGGCTTCTGTGATCCTTACCCGTCTGCTGCACGGCGCCAAGGCTCGTTGGCAACAGAGGATCAAAACGTCGAACAGAATTTGGCGGCAAAAGGAGAAGGATAATGCGCGACGTGAACGCGAGACGGTGCGGGTCGGTCCGCTGCCTTCATCATCGGATCGAGGTAATGCATGACGCACCGTTTGAACCCGCTCGATCGTCCTATCAAGTTCATACAAGGTCTCCAAACTTTCTTGTGTGTATTCAGACGCTCATCTGTGCAAAATGACGGATCGAGATAACTTTGCGTGCGCTGAGCGACGCGGGTGCCTCATCGATAAGAGCCTCCAAGATACAGTATCTGGCACTTGAGCAACCATGATCATCACGTGGGAGTATATATTCCGGCGTGATTGTGAATTTTCACGAAACTGGTACAGTACATGCCCACAACAGGCCGGTCATCCTTGTATTCCGTATTTACAGCTCCCAAGAAGATGAAGGTCAATGTTGTTGCTTACCGCACCGTTTCAACGCTGTTGCTATTGACAGCGTTGCTGCAAGCCAGCTCTGGCTTGCCGATCCTGAATGCACCTTCACATATCACAACCGCGCAACTTGGTCAAATCTTTCTAGACGAAGGGCTTCCAGGTGCTGCACAGAGGATTCAGACGGCTGCTGACAAGCGTCTTGAGCGTTTGGGTTCGGCGCTGGAAGAGCACGTGATCGACGATGCTGGAGTGCATCCCATCGGCACACGATTTGGAGGCTTTCCGCAAGAGTATCGATCCACGCGACTTCTGCTTGCGAACATCCAATTCTCGCTCGGCGCAATGCTGCGAGAAGCTCACCTACAGGAGCTCCAGAATGCCAAAACAGCTTACGAAGCCCGTCAGCAATTGTCCATGCTCGACACGTTGCCAAACAAGTGGCTCTCTTTTCTCATACGGCAGGCCGAGTCTCTGCACTAGCGCCGCTTTAAGACACCTAACGACAATAATGTTTTGATTGTTTCTTTTACCAACCTTGCCAAAGTGACGAAAGCGCCCCCCATCGCGCTCCACTATGTATTGTTCGGAATCGTAGCATGCGTCTTTACAAATCTTGACAGATTGTGTGCTCAGATGCATGAAGAAAAACCATGGTGCTTGCCGGCGTGTAGCGAACATATGAAGGCTAATCGTACCTCTTAGCGTGTGTAGCAGCCTCTCAACCTTGCGACAAGTGTGGTCGGAAAGGTGAACACGCACGAATGCATCCGAATTCGGCATTGTCGTTTCATCCTTCTGCCGAGAGTGATTGCCCATCGGAAGACGGCTCTCATTAGTGACAATGCGCAATTTCATCTACGCACCGGCAGTGGCGCGAATCGCCCACGGTCACGAACGCTGGCTTCATAAGACAGTCTCTGTGTGTGTAGCCAGCAAGCCGGGGTGTTTGTTGGAAACGGTCTTATTAGGGGCAAGACCGTATCTCAAGTGATACTCTGGCCATCAGTCTCCCTCACGAGATTGTCAGCTTTGCTTCTCAGCCACGTCGCCTCTTACTTCTTTTCCTTTAAGCACACTCGAGATTTTCTGCACGGTGCGGATGATTTCACTGATGAGGACCATCCTAGGGACAGTAGCGATCTACTTGTTCTTGGCGCATATCTTGACTCTGAGCGTTGATGGCACCGAGGCCCATGCAGATCCTCATGTGCGCTCAAAGCGGCAAAGCAAGACGATGGATCAGGCGCTGCAAATACAGGAGCAACACGAAAGGATCGTCTCGCTCAGGCCACAGCCCGCTTGGTCTGATGAGAGCGTGTCGCCAGACATCGGCCGCGCACAGACGCATCTACGAGCTCTGCAGGCCAAACTCGAGAAGGACTACAAGCAACTCATGGGAGAACAGTACTCAAATCGGGTCTTTGCTCCCAAAACTCAAGAAGAGCTGTCCGAGGGTATCAACCGAATGCAGGATGCCTACAAGGGACTCCATGAAGGACATCCTGATCACATCCCTTGGCATCTGAGCGAGATAAACTTGCTTCGATCGCACCACTACCGCCTCTACAGTGACTTTGGGCATGTCCGTCGATTCGGAGATCCCTGGAACTATCATGATCACGGTCCTTACCCGGCCCAGATGCTGTCGCAAGAGACCTTCAACCACCACAGCGGGCCAAAGATTCGCGCCGAATTTATGAATGCTCGCGTAGCCATACACCTGCAGGAGGAGCTGAACAAGAGTCAATCAACCTACCGAGGTCTGCCCGCATACACCAACGATCTGGAGTTGCTCAAGTCCGCACTCGACTATCATGTAGCTCGGCTACAGGACGCCCGTGAGGAAGAGCTTTTCATCGACGGGTTCAAGAAGATCAGACTGTGATTCTTACAGTAAAAAGCCGAGGCTGATGTCGTTCGAGACGATTCGACAAGGCCATTGACACATGTCTCTCAACCCGGGCAGAATGTCCGATCGAGGCAGTCAACAATGCTTAAAACATTTCGCAGACGGCCGCGAAATGAGATCAGGCGAATCTGCGGCATCCGAAAATCTGCATGGTGTAAAATAGTTTGCTTTGTCTTGTCACTTGACATGATGCTGCTAAACAGAGCCACCTCTACCTTTTGAGGCTTTGTAACATGCTGCACGCCGGTTCTCGAGAAATGGTATCCGTGTGATCACACGGACTCATCCGAATGAGCTGAATTTCATGTTACGATCTCGTCGTACACGTCGTCGAGAGTGCAGAACTTGGCCGCTATGGGAGCCGATTAGGGTGAAGTTCGGACGCCGAATGACACGGTCTCTGAGGCGGATATGAAGCCTGCAAGAAGGCGGGTAGGCGAGCTCGAGGACTTGCATCCGTCCGCCGTGATTGCTCCATCTGACACGGCCGGGATGCTAAATCCGATCCATATCGTAGCGAACGTCGGTGGCGACATCCGTCGAATTCTTGCATTCGATGCCATATACAGTACGTACGGCAGTTGCATTCTGGGTGGGAGATCTTGGATCGGACCAGAGAATAGCAAGCCCGGCCATCAGGGAAATACTTGGCCGGTGTGGACCTCGGATGGCCTGCGATTGAAACGTGGACCGACTTCATCTCGTATTCGGCTCGGTCTTCGGCAATCCGATATGAATTGTCATGCCTGCAGGCAACAGTCGCCTTTCCGGAACTCACACACTCATTATTCTTCTCTTGTTCAAGTCGCCGCAGCTGCAAGGTCGTGTATGATGCCCACGCCATCTTTCTATCTCGCTTGGTGTTTTGAGCTGCTCTTTTGCTGCTCTTTGTGAGGTCGCTCAGATCTTTCCCGCCGGCTCAATAGATCGGCTCTGTGTGTCGAACCAGGATAATGAGAAAGGGGGCTTTGAGCGGTGGGAATGTCGGACAGCCGCCTCTCCATTCATCCCATTTTTCAATACTTACTTATTTATTATTATTATTTCGCGGAAATACGTAGGTGAAGCACGAAAGGTACAATGAGGCGGACTATAGTGTCCGTCTTGTTCTTCGGCGTTCCAAGACTGGCGGCAAAGATCGTAGAGACATTGCTCTGCATCTACACTGGACGGGATACTTGAGATATGAAGTATGGAGGGCTCGAGAAACTTTACCGCGATATCTCGCGTGCGAACCTGCCCAATTCCGAGGTACGGAATGAGGGCTTGAGAGTGTCCGACCGTTACTACGTCTACCGACAAGCTCGAGCTTCTTGCTGGACCCTGAAAAGCTTAAATATCAGCACGAGCGGGAATTCTGGACCTGTCTCCCCTATCTTCAACCAAGTTGCTCCCTTTCTTCCCGCCTGACTTGCTTGTAAAGCATTCTTACCCCTTCTCTCAAAGTGAGAGCTTGACACAAGCTTGAATTTTGCCTAGAATCAGTACCTTTCCTCGAAAGAACTTGGAGCTATCATGATGATGGGTTCTTTTACACGATTCGGACTGGCGACCCAGCTCCTTCTGGTCCTCCTGACTGCCACAGTAACAGTGCTCAAGGCTGCGCCAGTGCCAGGAGCAGAGCTTGACATCACCGACACCCTAGAGAAGCTTTACATCTCGACTGAAGACACTGTTCGATCACTTCGGGAACAATTACACCTTCACAACATCGGAGGACGTCCAAGCACTCCGGACACTCCGATCCGTCCAAACCTCCCAGACCTCCCGTTAATGTGGGACTCGCCACCACTACCGGGCCATCGAGCGCCACCTGTGGCACCTCCTCCCTCGCCCGAGACAGGCGCCAAGAGAGACTCGTAGTTGTCTCAGCTGCAGCTTCTGGACGCGAGCATGGTCGAAGTTCAACTAAGCAAAAACCACATCTCTACGCAATCATTTTTTTTCATTTCCCCAAAATTAGCTCAGGTGACCGTACCACCCTCGCCTTTCACTGCACACCGTCGCCACTCGTTCATCGCTGTGTAGGCTGTTTACTGTCAATTGTACCTCTCACCCCTCTCTTGTGTCTTCCTCTGTGTCTGTCTTGACAGCGTCTGTGACGCCGCAACCTATTTTCTCTTTTCTTTTTCTTTTCCTTCTTCTTTTATCCTGATAGCTCGACGTTGTGTTCCAACTTTGCGCAATCGTACGCGCTATCGTCATAACATCATGATTGCACTTTGGTCTGGAAACGCATTATTCTTCTGCCAATCGAGTGATGATCAGAAGAAAGAAACAGCCTTGATGGGATGGTCGGGTCTTATTACGCAAGTCGATGCCCGGTTTGCACCATCCTCGTGGAGGCTACGTCGGCACGCAGCACCTCGTTCGTCAAAGCAATGTGAAGCAAAGCGAGGTGGGCGAAATGCAGCAAGGAGCCGGTGAAGCAGTAGCCGGCAGCGTCGAGAGCCTGGACTTGTGATAGCTGCAGTGCTCATCAACCTTACTTTCGACCCACACCTCCGAAACGTTCATCGAGAACGTCTGGTGCAGGTCAGCGCCCCATCTTGACTTGTATACAGTCTGCCAACTTACCAGGAAGACTCGGAGAGTCCACCGCTGTACAGCGTCGACAAATGTGCCACCGTTGATCTGAATAGAAAAAAGTGACAATCGCACAAGCAAGTTGAACTACTGTTGACAAAACCGAACCCGCCGTTGTCAGTGGCGTCTTACGCAATTCATATGGGGCCTGGCCCACAGCGCAAATGGCTCCGAGTGTGGGCTTGTTCTAGCCTCTACAATCACGTCGAGCGACACGCTTGCGGCCGACGCGACACCGAGCATCACTGCCGACATGCTGTGACGGATTGCACAGTCCTCCCCCCCTCCCGTCGTACAGCCCATTCTTGGCGGGTGCTGAGATCACAAGGTCGTTACGGATATGAAGGAACCGTTCCAGTGTGGCACGACTCGGCTTGCATACTTGACCACGCGACTCTGATTTGGCTCGAAAGATGATATCGCTTTACGTTTAGTGACGGCTTGGCCGATCAGCAGCGAGCCTCTTATCGATGTGTTTAGCCGTCCCGAAGCGAGACCTGATCCCCCTCAGCCCTTCTCGAGCCATTCTACTGCGGCTGTCACTACACGGCAAGCCCAGGAGAGCCTACCGACTCGTGCCACGAGACCTTGGCCGGGACAGCGCAGGCATTAAATAGACGTGGCTGCTAGATTGTTCTCCCGCCTTTGGCCTCATGCGTTACCGTCTTTGCGCTCCTTCCCCTCTTATCCCTTTCATTTGGTAGCGCACGCCAAGGCCAGCTACCCGTTTTTTCTTCCTGGCCAATATATATCCGCTGTAGCCACTCTTGTGTATCTTTGCCAGACACTGACGCCACATTTTAGCTCATTGGGTGGCTTCGGATCGACGGAGGGATCGGTTTTGATTCGGTCGGCAGCTGGATCAACCACATCTTTAGAGGCGACCCTCGGGAGGCTACCATTATTGTATAACGACCGACAAGCGACGCTGCTCCGCATCCTGAATCATGAACATGAACATACACAGGAACATGAAGCAGAATCCTTTTAGGCTTGGCGCACTGCTCGTAGGAGTTTTGCTGGCGGTCGTCGGCGTGTCGACAATGCCACTTCCCAGCCCGTCCGGCAGGGAGCAAGCCTACGAGCTGCTGGACCGACTTACCGACGAGGCCTCCAAGCTGCTCCTCGAGTCAACTGGGCCGGCCGAAGCTGCAGCTCGTCGAGCCGCCGAGAGTCCAGTGGCCTTCTCTCGGGCCTCTCGAGTCTCGTCACCCAACGTCGACTTGCACGGCTCGAGTTCCACTTCTTCCGTCCGTTCGCCCAACGATTCTTTGTTTCCAGCTCGCTTTGCCATCTCACCCGAACACCCGCCCTTCTCGCCCGTAAACAACTTTCGAGCCGAAGAGAGAGAGGTGCCGCGTGACGCGCCGGCCAGCCTGTATCCCAACACTCATTTTGAGGCCGACGCTCGCCGTGGACGCGCCTCGCCACGTCCCGTTCCTCGAGAGTCTCCGAAGCGATGGAGCTTTTGGAAGAAGAACTAGGCAATTGCACTTTTGACCACCAACAACCTGCACACGGGGGGGTGAATGTAGCATTCACAGCCTCTTGCTTCCTCGTCATCGAAAGCACGCACTGCAGCAGAACAGAACCTCGTCCCGTCACAAAAGACGACAAAAACAAAAATCAAACGTTTGCAGAACGGTACCCAAAGAAGAAGAAAAAAAAGAAAGAGAAAAGAAATGTATAAAAGAACAGATCCAGATTTCGCGTATTTGTTTGTGCGTGTGTGTATACAGAGAGAGAGAGAGCGAGAGGGTCTGAGAGATGGTGAATCGACATTTCCTAAAGGAACGTGTGTGTGTGTGTAAATAGAAAAGAGGGCGTGGGGGGTCAAGTGTCACTAGGGTTACAAAGCAAGACCGAGTCCGCGAAAGACGAGTTCCAAGTGGCGTTTGTTACGAGTTCCAAGGTGGTGGACTAGGTTATTGATTACAAAAAAAAAAGAAAAGAAAAAGGGAAAGGGAAAAGGGAAAAGAAAGAGGGTGAGAGGGTGAGAGGGTGAGAGGGTGAGAGGGTGAGAGGGTGAGAGGGTGAGAGGGTGAGAGGGTGAGAGGGTGAGGGGGGGAGGCTTTTTTTAGATGGAAGGAGAAACCCAAAAGGAAAGAGCAGCAACAAAGTAGAGGGAGCAGAGCATTGCGCCTTCCATGTAGTTGGATTTGCCGTCCTGGACGAGCGTGTTTACGAGAAAGACGGCGGCGACGAGGATGACGGTCTCAAAGGTCTCAAAGTAGAGGGTGAGGGGCTGCGAGATGGCCCAGCCGACGAGCACGAGGATGGGGATCATGCCGACCGAGATCTGGATGGAGGAGCCGATGGCGATGCCGATCGAGATCTCCATCTTGCCCTTGGCGGCCATCCAGACGGCGGTGAGGTGCTCGGCCATGTTGCCGACGATGGGCAGGAGGATCACGCCGATAAACGCCTTGGGGATGCCGTAGTCGCTCGCCACCTCGTCGATGGCGCCGACGAGGTAGTCGGCGTTGAACGAGGTGAGCACCGTCACGCCGCCCAGCGCAATCATGGCGGCGGTGGGCGACATGTTGGCCTCCTCCTCGTCGTCGTCCTGGTCCTCGGCCTCGTAGAGGAAGGCGTGGGTCTTGAGCTGGAAGACGAGGTAGAGCACGTAGATGCCGACGAGGATGAGCGAGGTGCCGCGCGAGATAAAGAGCAGACCGGCCTTGTCCTGCTCCTCGCCGGTGATGGGGGTGTTGAGCAGCGCCAGCGTCTCCATGTCGCCCTTGAGCACGGTGCTGGTCTTGAGCGACATGTGGTAGGCAGCGGGGATGACGAGGGTGATGCAGCCGAGCGTCATGATGGAGGCCGACGCCTGGGCGGCCGTCTGCTGGAAGCTGTCCTCGGCACGGTAGAGGCCGCCGGCGACAAACGACATGCCGAGGACGAGGAGGATGTTGCTGAGGATGGAGCCGATGAGCGAGGTCTGCACAATGCGCAGCTGGCCCTGGATGAGCGCCACGATACCGACGATGAGCTCTACGGCATTGCCAAAGGTGGCGTTGAGCAGGCCGCCGAGCGTCTGGCCGAGTCGCAGCGAGACCTGCTCGGTGGCATCGCCGAGGATCTTGGCCAGGGGGATGATGGCGAGAAAGTTTAGGCTAAAGATCCAGATAGCAGGCCAGTGGAGATGCTCGGCAATGATGCCGAGGGGCACAAAGACGAGCATGACGTTGATCCACGAGCAGGTGAGGATCCACCAGAGCGAGGTGACCAGGTTGGGCTGGCCGGCCGAGTGGCCCTCGCCGTGGTGGCTGGGCAGATTGGACGAGTTGTTGCCGCTGCCATTGTTGCTGCTGCTGCCCACCAGGGGCGTGCGTTCGTTGGCAGGCATGATAGACGGCTGAGCGCTGTCTGTGTGGGGGAGGGGCCGTTAGGAGGATTGTTTGGAATGCCGTCTGACTACTGTATGCCGATGGACGTTGGTTGGGAGACAGGAGCCAAGCGCACCTGCAGCAGTTCGAGTGGAGGTTTCCGAGTGTAGAAGTGTAATTTGTGCTCTGCCTCTTTGCTGTTGACGTCGTGGTGATCGTTGTCGTCGTCCTTTGTCTGTGTCTTGATACGGATGATAGCGCGAAAGGCACAGTCAGATTATGATTACAAAGAGACACCGTCGAGGAAGAAAGGAAGCAAGGAACGGGATGTGAACAGGACAGGGCAGGACAATCAGCGGATGGAGGCAGCGTTGGGAGGGTTTATTTCTGGCTGTGGGTCGGAATGGCAGGCAGGCAGGCAGGCAGGGCTTGCAGATCCGTGGTGCTCGTGCATAGAGAAGCAAGAGCACATGCCTTCTGTACTGTACTGTGCTCTACTCTACTCTACTCTACTCCTACTTGTAGAGTGGCCTCATTCCAGACCAGAGCATTGGAAGGCGGGGCAGGGCCGAAGGGGGCAGAGGATGGGTCAGCAGGGCTCTTTTTTTTCTTTTTCTCTTTTCCTGAAGCGAGAGACAAGGCCAAAGTGGTACAGTAGAGTACAGTAGGTAAGTGGGTATTCAGTGGAGGATGTACTGTACAGTGACAACGCCCCCCCTCTAGTGTCTGTGCGAGGCAAAAACATAAAAAAGCAATGCTGCATACGGCAAAAGAGCACATGCACTGAGTGAGATAGAGAGAGAGAGAGACAGCGACAGCGGCGGCGGCGGCGGCGAGTGGAATGGGCAAAGGGAAAAAAAAGAAAACGAAAACAGGGCATAAAATATAATAAATGCTAGCTAAGTACTGTACTGTACTGTACTGTACTGCAATTTAGTGAGGAACGTGCGGTGCTTGGCAGGGCCCATCAATCAGCCCCCGCGCCATTGCCCGCCTACTGTACAGTACCACTCTAGCCGCATTGCATCGGAATTTCAAAATGCCCTACAAGCACTCTCTTGTTTTACAGTACTGTACACGTACTACTGTACATTATACTGTACTACAGCAGCACTGTACTGTACTGTACATCCGTTTGG
Source organism: Testicularia cyperi (assembly GCA_003144125.1). Taxonomy (NCBI): domain Eukaryota; kingdom Fungi; phylum Basidiomycota; class Ustilaginomycetes; order Ustilaginales; family Anthracoideaceae; genus Testicularia; species Testicularia cyperi. Next base: position 1,358,697 of record KZ819190.1, read on the forward strand.
TTGGTTGGTTGGCAGCCAGGTCCATGTTTTCATTGTTCCGAACCAACGGTCAAGTTGGAGCTCAATAAGCTCACGGCAGATTCAAAGACAGACAGATAGCCCTGTCCTCTCGGGGGGATGGACAAGCTCAAACCCCACCGCCAATGCCCACACTCGGTTTCTCTCCGACCATTCTTCTTCTTGAACCACTTGAACTCAGTCAGTCACGTTTTGAAAGGGGGAGGGGAAAAAAAACAATTAAAATCAAAAAGGTAAAAAAAAAACAGACTCCTCATTAATGCTGTGATTTGCAAGTTGCAAGATGCGTAAACCGCAGGCATATATTGCACTTGCACGAGAGAACAGCAGTACACTACTCGAGCACCCTGTACAGTACTATATACTACTAGTGTACTACTGTTGTACCTATTCCAACTGTGCTGTATCTCTCGTGTGTTGTATGGAGCACGTCTACGTTGCGCGTCACTGTTACCACAAGACGGGTCGCGTTGCAACCGACCAATCCCGCAACCGATGACGTTTCTTGGCATTGCACACTAATCTCGCTCTGGCTTTTTTTTCCCTGCATCGTCAAATCGGGAAACAGTGAGAAAGAGAGAGAGAGAGATGCAAGAGAGGGAGATGGACACAGAAAAAAAAGAGCGCGCCTTGAGATCGCGACACGGGTCTGACTGAGACTCAAGCTGCTCCCAATTTAGCGAGATACGACACCTCTTCTTGAAGTCCAGTCTAACATTCCAAGTTCGCGGCGGCATCTTAGATTCGACATGGTTTCAGGACATTCACGCGCCCCGATTCAGTACTGTTCTCAGCACACACACAAAAAAGTGCCTTTCATCTCGCGCAACACATATTCAAAGCCCAACAGTCGGCAACAGCGAGCCAACCAAAAGGCAAGGATAATGATAAAAAAAAAAGAATAGTATGGTATCAGATGTCGAAACTGGAAAACAGCAAGCCATGGCTAGAGCTACACGAGTGACCACAAAACACGAGAAAAGGGGGAGGGAGGGGGGGGGAGGTAAAAGAAAAAAGAAAAAGGGGGACGGGCTGGCTGGCGGCTATGCTCCACCCGCAAGCTCCACAATGAGTCGAGTGGCACACTCGAGAAACAGAAATGGACTGTTGACCTCCTTGCGACCCGCAGGAACGGCAGGGGCCAGCGACGGCTTGATGCGGGTACCGTCGAATCGACGCTGGCCGCCGTGGTCGCCGTCGTGACGCATGGCCTCCTGCGTCGCCTTCATCGCCTGGTCAAACGCCTCCTCCAGCTGCCCAATGTCGATCGTCTGTCCAGCCGAAACATTGCCACTCGATCCTCCAGACTCGTCCCCCGTGCCCGTGCCCGTGCCCGTCTGCGCTGTTGTCGTCGCCGTCGACATGGCAGTGGTCGCATCAGCAGCATCCTCACTCGTCGGCATCTCTCCCGCCACCGCCGTGCCCGCCGCCTCCTCAACAGCCGGCGGCGACAGCGACCCGGCACTCTCGCTCTCGAGCCGCGTATATCCAACATTGCGGAAGTCCACCAGATAGTTGGCCGAATCGACGTGGTAGAGCTGCAGATCCATGCGCACCAGCACATGCCCCACCTTCCATCGCGTCTCGAGGAAAAAGAGCTCCTCGCCCTTGCTCCCGCTGTCGCTGTTGTGGTGCGCCTCGTCCTCGTCCGCCTTTCCGTCCTCGGCTCCTCCCGCATCCCTACCATTGCCGCTGCCACTGCCACCGCCACTGCCCGAGCCCGACTTGGACTTGCCCGGCGCCGGCTTGGCCCGCCACTCCATCCCAAGCACCTGCAGCGTCCGGTAGAGCTCCAGCATGATCTCCATCGGCGGACTGCGCGATCGGATGCCAAAGTGCCATCGCGATCGTGGCTTCTTGTGGATCTGCGCCGAGGGCGGTGCAACCACCGCAGCGCGTCCACCCGTTCCCGCACTGCCGGCTGTCGGCTTGATCGGCGTGCACTGCGGCCATGCAGACTTTTCGGCCGACGGCGTAGCGAGTCGCTCGGCCTCCCTTGCCCGCAGATATCCCGGCAACGACGTCTCGAGCACCGCGATCCGCGATAGCCTCTCGATCGACGCATCCTCGCCGTCGGTCAGGTTGCTCTCCTCGTCCGTCAGCCGATCCTCGTCGTCGCTCGCAAACGTCTCGTTGCCGTCGTCGGACGCATCCGGCGGCTCGACCGCACTCGTGTCCGCATCTTCGTCGAGCATCGATGCCGTAGCGTGACTTGCACCCACGGCACTCGGCTGATTCGGCAACGGTGGCACCAGTGCGGTATCCTTGGACATGGCGCGCTCGCGCTCGCGAGTCTTGCGCTTGATGCTCGTCGATCGGCCCATGAACCCTTCCAGTCCCTCGTTCCATGCGGGCGGGCTCTGTGCGAGAAACGTCTCCATGCCTTGTGCGTCCTTCATGTGATGGATCTGAAGCATGCGCTTGTGGTCGCGCACCAGCTGGTACGCCACCTTGACCTGGTTGTCGCCCTGCGCCGTGAGGTGGTACAGCACGCCGTCGCGGTCAAAGCCCACCATCTTGCCCGACAGCTCGTCAACGATGTCGTCGTCGATGGTGCCCAGATCGCCGTCGGCATGCGGATGACTCCCAGCTCGGCTGGTGGATGCCGAAGTTTGCGACGACCCCGGTCCACCGCTGCTGCTGTTGGCCATCGACGACGAGGTGCCTGGCGACGTGGCGTCCGAGGGCGAGCCCGTATCGGCAGGGGAGCCGGTCATGCCAAAGTCGAAGCCCGGGCTCTCGGCTGCGGGCGTGGGTGGCAGCGGACGCAGGTAGGCGGGCAGGTCGACGTTGAACCAGGGATGCTGGCGGATCTCTTGAATCGTGATACGCTTGACCGGGTCCACAATAAGCATCTGGCTGAGCAAGTGTCGCGCCTCTTGAGAGAGATACGAGGGAATGCTGTAGATGCCGTTGTTGATCTTTTTAAAGAGCGTAGGGATGTACTCGTCGTCGAAGGGCAGTCGGCCGCAGAGCATCACGTAGAGAATCACACCGCACGACCAAATGTCGATCTCGGGTCCCGCATAGAGGCGGCCCGAGATGACCTCGGGCGCAGCATAGTTGGGGCTGCCGCAGCTGGTCTTGAGGAAGTCGCCATCGGTCATGATGTTGGACAGGCCAAAGTCGCCGATCTTGACGTTGAGATACTCGTCGAGCAGCAGATTCTCGGGTTTGAGATCGCGGTGAACGATCTTGTGTCGGTGGCAGTACTCGATGGCGCAGATGATCTGCTGAAAGAAGCGGCGGGCCTCGGGCTCGGGCATGCGGCCGCGGTCGACAATGTACTGGAAGAGCTCGCCGCCGGCATACTCGATGACCATGATGATGTCGTTGGGCGTGGTGATGACCTCGTAGAGCTTGATAATGTGCGGATGGCGGAGCAGCTTGAGATACTGGATCTCGCGCTTGACGCGGCCGCCCATGTCGAGGCTCGAGATCTTGCGTCGATTGATGATCTTCATGGCTACGCGATGGCCGGTGAGTGCGTGCGTGGCCAGCTTGACCTTGCCAAACGAGCCTGTGCCAAGCGTCTGCTGGAGAATGTACTGGCCGATGCGGACGGGTTGCTTGCTGCCGTCCTTGCCGTGCGTGGACTCGGAGCGGGAGGCGACTCGACTCGAGGAGCGAGAGCTCGAGCCCCTGCGTGCGCCATCATTGGCATCAGAGCCCTGCCGCCTGCTGCGCGACGTGTCACGACCCGTCATCTTGACAAGAGTCGAACGCGCACAATCGCCGCGCTCAGACGGGGAGCAGATCGGATCGCAGCCGCTGGAGTCCGGCCAGTGTACCTGATGCTGCCGCTGTTGTTGCTGCTGTTGGTGCTACGATCGTGTTCGTTTTGATGAAAATATATGTATGCGTTCGAGTCGATGCTGCTGCACTTGATGATACTGTTGCTGAACGTGGAACGGCGTCGGTGCTGAAAAAGCGAAACGTTGCGATTGCTGCAAGGTAAATCCGCTACGGAAGGGACATGCCGGGGCTTGTATGCGGGATCAATTGGTGTTGTCCAGACTCGTGGAGAGACCAGATGCGCGTCGATGCGATGAATGCGGTGACGAAGGAGGGTCAACCCAGCCGGCGGCGTCAACCCTTGGTGTGCGTGATGGGATGTGGCCAGTAAGTATCAGGGATGCGAACGATGGTAATGGAGTGAAGACACTAGGCCAGCAAAGACGTGCGAGGCTCAAAAGAAGATTGCTTGAATGACGTTTGCGAAGGAAGGATCTGTTCGTAGAGTCGGATCAGATCAGAACGGATCGGCACAAGATGCTGAAGGAGACGCCGTTGCCGCTCGGGCCAGGATGAGGTCTCGAGACGGTCAGGGTTGCGTGATGATTTCTCGACGAAACTCTAAAGCTTGTGCTGACGCCGGTGTTGAGCTTGAACGCCAACTTAAGCTTGTCGGGCCCGGGTGCAGTATCCGCGGCCGGTTCTCGAGTGCCCAAAAGATAACTGACGACGGGTGTTGCAATTGGACGTGCTTGTGCGGCGGAGCTAAATTGCTTGCTTACGATGAAACGAGACACGATAGTCGAATGAAGTTTGTGAAGCAAGGGTTGGAAAGGCGAAAGGAGGCAGAGAGGATAGCGATCGACTGCGGTGGGAAAGTCGGGATGGTGGTGATGTCGACTTGCGAAGGCGAGATAGAAGGGAAGGGAGGAGGCGAGGTGGTTGAGTGTGTTTGTGGAGTCGGAGCAGTAAAGCGCCAGAGTGCAGCCCAAATTGAGTGTGTAGCAGATGGAATACTGTACAAAGTATCGCACAGTTACTGTACTGTACTGTACTGTACCTCGGTGAAGTCGGGGCAAAAGTCGGTATTCGGGAAGCTGGCTGGCAATTAGAGACAGGCAAACCAGACCGAGGCTATGGCCAATCGACGTAATACTGTACTAGCTGTACTGTACTGGCCAGTCCAGTCCTGATGTTAGCTATACAGTACAGTAGTACAGTGCTGTACTTGGGAAGGGGGAAAGTGCAAGTAGTTGGGAAGGGTCTGACGACGAGTGGACTTGCCAGCTGCCCGCAAGGTGCAAGGGAGGAGCGAGCCGAGAGTCGCAAGTTTGTGGAGTCGGGAAATGCGAGCAGCTGATACGTCCAGGGCCAGAAACAGATGTCGGTCGAGCGTTTCACAACTGTACTGCGCTCGCCAATTACTGTACAGAAAGCACCGTCAGTCTGGAATCCCAAGAGATAGAGCTCGCTCAACTGGGGAAGGGGCAGTACAGTACTGTAGTGGTGAGCGAGAGCAGGCTGCATTTGATTTGATGCGCAGGCCCAAAAGACAGAGGCGAGGGCGGGGGGAAGGAAAGCATGGAACAGGACAAACGGTTGCGTCAGTCGTGACCGTTGAGAAGCTGCAGGGTTGGCAAGCCTGTGGGGAGGCACATAGCACAATAATGCAGTACACTAACTGGCACTGCTATGCACTGCACTGCACCTCTCTCTCTCTCTCTCTCTCTCTCTCTCTCTCTCTCTGGTCGGGAAAGGGCCGCGCTTTCATGTTCGAAATTGATACTCAGAGAGTATAGTACTGTACTGTCCAGTAGCACAAGACGGTGCACGTCGAAACCACGCACAGTACATTGCAGCACATGTACTGTACTCCGGTTCTGCCCTTCGGAAAATGGCCAATTAATCAATTACGACGGTACAACAACAAAGGTACTCTCAGCACGACAAGCCGCAGCCAATTCCGCAATACAGTACAGTACATACAGAACAGTACAGTACAGTACAGTACAGTACAGTACAGTACCACACTACAGTAGGGCTGTATCCGAGCTGCACGGCGGATCGAAATGACCCACATATTACAGCTAGTACAGTATTCTGCCCCAGACTTTGCGGCATGTCCGTCTGCACAAATACGCATCTCACCCGTCCGCCTCCTCCCTATCTCCAACTCTCGCAGTTCTAACAGCGCCAGGCAACTTTGCCTTCTCTCTTTCTGTCTCTTTCTCCTTTCCGCTGCTTGATAGGCCAGCAAAACAAGCCCCATAACCGTATCGTGATGCTGTAGTTGACCACTCGATTCGTTTAGATATAGTATTAGCAGAAGCAGCACAAAGAAAAAACAAAGGAATGCAACGAAGCAAGAACAAAGTAAATAACAGTGATGGCTGGCATGGCACAACGAGTTGACGCATGCAGTCTGCACTTGGCCTGACCGTGTCTTGTCTCGAGAAACAAAACAGGACGAAGGAGATTGGGATGGCGTCGATGGAGATGATGGTATCTGTCGACAACAAAATAACAACGTTTTCGCGAAAAAGGCATCGCGAAAGCTTTCAACGCAGCACCGACGTCGCCAGCGGTCGCACCGGCTTGGTGTTTTCGAGCTGGAGCGCATACTCAAAGCACTCGCGAGCCCGCTGTGCGCGGTTGCTCCGCTGGATAGCCTTGCCGAGGAAGAGCCATGCCTCGGGCGTGTCCCAGCCCGAGCCCTTGGTCGTCGTCGTCAGCAGGCCCTCGGCCAGACTCACCGACGACAGGTCCTGCGCCTTGGCGCTCAGCGTCGCCTCGGCTGCCGATCCGTATGCGTGCGTCTTGCTCTCGTCGCCCGCAGTCGTCGTTGCCGTGTCCGGCAGCGAGCTCGAAAGCACCCGGCTGCGCGCATCCCCGCCGCCGCTGCTCGACTGCAGCTCCGGGAACGCCGTCTCCGTCGCATCGTTGCGCGGCTTGCTCTCGGCATCCACCAAAAACATTCGCGCAAGGTGCACCGACGCCGCCACATGCTGGCTCTCGCACGCCAGCGCCTTGTACAGTGAGTCCGTCGTCAGCCGCGGCTGGTTGCCGTCCATAAAGTACAGCGCCAGCTGCACCCACACATCGGCGTAGCCCGGCTGCAGCCGCTCCGCCTCTTGAATTGCAGACCGGCACTCTTTCAGCTGTCCAGCACGTCGGAAGCTTGCCGCAGACGCCAGCCAGATCTTGGCCAGCATCAGCGACTGTCGCTTGAGATGCTCCACGTATCTTTCCGCCACCGGCGTCGATCCGTTCTGTTCTGACGGCGCAAACTGCATGCCCGGCAGACCCACTGTCACTGTTGGCGGGCTTCCCGATGTCGACTTGGCCGCAAACGATCGCGATCGTGCGGATCCCGAGGCCGACGTCGCCGAGCGCGACAGCAGGGTTTCGTTGTTGCCGCTGCCACCAACCTGCGCCAGGGAGCCGTAGCGTCGCAGTCCGCTGAGATCCTTGGACACGCGGCCTTCAGCCGGCGAATCGACGGCGTTGGCCTGCGATGCCGAGGCCGAGGCTGCAGCTGCCGCAGCCGATGGGAAGGCACGGTGAAAGTACACAAACAGCTCCTTCTGTCCAGCAATGGCGTTCTCGACACCGTCGTTGATCTCTTCGAGCGCATTGTACGTCAGCAATAGCCGCATCACCGATTCGCTGCGCTCAAACGTCCTTGGCGGGTGGTCGACGCTCAGCAGCTGGGTAGCCGCCACATTGGCGGGAGCGTCGGTACTGTTGGCTCCTCCTCCGCGGCCAGCAGCATCGCCACTGTCGCACTCGGCCAGCGCCACTTCGGCCACCTTAAAGGCGTCCTTATACTTCTTCTGTGCGGACAGCAACAGGACCAGCAGGTGCCACGATTCGACGTCCGCAGGCTCCAGCTCCACGGCCTTGCGTGCCGATTGAAGCGCAGAGTGCACGTCGCGCAGCTCGGCCTGCAAGTATGCCAGCTGGTAGTAGGCCTCCGACGACTGGTCATCGAGCTGCACGGCGGCCGTGAGCAGACCCAGCGCCTGTGCCTGCAGCATGGGTCGGCGGATGGGATCGGCCAGCTGCACCGCAAGTCCCGCCTTGGCAAAGCCGCTGATGCGCTTCAGGCGGCCGACTAGCAGCGCATTGGTGGCAAAAGCGGGCTTGGTGTGGCCCGACTCGTCCTGCACCAGCTTGAGCGCCCGCTCAGCCACCTTGTCGGCCAGCTCGTAGTCGTTGCAGAAGCGTCCGACATAGTAGGCACCCAGGGCGAGCGTCTTGGCGTAGGTCTCGTCGTCGTCGGTGTCCTTGCTCACCTTTTCGCCCGCACCGGCGCCGTTGGCACCGGCACCGTTCGGAGTGGCGCTTCCATTGGCCTGCGATCCATCGGTCGCCTCTTCAACATTGGCAACCTGCTGGGCGGTCGAGCCGCCATCCGCCTCGCGAGCCTTTTCGACAATCTGCATGTACGACTGGAGCGCACGTCGAGCTTCGTCGTGGTTCTCGGCGGCAAAGAGCAGACGCACGAGGTAGCGAGCGATGCGCTGCGAGTGGAAGGTGAGCTTGACAAGGCCGTAGAGGATCTCGACGATCTCGTCGGCCTGCTCTCCGCCAATCTCGCCATTGATCTCCCAGCTCTTGTACATCTCGTCGGCAAAGTCAAGCACCGAGGTGTTGATGTGGCCTGCCTTGGGGAAGGCTGTGGACTTTTGCAGCGAGGCGAACGCCATCTTTTGAGCCGTCTGGGCCTCGTTGGACCACGAGACGCTCGGCGGGCGCAGGTCGCGGTAGGGCATGGGTCGACGCTTGGAGACAGTGCGCGAAGTGACGCGGACCGAACTAAAGAAGGGCGCCACACGCTTGGCAGAGGGGTCACGCAGCAGGCGCTCTGACTCGTAGTCACGGATCTGGACGCGCGAGGCAACAGTGGCCACTACTGCGAGCGAGTAGGCCTTGCTGCGCCAGTCGTCCTTGCTCTTGGGCGGCAGCTCGGGCGGGTTGGCGTAGGTGCCCAACTCGGCAGAGCGGTTGAGTACACGGAGGTAGTGGCGGTAGATGACATTGCGCTGCGGAAGGCGGAAGTCGGCGGGCCAGCGACCGGCGTGAGCCTGGTAAGAGCGAAGTGCGTTGAGGCTCTGCACCGGCTCTCCGGCACGGATGGAAAGCAGGGCGTTGCGGTAGAGAGCGACCTCGCCCCAGCGCTCAATCTCGTCGGCAGGGAGGCCACGCAGCGCGTTGGCCTTCTTGCCGCCGCGGATAGCCTCGTGGAGATCGATGGCTCGCGCATAGCCCGCCAGCGCAAACGGTGTGTAGCCAGCTTCGCTCTTGGAAACGAGCAGACGCTCGTTGGCCATGCCGTAGACCGCAAAGCCCTGGATGACGAGGGCCACGAGCGCACTGCTGTGGATCTCGGCCTGGGTGACTGCCTCGCCTGCGGTTTCCATGAACTTTTCGCGGTGGAGAATGTCGACGGCTTCTTCGTCCCTGCCGAGGTAGAAGAGCGCAAGAGCGCGCAGCGAGACGGCAGCAGGGCGGTTGGCGCTGTCGCCAAACTCGAGTACGCGATCGGCGAGCTGCGAGACGGACTCGGTGGACCAGCCGAGACCATTGACGCCCGAGCGCATGACTGGCGGGAAGAGGGTGGAGTCGCTCGGGCTCGGATGCGTGCGGTAGTCGGCAAGGTGGGATGCGTCGTGGTACTCGGCATCGGCGTGGAAGTTGTGGATGTTGGCCTTGAGTTCGTGCTCTATCGTAGCGAGCTCAAGGAGTACAGGTTTGTCAGGATTGTGCTTGGCGAACTTGCGCAAAAGCTCCTTGAAGGGCAGCGACGTGCCAGAGGAGCTGGGCTGCTCCTCGAGCCAGTTGCCGCGAAGGCGAGCTGCATCGAGCTCCTTGGCGTACAGATCAGCTTTGCTTGATTTTGACATGGCTGGAAGGGTGGGCTCTCGGCGCGACTCTGGATACAAGTCGAGGGTATATCTGGAGGCGGGCTTGTCTTTCTTGCTTGCCCGATGGTAGTCAGAATGGACACTTCCCTAGTAAGCTTTCCTTTTTGTTGCTATCGACTTGGCAGAGCTGTAGAGCTGCAAACCGAGTCTGTCACGGGTTTTGCGTCGTGTTGCGTGTTTGGAACCAGAGTTTGTACTGAAAGATGAGGCAATAGATACCTTTGGAAAGCTGAACGAATGGATTGAATGCGAGATCAAACGGCGTCGGCTGGCTGGTTCCGCTGTAACGCAAATACTGTCACAGGTATATTGTCCCGAGCAGAGGAGCAGATCAAAGAGCCGTGATGGAGTGGAACGGCTGAAAGAAGCCGCAATGGCAAGTTCGGATGAGCCTGTGCTCAGAAGTGAGGCTATGAGGGGGTTATGGTGGTGGAAAAAGATGTTTGATGATGACAGCAACGAGGACGGATGATGAGTAGCACGGGGGAATCTGGAGGCTAGAGTGAGGAGCCAGGAAGGAGAGGAAGAGAGCGTGCGGCAGCTGCAGGAGTGACACCGGGGAGTGAGAAAGTTGCAGGTGGAAACGGTCTGACCGCACACCAAACGGCCGCGGTTGCAGCAGGCAGGGAAAAAGGCGAGCCAGCCAGAGACAGACGGAAACGCAGAGTTGGTAGCCGCAACCGCAAGCGTGCAATATGCAGTGAGCTGCAGATGCAAAGCGGATCACGTCCGGCTCGAGTCTTGTGCTGCATTGCAATACTAATACAGTACAGGTAACGCGACGATGGGCTGAATGTCGTCAGTACAGTACTGTAGTACTGTAGTCGATGAACTACTGTGATACTACAGCTGTACAGTAGTACTGAACTAATGGGGCACCTGCCTCTCCATCCCATCGTGTGTGTCTCTGCGGTGGGGTGGAGTGGAGCCCACACAAAAGAATTCTGGGGATGGGTGAGAAAGCAGAAGTGTCTGAAGCGAGACTGCAAGTGCTAGCGAGGCGAGACCACACATCCACACACACCACACACACAAAGACAGGCGCAGAATCTCAGTACTGCTGCCAGACGAGGTTTGCACGACATGAGACAGATCGGGGTGCGCCAACTGCAGCAGAACAGAGCAGAGCCGCCGTGTAAAAAAGAGTTGTGCAAGCGAGCGAGGCAGGTCTGAGTACGAATTGCAGGAGCCGTTATGACGGATGGCCATGCAGTACCATACAGCGATACAGTACTGTCCGACACTACAGTAGTCGATCTACCGTGTGGGACAGTGCACGCACCAGCTCTACGCTTTTCTGTCGACGGTTGAAAGCTAGTCAAGCCGGCAAAGCCAAGAGGGGGGTCATGCTGCGTACTGTACTGTACTGGAAATTCCGAAATCGCCTTTCCTTTCCCTGCGCCTGTGCCTCTCGACAGCTCCGCAAATTCGTCGGTCTGTCCGTTCAACCGACCATGTTCGGTCGATCCGATCCTCCCTCGCCCTAGTCCTTCCACCATTGTCACACACATCGCGGCCTTCAAGTGCAGCCATACTTCGATCTTCACAGTGTTCAAGTGCTACAGTGGTCGATCTTTGATGATGTGACATCAACAGAGAAACGAGCGTGTGAACCACAGAGAAAGACGGAACGGAGAGTAGTGGGGTTTCATTATTAAACACTACTGTCCATCACCGTCCAGGCTAAGAGAGACGCTGTTCTTTCCTCCTTTTTTTGTGTGTGGGACAGCTTGGGCCGTTCATGGACCTCCTCAAAGTCCCCATCGGCTTAGGCAGAACGAGCACAGTCCTATAGGTGAGGCGAGCTGCGACTCTGGAACCGATAGAGTTCCATGTGCACCAGAACGAGATGGAGGAAAAAGTCTACAGGCTGCTGCAGTACCCAAGTAGGCTAGGCGAGCTTGCAAAAAGAGTACCGACGTTGCAGCTTGTACAAATCGGGGCCGCCGAGAGTGAGATTCTGTGGAGCCGTCAGACGCAAATACATACCGTACTTGCACTGGACTTTGTGGCGACGCGCGGGGGGGCTTGTGAAAGCGGCAATTCTGAAGTGGAAAGCCAAAAAGGTACAGTATTCAGCCAGCCGCGACCAGGCGTACCAGCAGTCAAACAATGTGCGTCCACCTCTCTGTGCCTTGGTCCCGCAACGTCCGATTCGTCCTACAGCAGTACGGTAGCTTGCTCACCAGGCGGAGCAGATCAAGCAATAGCGTCGACAGCCATCAGAAGCTCTAATCCCCCATTCCAGCCCCCCAAAGGACATGCATACAACACCGTACAGTGTAGAGAGGCGTATGGGGTGTAAGTGAGACACTCGGGCGTCGACCCGGAATTGGGAGCCACACACCCACTCGTCTTCCAGCGTCGGCGGTTACCCCAAGCTCGAGTTTGAAACTAGTCACCACCGACGCACCGACGAACCGGCACACCCCGCTTTCCGAACCACCGAGCCAACCAGCTCCCCAATACAGTACTGTAGCAACAGAAGCATGTTCTTCCCCGCAAAATATCACGGTTCCGGCTCTCCAAGGCTGCAAAAGTCTCGTTCGTCCGAAGCTAGTCAAGATGCTGCCAAGACCCGCTCAAGCCCAGAACAAGGTCGGCAGTACAGAGACTCCTTCTGTCGCGCTCTCATCCTTCCAATCTGTCAACCGGACCGCCCGATTGATTCGCAAATCCCTCCGCGCCTCCATCTCTCAGACTGCATAGCCGCGGAACAGCACGAGCTTCGACCCTACTAGCTTGACCCCCGTGTGCATTCGAGAAACAAGCCCATTTGAGCACTGTCGCGCGCAAATCAAACCGTGGAAAAGGAAGAAGGATTTCGTAGAGACAAGGAAACCAGGAAAGGATGGCTTTTAAAAGCCGGGAATCGTGCGAGAAAAAAAGGTTGGTGTGATAAGGAATATCAGACAACGGGAGGAGCAACAAACATCATTATATCGGCCAGCCCTAAGGAGGAAGTGGAACCAAAATCTTCGAGTGAAAGGCGGTGAGAAAAGGAGAGCAAACACTTCTGCCCTGTCACACAAAAGTCAAAGGCCAGCACACCTCCTCTACTGCTCTCCTTCCAACCTCGATCTCGATCCCCGACGGAGACAATGCACGCTCTCCTTCGGCTCAGATCAGACCGAGGTCAACTCATCACTGCGAGCGATGGATTCCCAACACAGTCTGTCCGAGGCCGTCGTCAAGGCGAACAATGTCCGTCACACAAGGTTGTGACGAGACAAGGAGCGAAAGAGTAGAAGGAAGCCTTCTTGGATTGTTCGCAGACAGTTTTAGCGACGGGGCTTTAGACTGGCGTGTCGAGGGCTTCGTTCATGCGTGATGGGTGCGTTTACTCCTGGTGGACCATCTCCTCCTCCTCCTCGATGTACTCGCCCTCGAGCTCCTCGTCCATGGCCGAAGCATCCTGGTACTGCTGGTACTCGGCGATCAGGTCCTGCAGGTTCGACTCGGCCTCGGTGAACTCCATCTCGTCCATGCCCTCGCCAGTGTACCAGTGCAAGAAGGCCTTGCGCTTGAACATGGCGCCGAACTGCTCCGAGATTCGCTTGAACACGTCCTGGATCGCAGTCGAGTTGCCGATGAAGGTGACCGACATCTTGAGGCCGCGGGGAGGAATGTCGCACTGCGCGGTCTGGACGTTGTTGGGGATCCACTCGACGAACTGGGTCGAGTGCTTCTGCTGGAATGCCTGCATCTGGTCCTCGACGTCCTTCATGGAGACCTTGCCTCGGAAGTAGGCGGCGCAGGTGAGGTAGCGGCCCATGCGAGTGTCGCAGGCGGTCATCATGTTCTTGCTGTCGAACGCCTGCTGAGTGATCTCGGGGATGGTGACGGCACGGTACGACTGCGAGCCACGGGCGGTGAGGGGCGAGAAGCCGACCATGAAGAAGTGGAGACGCGGGAAGGGCACCATGTTGACTGCGAGCTTTCGCAGGTCCGAGTTGAGCTGACCAGGGAATCGCAGGCAGGTGGTGACACCCGACATGACGAGCGAGACGAGGTGGTTGAGGTCGCCGTAGGTGGGCGCGCTCAGCTTGAGCGTCTTGAAGCAGATGTTGTACAGAGCCTCGTTGTCGATACAGAAGGTCTCGTCCGAGTTCTCAACGAGCTGGTGCACCGAGAGGGTGGCGTTGTATGGTTCAACGACCGTGTCCGAGACCTTGGGCGAAGGAAGCACCGAGAAGGTGGCCATCATTCGGTCTGGGTACTCCTCACGGATCTTGGAGATGAGAAGGGTACCCATACCGGCACCGGTACCACCACCGAGCGAGTGGGTGATCTGGAAGCCCTGGAGCATGTCACAGTTCTCGGCCTCCTTGCGGACGACGTCGAGGACCGAGTCGACGAGCTCGGCACCCTCGGTGTAGTGACCCTTGGCCCAGTTGTTACCGGCACCCGACTGACCGAACACAAAGTTGTCGGGGCGGAAGAGACCACCGAGAGGACCGGATCGGGTCGAGTCCATGGTACCGGGCTCGAGGTCGACCAGGACAGCACGGGGAACGTACTTGTTGCCTGAGGCCTCGTTGTAGTACACATTGATACGGGCGAGCTGGTCATCGCTGGTGCCGATGTAGTTGCCGTTGGGGTCAATGCCGTGCTCGTCCGAGAGCACCTCCCAGAACTTGGTACCGACCTGGTTACCGCACTGGCCGGTCTGAAGGTGGACTGTGGTCAGAAGCCAAGCGAGTCGAGCGAGATCGGGTCATGATTTGTGGAAAAGAGGTGGTCACATGCACGAGAATCATTTGTTGGATCGAGTTGGTAGAGAGGGCGAGCAATTGAGATACCGCCCGTGCGCCGACAGGATGATCAATCAAGCGGCGGTGTTTTTTGTTGGTCGAGCGGTAAGAAGAAAATCGGAGCCGTCCATTGTCGGATTGCGTGATGGACAAGACGTGAGCGACGGCAGGTTGTGCGGATGACGAGGCAGTGAGAAAATGTATAGAGAGCGAGCAAAAAAGAGCAGGTCAGCAAGCCTGTATGCTGCACGACTTGCGGGCGCCATACGACACTCTTTGCGACCAACTCCAGTATGTGGCTCGCTTTCGAATATCGTCGAGGCGTTATCGATTTTTCTTGGTACATACCGATTTCTCTCATCTTGAAGTTGGGTTGCGAAGGGTGAAGAAAGGTAGGTGGAGAAGTAGGGAGGGAAGAGGTTGGTGGTAGGGAGTAACGACGATGATGACGACGACGAGATCAGCGACAGAGATGGGACACAGGGTCTGGCGATTGCGGATGTGATCTGCCTCCCAGCAAGGGCCTCTGGCAGAAGATGCGAAGGGCAGCCGGCGACGAGCGAAGGTGGCAGACAGCGACGGCCACCCCGGGCGCGCGCGCGCAGGCACTGAGGCCCACAAAAAAGGCGAGGAATTCCAGGCAAGAAAGTCACACACACACGCACACGCACGCACTCAGAGCAAGCCAAAGTGTTGGATTCGGACAGGCGCAGGCGCGGGCGAGGATTCTAGCGAGCAAAAAGAGCACTCCAGCAGTTTCACTTCAGTTACAGTCACAGTGGCAGTACCAGCCCCAGCCCCAGCCCAAGCCCAAGAAGGAGGACAATTGCGAGAACACAGACGTACTAGTCGTTTGAACACACGCCGACAAGCGTACACGCACTCACCGCACCCACTCACGCACTCACTCTCCTATTCACTCAGTAATCCAGGCCAGGCCTGAGGACATTAATATTGAGTTCTCAGATTTGGCACGCACGCAACGAGTGGTTCTCGAGCCAACTCGCTCGAACGGGCACGCACGCGCTCGAGCAGTGAATAACAATAATCTGTCACGGCTTGTCCAACTAGTTCTTCCTTGCTTCCCTGCATCGCCAACAGTAAGTATCACTTCTGTGATTACTGGCTGATGCAACCGCTTTCTGCACACGCAAGAGCAGGCTATGTCAGCGCAGCTCAATATGAGCAGATCAGAAGCGCTGAAAATTGCTCGAAGCGCCAGTGTGTGTAGCGGGAGAAGGAGAAGAGAAAGAGACGGCGGCACTTTGCGGCAAGACGGAAGCCCCGAGCTGCCAGTCAGAACATGGGAGAGGAGTCGAGAGGAAAAGCGGCCAAAAAAAAAGGATCCATCGACTTGATGTCCGAGCTGTCACAACGAGCACACTCTTGCACACAGACCGCCTCGGTCCAAAATGGACCAAAGGCATCAGACCCGCGGCGACGAATTGCAAGTCTAGCAAACGACCCGAAAGTGTTGCTTTGGAAGGCCGCACGGAATTTCCGTTCCTCTGTGCTTTCGCTCGGGCCCCCTCCGTTCCTCTGGAGATGCGACCGTTATTTTCGGCGAGATGGCCACGCACTGGACTTGAGGAGTTTCGAATTGAAAGGCCAGAGCGTGACACTGATCAAGTGCAGTACACCGCTTGTTTTTGTCTGTGGTTTCTGTTGTTTTCGGGCGAGGAAGGGCGACGCGCCTTTGGCACGCGTAGCCTTGTCCATGTCACTCGGACCCTCAGTTGAGTACGGCCTAGCGCACGCAGCTACAGTAGTCGTTGCAAACATGCTCCTATCGCAGCGGCAGCACCAGCACAGACGCCACTCTGAAGCATAGCCATAGCCTAGCTAAATCTGCATCACTGTCGTTCTGCAGAGGCCACGACAGAAGCAGCTGCAGAGCAGGCTGCGCTCGCGCTGGTTGCCTTTTCTTTGATGGCCCTGTCTGCCCTCTTGGGCAGAGACTACTGTGCTGGACTTGTGCTTGCAAGCGACGCAAGCACGCAGGAATGCATACAGTGCAGCGTAACGTATGAAGATTACTGGGCAGCATACAGCGTACAATACTCTTGCTGTGCCAGCGGTCACAGCTCTTTGCGCTTTGTTGAATAGAGCTCAATCATGATTGAGTGCTCGAGGCTGAGCTTGGACCTTTTGCGCCGCGCTGGTCAAGTGTGGCGCGAGAGCTGAGGTTGAAAGACAGCCCTAAGATTTGCCGTATTCTTCGCCAGACAGCCGTGCGACCATCTCGAGAGACACAAAGCACACGCTAGTGTGACCACGTTAGCTGGCTGCCTGCGGTTTGACGGAGGCCGTCATCGTTGGCAAAACTCATGTGCGCTGTCGAGGACCCCATCAACTTCCTGGTGTCGGGAATGCTCGCCAACCTACCGGTGTAGCACTCGTGATTCACTCTCTCGGCTCTGTAGCGATCTGTGATTGATCAATTCGTCCTTGTAAGCATTCGGAATCTGAGTGCTTGCAGGTTCAGCTTCGCAGAGATCTGATCCAGCTGTGACCTCACGCTCCAACTTAGGTCTGGAATAGTTTGTGCGAGCTGATCTACCGTATATGCTACAGGAAAAGGCGAAGTCTGATTTAGGGTAAGCGCTGGCCTTTGTCAGATACATGGCAATCTACGGGTGATTACACCGAAAAGAAGCCTTGACCGCACCACTTTGAGAAATCACATCCTCCCTTTGCCTCATCACAACCGAAAATTAGGGTTGGCAGACAGGCTGAGAAGATCAACACTTTGCAATAGGCCTGGTCAAGGCCTGACAGCCGCTTGGTCTAGTTCAACACGACGCGTCGCGTGTCTCGGGCCAAGAGACAAGCTTTAATACAGGTCTAACATTTGATCCGTCTTTCTAACAAAGGACCGTCAAACACACATTTTTTTTTCCGTCCAATTTTTCGCCAGTAAATTTTACACGTTTTCTTCAAGATATATTGTACATGGCAATATTAAAAATGCACCAAACTTGGTGTAGCAGCGTAGCTCAAGATCCCACCGGCGACACGATCCATTTGAGCGACGCCCTGATGACAATGTTCACACACGGATACACTTCAATCTGGCTTCCAGAATCGAGATCGTGAAAGCGCGCCAACTGGCGTCGCTGATGGTATGATGCCGAACAACAATGTGGCTAAAGTACAACGGAAACGAGAGACTCTTGATAGAGAAGAGACACGGCAAAGAGAGACATTGTGGTGTATATGGTCGCGAGCCTGATTGTGCTAAGCAGAGTGCTACGCAGAAGAAATCTGTTTCACCGTAGCTGGCTCAGCTGATGGGCTTGATCTTGAAGTGAAGAGATGTGAGGCTAAAGATTAGACACTGTAATTAGGGCCAGGACGCAGAAACATAGCAACCATCAGGGCATCAGCATTCGCTCTTTTGATCCAAACCTCGTTAAAGTTGCTGAGGAGGCTTACCTTGAGATCTTGTACGAGATAGTACATCACACGGAGACCCTCTGGATCGTCGCTATCTTGGACATCGACCAGTGATCCGATCTTGGCCGTCTGTCGAGTGCAGTTCGAAGCGGCAAGTAGGGTCACATGATGTCCGAGGCCACATGGTTATCGCTGAGAATCAGTCACGGCTCCTTTCGTTTCTCCACTGTGTTTTCCGATCAGGTTGTACTCACCTCAAAAGAGATATGTTCGTTCCCGAGTCTGATCTCGAGTTCCTGTCGTCCGACCACGTTTCGTTTTGGCCATTTTGCGTCGTCCTCGCGCATGATCTCGCTATCCTCAACGATCCTCTTGAGTTCTTCGACGACTAGCGGGCTGATCCACACTGTGAGTGATAGCCGGTGCATTCAAGAAACAGAGGAGGCGAGGCGGTGAATAGACGACACAAATGCAGCAAGATTCATGTCAGTACTCTCTGCACAAGACCACATTGACTCAAGCAAGCCGGATCTAGACGCTTTCCACTCACTCTCTTTGCGGATCAAGCTATCGCTGCGGTAGTTGCTGTTGTTGGCATAACGCAATCTGCCTCTGCTGTATTCAAACTCGAGAAACTCGTGACCGTATCGACCTTGGTGTCCCGTGCTATGTCGAAATAGAATGTACCGGTGATTCGTCCGTGATCGGGTGTCAGCGCGCCGAAACTGTGCCAAGCGCTATCCTCAAGAGACGTATTGCGGAAACTCACTAGTACCGAACGTAAAAGTCCGACATGGTTGCTGACAGGATGTGCGTCTGCGTGGGTCGTTACTGGTGACAAGATCAGAGAGGGAAGGAAGTTGCGGAAGCTGTCGAGAAACTAGAAGACCGCCATGAAGTTTGAGAAGATCGGAAGTCGGGAAAGCAGCCGACAAAAAGTGGAGTACAGAGCATCCCAAATGCTTCGGGCCTGCATTTGGCTCCTCATGGACCCTTGATGCAACGGGCTACTGAACCTCCTCGCTAGTGACGGCAATCATTCATACCGCATGTCTGATTTGCTTCCAGGCCAGGCTGCAACGAGACGGGAATTGAGTACCATGGCTGCCCATCACTGAGCTGCTCTCAAAACTCACGATGTCGAGACCAGCCAAACGGAGTCGCTATGAGCGTCCTGATCGCGATGACGAGGATAGACAGACGGACGATCTCTTTGGCGCGCGAGAGTTAGCATCTAGCCTCAAGTCCAGTAGCAAGCAAACAGATCCTGTTCTGATGCCAGTGGCATACGAAGTCACCCTGAATCACGACGGCGAACTGAGAGACAGCTTCCGCTTTCACGAGGATCTGCTGCGTCCTGACTCGTCCGCACGCAAGACCACGAGACTAGTGCCGTGGAAGAGCAACGGAGCTCACGACGAATCTTCGAGAAGAATCTGGGCCGATCGCTACGATGCCATTCACCTGCTCGATCTGGTCCCTAAAAGAGTCGAGAAGGATGCTTGCGGAGCAAACTCCCTCCCGAGGCCCGACGAGCCTGGCGAAGCGGGTTGGTCAGACCTCGACAGCGACGTCGAAGACACCTTTTACCTTACAGAGGATGAGATCAGCCATCTCAAGCACACTAAACACCAGCTGAGACTGGAGAGCGAGCAAAAGGCCAGGCTTGAAGCTCTCGAGGAGGCCCGCGCCTGCTTGACAGCGGACGATGACGCCGAGGCCTCGGCAATGCGAGGACGAGGGCAATGCCCTGTCCATGAAAATGACTTGACAAGAGCCCAGTTCGAGCTGATGCAAAGGACGGCCGCAATCGTCACTACTTCAGCCAACGGAGCAGCACTGGAGCTCAAGATTCTTGCCAACCACGGCAGTGACCCGCGCTTTGCGTTCCTCCGCCCGGGTAGTACGAGGTTGACCCACCTGTGGCATCGACTGTGTCAACAAGATGGCTCTGCGCTCACGTATCAAGATGCAAGGCTGCTGGCTCAGTCTGCACCGCCCAGCTCATCAGGTGTGGCCGCGCCGCCAGGTATGGCAAGCAATTCACCAGCAACAGCAACGGGTCTACTGAGCGGATACGACTCCGACTCCGATTCTGATTCAGAGCCAGTGTCCAATACACCCAAAACAGCAGCACTGCAGCAGAGTACTCCATCGGACCCTTCCGAAGAGGAAAAGAAACGACAGCGGCTTGCTCGCGCTAGAGCGTGGCTTGCGTCTCGGAAAGGGACATCGACTCAGCCGCAATGAGGCCATTCACGCACTACGCATGGTGTGCAAATGCCAGAATATCAGTATCTGAGGCTCGGCACACTTTCAAGTCAAAGTAACGTGGGCCTATCAGGGGAATACAATTGAAATACAGAGGACAATGTAAAGCGAGGGAAAAGAGGAAAGTGAAAGTATGCAGTGATGGATGAGTGGTGTGACATATTGACGTTAGCACATGGGAGGAAGAACAAGCCAGAATTTGGCGGTAGCGGCGCAGTAACACGCCTTTTGCGGGTACATTCTTGTCAGAAGGAAGTCCATACGGTCCATCCGAGACTTTGTTGGAGAGTGGACTGGCTGAGTGCGCAGGAGAAGCGTGAATGATGTACAAAGTGAGAGAGAGTGTGTGCATGAGAAGGAATCAGAGTTGGAATGCGCTTAGAAGCCCATGCCACCCATGCCGCCCATACCACCCATACCACCCATGCCGCCCATGGCGGGACCCTTCTCCTCGGGGGCCTCGACGATGCAGCACTCGCTGGTGGTAAGAAGCGAGGCGACACCCGAGGCGTCCTGGAGCGCAGTCTTGACGACCTTGAGGGGGTCGAGGATACCGGCGCCGATCATGTCCTTGTACTCGCCAACCGAGGCGTCGTAGCCGTAGGTAAAGTCACCCGGGTTCTCGAGCAGACGGCCGACGACGACGGAGCCCTCCTCGCCAGCGTTCTCGACAATGGTGCGGGCAGGACGGGTGAGTGCGGCCTTGAGCATCGAAAGACCGAGCTGCTGGTCAAAGTTGGCAGTCTCGACGCTGCTGAGCGACAGTGAAGCCTTGAGCAGCGCAACACCACCACCGGGAAGCACACCGGCCTCGACGGCAGCACGGGTAGCGTTGAGAGCATCGTCGTATCGGTCCTTCTTCTCGCCCACCTCGACCTCGGAGGAACCACCGACCTTGATCACGGCAACACCGCCGCTGAGCTTGGCAAGGCGCTCCTGCAGCTTGGTTCGGTCGTACTCGCTGGTGGTGGGGTCGTTGATGGCCGAGCGAATCTGCTCACATCGCTGTGCCAGGCGGTCCTTGTCGCCCTCACCGTTGAGGAAGATGGTGTCCTCCTTGGTGATGGTCACGGCGCCAGTGGTACCGAGCATTTCGGGGGTGGCACGGTCCAGCTTGGTCTCGAGCTCGTCCGAGAAGACCTGGCTTCCGGTGAGGATGCCGAGATCGCCGAGGATGCTCTTGCGGTTGTCACCGAAGCCGGGAGCCTTGACGGCAGCGACCTGGAGCTGGCCACGGAGCTTGTTGAGGATACAAGCGGCAAGGGCCTCGCCGTCGACATCCTCAGCAATGATGAGCAGAGGTCGTCTCATCTGAGCGGCGGCCTCGAGCGAAGGGAGGATGTCCTGGAGAGCCGAGATCTTCTTTTCCGAGAGGAGAATGAGGGGCTTCTCGAACTCGACCTTGGCGGTCTTGACGTCGGTGATAAAGTAGGGCGAGATGTAGCCACGGTCGAAGCGCATGCCCTCGGTGATCTCGATCTCGTCCTCGAGGGTCTTGCCCTCCTTGACGGTGATGACACCCTCCTTTCCAACCTTCTCCATGGCGGTAGCGATGAGCTGACCGACGTGCTTGTCGCCGTTGGCCGAGATGGTGGCAACCTGGGCAATCTCCTCGGAGGTGGTAACGGCACGCTTGTTGGTCTCAAGGAACTTGATCACAGCGTCGACACCGGCCTGAACACCGCGTCGGAGATCCATAGGGTTGCAGCCGGCAGCGACGTTCTTGACACCCTCGGCGTAGATGGCACGGGCGAGAACGGTAGCGGTAGTGGTACCATCACCGGCAATTTCGTTGGTCTTGTTGGCGACGTCCTGGACGAGACGGGCGCCGAGGTTCTCAAACTTGTCCTTGAGGGTGATGGACTTGGCAACGGTGACACCGTCCTTGGTGATCTTGGGGCCACCGAAGGGCTGCTCGATGATCACGTTGCGACCCTTGGGGCCGAGGGTGACTGAAACAGCGTCGGCAAGGAGGTTGACACCCTTGAGCATGGCGGCACGTCCATCGTTGCTGAACTTGACCTCCTTGTGGGCGTTGGCAACGAGCGAGGTCGAGAAGGATCGGCCCTGCTGCTTGGCAGCCTTGCGGGCCGGTGCGGCGGCGTTGCGGAGAAGCGACATTGTGGTCCCTTTGTGAATGATGGTGGGGATGATCGAATAGGAACCGGACTCTTTCTGACGTAGAGAAAGAAGGATAGACTAGAGGTCCGGACAAAGTCGAGAGAGGGATATGGGATGGATGAGAACGTGTGGGGAAGGAAGCGGTTGCCAAAGGGAAGCTTCTACTGTTCCACTCCGGCAAGTTCTGTCTTCGGAGGGGGGGGGGCCCAAATATCCGAGCTGACTGGTCGAGCAGGAGCAGAGTCCGGGAACGGGCCTGCTCGGCTCGCTCAGCGTGAGGCCCACTGTGGCTGCCAATCCGGTCGCGAAGAACTGCTGGAAGCACAACTCAGCTTCGAGTCCAGTTGCCCTGTCGAGTCGTTGCTCTGTGGGCATCTGTCTCTCAGTGTTGGAATTCTGGACTTTCTTCCAGCTTCCAGCTCCTGCGAGCTTCGCGGCTATTGTACGATGCACTGGCTCCACACATAATATTCTTACCTTTTTTTCCTTTTTTTTTTCTCTCGTCTTTTTGCCTCTCTCGGGCCCATTCGACTCAAAGTCATCCATTAGCATCGTTGTACTATCTCACTTTTCTCTTGTGTCAACTATCAAGGAGCACTGGTCGCTTCCAATACATTCCTTTTGCTTGCAGAATCCAGAAGCAAAGCAACTGCTACTAGTTCAGACAAAAGGAGCGTCGGGTCTGGGCCAAAGCAGTCGAAAACAGAAGAGAAAAAAAAAGTTCTGCAGGCTTCCGAGACGTGGACCCCTCTGCTGCCCCGCCACCCGGCCAATTCACCGTTCTCACTTGTGATTGTAAGGCCGAAGCCGCTTACGTGAAGTTAAGGGGGACGGTTTCCGATCACGACCAGGCACTGGAGCCGTGTCGAAGTTCGAGCAAGCCACCTTTTTCGACCCACCCGGCATTAGCGGGCGGGATAGCCCGGAAACATCCTCAAGACGCGGCGGGCTACAAACAACGTTACGGGGCTCTGCCCACAGCTCCAGCTCCACTGGTCGGCCTGTCCCCGCGACTTCGGGTTTGTACGCCCAACGAGAAAAAAGTGTCTGGAACCTTCCAGAGTGAGCAACACCCTAACATCACATTCCAGCTCCATCTCAGGCGCCGGCTCTTCCTGCCATGAATCCAATTCACCAGCTGCACAGCAGCAGCATGCTCATAGGAACAACATCAGAGAGTCGAGCTCGACCATGATCGTTTCGTGTGTGAGCATTGACAAGGTCTACGTAGCAGATAGTTTCTCGTAGCGTCAAACGATGCAAAACGTACAGTGTTGTGCACTGCCAGCTACAGTGGCATCTATCTGCCTTCCGATACCCGAACCTGTGGAATTGAAGCGTGGAGACGCCGTACCTTGTCCGGCGCAGTAGCTCGGCCTGGCCAAACCAAGCTCGAATCGGGCAAGCTCAGCTACAGTATTCTGGGGGTCCGGTCACAGTCGAAAAGTGGAAATTGTAGGTCAATTCTTCCAGACCCGCCAAGCGCACATAGCCGTTGCCCGCGTGCAGAGCAGCTCTCGGCCAACCAGTCCAAGCGTCACTTGTCCAATATCACTACACTTCCACTCCCTGTCACTGTCACCATTATTATCACCACATCCTAGCGTCCCTTGCACATCACAATTCAAAATGGTAAGTGCATCTCTCAGATGAAAGCTGTTCAGCAACAAGACGCTGGGGCTTGCAGGGTAATGCTCGAATGCCATCGATACTGACAGTGTTGCGTGACTGGACCTCCATCTCCACCCTCTTTGCGACCCGACTTTCTGCACTGGCCACGCTCGATTCGATACTCTTGCTCCTTTGGATCTCTTACGGCATCTTACACTACTACACAAACCGAAAACTGGCCTGACTCGTCTCTACGGATGTATTCGCACCACACTTGTCCAATAACAGGCCACTCAGTCCACCATCCGATCCATCAAGTCGGTCGTGCCGCTGCTCGACCGCGTGCTTGTCCAGCGTTTCAAGCCCGAGACTAAGACCTCGTCCGGTCTCTTCCTGCCTTCATCTGCTGCTTCCTCTCCCCTTCCCGAGGCCAGCGTTATTGCCACTGGTCCCGGTGCCACCGACAAGGAGGGCAAGGTCGTTCCCACCTCGGTCAAGGCCGGTGACAAGGTTCTCCTCCCAAGCTGGGGCGGCAACTCGATCAAGGTCGGCGAAGACGTAAGTACCTCTTTTGCCAGCGACTTGTCCCGTCGTGGGGTCGTGGTCTTTGTCCTGTGACCTGCCAGGACGAGTACTTTCGAAGCTTTCGTTGGCCACAGCTTCATCGCTAACACTTCTTTTCCTTTCTTGTCTTTTCTCCGCTTCGTCCCCATCTTCGCGATTGTAGGAGTACCTTCTGATCCGCGACTCCGAGATTCTTGCCAAGATCAACGAGTAAATCTGTCGCCAGATTCAATGAACCAGCATGTTTTATTCTTCCTTCTTTTCCTTGCAAGACCTCTCACTGTAACATCAGTCTCTACACGACCACCTCTCCACCCTCCGACTCGATTGCATACCTACACAATCACAAAAAGATTCAAAGCTAGAGAGCTGCAGCACTCGTCTGACCGCATCCAAGGTAGCCAAATCAGGGTATATATTTGCCAGATTCGACACAGCCGCGGAATAAAGGAAGCTGCGAAGCACGGGTCTGGAGATGCAACGAATCACGGCCGGCGAGGGTAGTGTCTGAGCTTCGACTGTGACGCTTTCAAGCACGTTTATCGGGTGATCCGGCGGTGGACTTGCGCGGCTGGCCTCCGAGACCGACGAGATGGCGACTCACTGCAGCCAGACCGCCAAAAGCGCCCGTCTCTAGTCCGCCGACTACGCCGACGAAGGAGCCACGGTTGCCAGGACCCAGCAGCGGCGGTCGCCTTGCCTCGCTCTGTTCGCCCTGGGCACTGGTGCTTTGCTGCTGCGATCCAGCGTCGCCCGCATTTGCCTGCATTTGAGACTCGCTCAGAGTCCGACGATGGGCTAGTGCGGCCGCCAGAGCCTGATCGTACGCCTCCCGTGTGATTTCCGTGAGCGAAGAGGTCTTGAGAGCTCCCACCAGCGAGGCGCCCATCCACGCAAGCACGTTAGCTGCAAACGCTGGCGCTGATCCGCCGCCTCCATCACCACCACCATCAACACCACCACCAATGCTGCCGCCCTTGTGGTCCCTTCCACCGTTCGCACTGCGCAATTTTGAGGCATCTGAAGCTGTGTGACCTGGCCAGGGATCGTTGAGCAGTGCAACCGATGTGTGAAGCAACCGACCACGAGTGTTGCGGTCGTCGGCCGGCTCCGCATTCAAGGCACCTTGGGTTGCCTTCTCCTTCTTTCCGCCCGTGGCTAGAGCATGATTAAACTTTTCGATCGACAGTGGTCCGCTTCTTTGCTCGGCCAGCTCGACAGCATGAGCAAGTTGCACACGGAAGCGGTTGGCAAAGCCAGGCAGCATAGCGGTGCCACCGGTCACGACGAGGTTCTGACACATGCTTCTTCGCAGGTCTACCGGCAGGCTCGCCAGTGTGGCGACGGTCATCTCGATGAGACTCGCTTCGTCCTCGTCGCCCGGCTCGAACAGCACTTCGGCCGCGCGCTCCCGCACCCATCCTGGGATCGCTATGAGGCCAGTCAATGAGCCTGGCGTCGCACCCGAGACCGACGAGTATCCGACGCCAGAGCCGACTGCGCCGTGCAGCAGGCTCGAAGCGCCCGGTGTCGCATGAATATTTTGAATCAGCGATGCAGAGTTGTTCGGATCGATCGAGTTGGGTGCAATAGCGTACGTGAATGGCGTCGCCTTGAATGTACGCGCATAGCGGCGATTCAGTGACTTGACCGCCTCGTCTTCGTCTTGTCGACCATGGTGTTGTCCCGATAGCGCCTCCCCCGAGCCGTCGATGACGGCGGTAGTAGTGTCATTGTTATCGCTGTGAGCACCGACGAAGAGCGCCTTGGCCTTGATGCCTTCCAGTATCTCTTCCGTGAGCATGGACTCTGTAAGTGCATGGGTGCGTTCCTTCAAGCTCCGATCCGTGCTCTGAATGCCTTTCTGAGCCTCTACGAACTTGCCATAACGGAGCAGTAATGTTTTGAGCCTTTGGTTGACTCTTTTCGCGGCGCGCGGCGTGGTGGCTGTATGGCTGGAAAGCGGGCGCCCGTAGTACACTGGTGTAATGGATGATTCGAGGTAGCCAATGTCGACAACGAGGCCAGTGATCTTGCCAACGGCAACGATGCTCAGCAACGGAGCGGGAACATACGAGACCGAGGGCACCTGAAGGGAGTCGAATAGGACCTTGCATAGCGCGTCCTTGACTACAGTGGGCATGAAGGGGTTCTCAACAATAAGCACCTTGCGCTGCTTGGAGTCGACCATGAGGTACTGCGAGAAGGCCGTTCGCAACAGCTGACCCAGCTGAGCCAGAAGCAGCGCTTCCCTCTGCCTCCTCTCCGCGTTGTCCGAGCATCTCGCAAAGTCGAGATCCCACAATGTATCTTTTTCGGGCGATGGGGAAGACGATCCGCTTCGGCTTTCGAACCGCAGATACGAGGTTGTCGGTTGAGATATCGAGACAGACGAGACAATGGCTCGCGGCCGGGGCTCACCACTGAAGCCAAATTTGGAGTACTTGCTGCCAATGTCTAGTACGATTCGATCTTCGGTGCCAAAGAGCGAGTGTCGGCGTGTCGCCCCAACATAGCCGGACGCCGCCGCTGCAGACGATGATGCTGCAGCCGAAGCCGAAGGCACTGCTGCTGACGACGAGCTTGCTCCCGAAGCAGAAACTCCGGAAGAGCGTCCTACCGTCGCTGACCGCGAAAAGGATACCTTGCGGCTCTCGCTCGCGGCACCGGACGCCGACGAGGATGGCAGCGAGGATCGCGACTCGCCCGGCCGCAAGGTTGCCGAGGACGACGACAGTGACATGTCGGTCAGCTGCCCTCAAAGCCGTTGCAATCAGATCAATAGATGGTGAGGAACGGTGAAAAGAAACAGACGTACAACGAAGCCGAGACTCAGTCAAACTGCAGCTACGGCAAGCTGTTGATCTCGCGTGAACACTACCCGTCCAGAAAAAGACCAACACTTTCACGGCGAAACCTAACACGCATGGCAAAGATGGGTGAGAAGAAGAGGAGCCCTTCCTCGCCCGCCCGCCCGCATGGCCTGTGCCACTGCAAAAGGCCGCATTGCCTCCACTTTCCTTTGGCCGCGCAGCTCTTGCTCGAGACCCTGAACCCCACGACTCTGCGTTAACCTCTACCAACCTTTCTCTTCCATATCAACACATCCACCCACTTACCTGGACTGTCGATTCACAACCAGCTACAATGTCCAGCATCGGAGTGCAGCCGCTGCCGCCGACGGACTCGACTCTGAGCGCCTCGCATCGGCCGTCGGCGCACACCCAGCGGTACGATCGTCAGCTTCGTCTGTGGGCCTCTTCCGGACAGTCTTCGCTCGAGAAGGCCAACATTCTCGTCGTCGGTGCCAGTGCGCTTTCGGCACAGATCCTCAAGAATCTCGTCCTTCCGGGGATCGGCTCCTTCGTTCTCCTGGATGACGCAAGGGTTCACCCCGCTGATCTCGGCGTCAACTTTTTCCTGCAGCCGGGCGAGTCCGAGGGCAGATATGCGGTCGAAGAGATGGTGCGCCTCCTAGTCGAGATGAACAGCAGCGTCGGTGCCAAGGCCGAAGTCAAGGTGAGCAATCTTTTCGATCTAGCTGCAACTGTTGTTGATGGAGATCCCGTGGCAGTGTAGCCAGATTTCACTGGGCTACTTGCTTTGACATCAACCCGCTTGCTGACTGTATCACCTTCTACGGCTTCCGGTATGTGCATCTTCGTTTTGTGTCCTTTGCAGGCGCCCTTGTCCCTGCTCGAGCTGGGCATCGACTATCTAGGTCAATTTACGCTGGTCATCTCGGTAAATCAGCCACTCAGCTTTGACCTGGCCCTTTCGGACCTGCTATGGTCATTGCGACCACCCTCACCTCAGGTTCCACTAATACGCGCTCGAAGTGCCGGAATGATTGGAGAGTTCAGCATCAGCGTCAAGGAACTCGGAATCATTGAGACACATCCGGACAGCGTTGTGGATCTACGTCTGACGCGGCCTTTTCCCGAGCTCGTTGAGCTAGCACAGACATTTGATCTGGCCACGACGGACTCGATGGAGCACAGCCATATTCCGTTCCCCATCATTCTGCTCAAGAAGCTGTCGGAGTGGCAAGCACAGAATGGCGGCAGCCTACCAACATCCAAGGACCGGGACGCGCTAGCCAAGTCGATCAACGCCGCCCGCATGCCCGGAAACGCCGATGCCGAGAACTTTGACGAAGCGATTGCGGCGCTGGGCAAGCATGTATGGAGGCCCATTGCTTCCAACGGCGTGGGTGGTGGCGGTGTGCCGGACGAGGTGAACGCAATACTTGGAGACCCAGCATGCGACCACATCACGTCGTCGTCAATCAACTTTTGGATCCTGGTGCGGGCGCTGCGCGAGTTTGTAGCTGCATCACCAACGCGGTCGCTGCCACTGTCGGGATCGATACCAGACATGAAAGCGACGTCATCAACGTACATCAAACTGCAAAATGTATACCGAGCAAAGGCGCTGCAGGACTTAGCGCAGTTCCAGCAAATTCTTTCGCAAATATGTCAGCAGAATGGCGTCGAGGGCCGTATTGGCGATGACGAGGTGGAGGCATTTGTCAAGCATGCTGGATATCTCAAGCTTGTGCGTGGTAGCAGCGAGCGACAGCGTCACGACGCGCCGAACCCTGAGACGGCCATGTTGGCGTTTATGGACCCCGTCAATCCTTGCACGTTCCAGCACCACATTGCGCTGGCCGCAGCCAACGAGCTTTTTGCAGACCACGGCCGATATCCAGGCTCGACGGCGGAGTTCTCATCTTCTGTGACATCGGCGTCTGCAGCGAATCCTTCATCAACGACTGCGACCTCCTCGACAAGTTTCCGAGGTGCAGGAACACGGCACCACACGGCCAGCGGCGATGGACTGGGTCGTGCGACCAAGCGACAAAAATCGGAGACGCCGACTGGCGATGGCGATGGCAATTCGCTGGACGTCAAGATGGCCGACGCAGATGCAAGCGGTGGCGAAAGCAGCAACTTGGCGGAAGACGAGGGTGCGCTGCTCACGATAGCCAAGAAGATTGCATCGGGCAAGTACAACGTCGAAGCCGAGAGCGACGAATGGGAGAAGGTGGAGGAGAGCGTCAAGGAGCTGGTGCGCTCGGGACACTCAAGCCTTCCGGCAACAACGGCACTGCTGGGTGGTGTGGTGGCTCAGGAAACCATCAAGCTTATCACCAAGCAGTACATTCCTGCCGACAATACTGTGATCTACGACGGCATTCAGCAGGCCATTGGCGTCTTCAGAATATAGAGTAGACATGCCAGCAATCTTCAGATTCAGCACATGCGAATACATCCTGTGATGATGCAGTCTACATTTGGTCGTCGCATAGTGTCTTGTCCGATGAAGGAAACATTCTGTGGCTACTGTGCAACATCGATGAGCAGCATTTAAGAGAGGTTGGTGCGAAAGCAATAGCTAAGTTTTGGCCAGACAGCAGTCCAATGAGTGAGAGAATGTTAGGCCAAGGTAGAGAGCAAAAGCAGGAGTTGCACGTGATGATCAGGTGTTGTGGTGACTTTGCGCGAAATCCAGAGCTGTGGTGCCTCGGTCGGGGCGCGTGTGTTTTCCTGGCGGCGGTCGTAAAGAGGGCGCGCCGCTGCACCGCATCATTTCCCGAGCTCATGCCAACCGAAAGACCGCGGTGTGAAGCGTCTGCGAGCGCATGCGCAGCGCATTTACTCATGGCGAATTGAACCGTGGTCAGTACTGTGCCTTTATTCACGACGTTTGAAGTGCCAAAGAACAAAAAAAAAGAAAGATCAACACCTCAGCTTTGGCTCGCCCCGACTGCCACAACTGTTCTGGCAGTCGAACAGCGTACAGGGTTGCAACCTCAAGGCGCTATTACCCGATCTCTTCGCCAACTCTGTCTCTAGGTCACATGGCACATTGTCGCCGTCATCATTACCATTGCCATCAACATCACAATCACCATCACGGACGCCACACACGCTCCAGATTTCCCTCAACAGTCGGCTTCCTTGGCTCACGCTGCGCGTGTGAACAGCTGAGCCAACGGCGCGCGTCTTCGATCTGCGAAACTCGGAATAGCCGCATCACGGCGTACCCTTCCGAGCGCTTGCTGCTTCTTGTACCAATCGCGGCCCTCCACGAGCAGCACCGTCTCCCACTTGATAGCGTTCATTTGACAGCGGCCCTATCCATCCCAACAGAGGCAAGGGCCTCCTCGACCCTCGCTTCGTCCTCGTTTCCTACTCCTACATCTCGTCTACAATGCGTATCGAGGAGCTCATCATCGACGGCTTCAAGTCGTATCCCGTGCGCACCCACGTGTCGGGATTCGATGCCTCGTTCAATGCCATCACAGGTCTTAATGGTTCCGGCAAGTCCAACATTCTTGACTCGATATGTTTCGTTCTCGGCATCACCAACCTCACCGCCGTGCGCGCCAACAATCTCCAGGATCTCATCTACAAGCGTGGGCAGGCCGGCATCACCAAAGCTTCCGTCACTATCGTCTTTGACAACACCGACCGTGCCAAGTCGCCCGTCTCCTTTGAGAACTGCCCGCAGATCACCGTCACCCGCCAGATTGCCATGGGTGGCTTGAGTAAATACCTCATTAACGGACACAAGGCCACACAACAGGCTGTACAAAACATGTTTCAGAGCGTACAGCTCAACATCAACAACCCCAACTTTCTCATCATGCAGGGTAAGATCACCAAGGTTCTCAACATGAAGCCCGCCGAGATCCTTTCCATGATCGAGGAAGCAGCCGGAACGCGCATGTTTGAGGACCGCAAGGAGAAGGCCATCAAGACCATGACCAAGAAGGACCAAAAGGTCAAAGAGATCACCGCGCTCCTCGAGGAGGAGATCACACCCAAACTCGACAAGCTTCGGGAAGAGAAGCGCTCCTTTCTCGAGTATCAAAAGGCCAGCACCGAGCTCGATCGACTCACCCGCCTCGCAAAGGCGTACGAGTGGCAGCAGCTCTGCGCTCGTTTCGAGGAGAAAAAGGCGCTTGTCGACCAGAAGAGCAAGGACGTCGAGGAGCGCGAGCGCGAGGCCCAAGCACTCAAAAAGCAGATCGAGAGCATCGAACGCGAACTCGAACAGATCGAGCGCAAGAAGGAGGCCGAAATGACCAAAGGCGGCAAGCTGCAGGCCCTCGGTAACAAGAGCAAGCAGCTGCAGCACGACTTGGTCAAGCACAAGACCACCGTCGACTTCAAAGTCGGCTCCGTCGAGGAGGAACAGAAGCGGCTCCAGGCGGATCGCGATGCAATTGAGGCGCTGGCCAAGGCGCTCAAGGACAAACAGGCCTCGCTCGAGAAGCTCTCGGGCTCGTTTGCCGAACTCAAGGCCGACTACGATGCGGCAGTCGCAGATCTCAACAAACAAGACGAGCTGCTGCAGACGCTGCTTACCGGTATGGCCTCGTCTTCCAAGAGCAAGAGCGGCGAGGGCTCTGCAGGTGGCTATCTCGGTCAGATTGCCACAGCCCGTGCCGAAGAGTCGTCGGCGGGCACCGAGATCGAGCAGGCCAAGCTGCGCATCGGTCATCTCGAGAAAGAGGTCAAGCAGAAGGAACCCCTGGCCAAAAAGGCACAGAAGGAGGCGGCCGGTCTCATGTCGGACCTAGAATCGTCACGTGCAACAGTGACGGACCTAGAGGCCAAGCTCGAGGCACTCGGCTGGAACGACGACAAGGAAAAGTCGCTGCTGCAGTCCAAGGCAGAGTGGAGTCGCAAAGTTTCGGAGCTGCTGGAGCGCAAGGAGGCGCTCAAATCGAAGCTGGCAGGCATGGACTTCCAGTATGCGGACCCGGAGCCCAACTTTGACCGTTCCAAAGTCAAGGGCCTCGTGGCGTCACTTATCCAGCTCGACCAGGACAAGCATAAATATTCGACCGCACTCGAGATCTGTGCCGGCGGTCGACTCTACAATGTGGTCGTCGAGGACGAGCGCGTGGGATCCAAGCTGCTGGCAAAGGGCCAGCTCAAGAAGCGGGTCACCCTGATCCCGCTCAACAAGATCAACGCCTTTGTGGCCAGCGCCGAAAAGATCGGAGCTGCGCAACGGCTGGCTCCGGGCAAGGTGGATCTGGCGCTGTCGCTAGTCGGCTACGACGACGAGGTGAGCAAGGCCATGGAGTACGTGTTTGGCAACACGCTCATCTGCGCCGATGCTGCTACTGCCAAGCGTGTCACGTTTGACAATGCGGTGCGTATGAAGTCGGTGACGCTCGACGGCGATGTCTACGATCCAGCTGGTACGCTGTCGGGAGGATCCAAGCCGCAGTCGGGCAACATCCTGGTGCGGATGCAAGATCTGATCAAGGTGGACCGGGCCCTCAAGGATGCCAAAGCCGAGCTTGGCAAAGTTGAAGCTGAGATGCAGGCGGCCAAGGCACAGATGGCAAGCTTCAGCAAGGGCAAGCGCGAGCTCGATCTTAAACGACACCAGGTCTCGCTGCTCGAAGCGCAGATCAGCGGCTCCAACGCGACACGCATCATTGGCGAGGTAGAGAAAGCCAAGGCAACGATTGCCGAGCTGCGCACAGCCACCGAGACGGCCAAGCAACGCCAGCAGGAGGCGAGCAAGGAGGTCAAGCGGCTGGAGAAGGAGATGGAGGAGTTTGACCGCAACAAGGACTCGAAGCTCGACCAGCTCAAGGGCGAGGTCAAAGCCAAGAAGGCCGAGGTGCAAAAGCGCAGCGGAGAGATCAAAGCGCGACAAGGCCAGGTGCGTACGCTTGAGCTGGAGCTCGAGCAAACCAAGTCCGAGATGACGGCGCAGGAGGAGGCGCTGCGGGAGAGCGAGCGCCAGGTAAGCAAGGTGGAGCGAGAGCTGCAAGAGATGCAGACGGGTCTGGAAGAGCTGCAGGAGGAGGTGGACAAGGTGGAAGCCAAGCTCAACGAGGAGAAGGCGATGCTGTCGGGCTACGACGACGAGCTAACGGCACTGCGACGAGCAGTCAAGAGCAAGAAGCAAGAGATTGCCGACGGGGCGCTTGCGATCAAGCAGCTGTCGCACGAGTGCGAGAAGCTCACGGGAGACGTGAGCGGGCTCGAGAAGGGCATCAGCCAGCTCGAGAATCAGTTTGAGTGGATCGAGTCGGAGCAGCGCTTCTTTGGGCAGGCGGGCACGGCGTACGACTTTTCGAAGCACAACATGTCGGAGGTGCGCAAGCGCTGCAAGAAGCTCGAGGAGACGCAGCAGGGCATGAAGAAGAAGGTGAACCCCAAGGTGCTGTCGCTGATCGAGGGAGTGGAGAAGAAGGAGACGTCGCTCAAGACGATGCTGTCGACGGTGCTCAAGGACAAGGACAAGATCGAGGACACGATCACCGAGCTGGACCGCTACAAGCGGGATGCGCTGCAAAACACGTGGGAAAAGGTCAACGCCGACTTTGGCAGCATCTTTGGCGAGCTGCTTCCCGGCAACTACAGCAAGCTGCAGCCGCCCGAGGGGCAGGATCTGACGCAGGGACTCGAGGTCAAGGTTCGGCTGGGAACGGTGTGGAAGCAGTCGCTGACCGAGCTGTCGGGTGGACAGCGCTCGCTGATTGCGCTGAGTCTGATCATGAGCCTGCTGCAGTTCAAGCCGGCGCCCATGTACATTCTCGACGAGATCGATGCGGCACTGGATCTGAGCCACACGCAGCACATTGGCCAGCTCTTCCGCAACCGATTCCGGGGGAGCCAATTCATCGTTGTATCGCTCAAGGAAGGCCTCTTCACCAACGCCAACGTCCTCTTCCGTGCGCGATTCCGCGACGGTACCAGTCTTGTGGAGCGCACGGTCAATGCCAATCGCACCACTGCCGACGATGCGGACAAGGAGAACCGATCCACCGGTTCCGGATCGCGAGGAGCACGTGGTAAGAGTGCTTCGACAACGGCCAAGTCTGGCAGCGGTGCCTCGACGGGGTCTACACGACTCGTTGCGGTCTAGATTGCTACGAGATTCGCTCTGGAAGCTTGTGCAAGGCTCCCGTGCCTTCGGGTAGCTTCTCGTGCCCCTTGCATACCAACCCATGCCGTGTTCTACGATGTACCTCGTGTTTCCATTCTTACTTCGTGTTTTGGCGAGTCTGTCATGTAATTGTATCTCTCAAAGGTTTGTTGCTTCCAAATCCAAATTAATGATTCGGATGCTCGGACAGTTGAACGTGTGGGGAACGGACCCAATATTATTAACCTAGCGACATAATAAAAATATCATATTAATGATATTTAGTGAGGCTTCGTTCGGGTCTGGAGTGGACAAAGGAATTAATGGGCCTAATCCGGGGTTTGGACTCGACACGGAGCTACAGTAGTGGCCTGGTATGTGCAATACAGTACAGTAGTATACTGTCCAGTATTTGTAGGCGTGTCAGCCTAACAGTTGCTCGTCCTTCGCCTTTTTTTTTGGTGTTCGGACTTTTGCAGTTCCAAGGTAAAGCTTAATTCCGGCGCATCTAAGCACTCTGCTCGTACATAGTGAACCGGCACCAACATGCTGTACAAGTACTGTAGCTCCGTAAACTGCGAGTCGCTCCATGATGCTACAATACAGTACAGTACAGTGTACTGTATGCAGTACTGTACTGTACAGTACATGTTGCGGTGAGTTGGACCCTGGCTTGGCAATACAGTACAGCTAGTGCTGATCCGTGCTCGTCTTTTTTTCCTGCTGAAACCTACATTTAGCTCGCTTTTAGCTCGCACGTCTTCTTCTTGGCCTTTGCTCTCCTCGTCTTCTCCATCTAACTCCATACTTCTCTTGTACCTCTCCAGCCAAGTAACACGTTCCAGTAGAATTCCCAAGTGGCAAGACTTTCTCGCCCCGCCGAAAAAAAAGGCATAAATAGCGCGGATCTCTGGATCGAGATCCGCTTCCATGTCAATTTCGCAACCAACTCATTCAGCATCCTCTGCCAGCAAATCAAGCTCCACAGACACACACCAGCAACCGCGTCGCAAGCCGTTGATCACCTTTGTCATCTCGCTTGCCATTCTCGTGATAGCCATCGCAACTCGAACCTCATTGTTCTCGAACAACACCAACAACAACAGTAGTAGTAGCTACTTGCACAAGACCACAAACATGTCGGCAGCCGTCAAAGCCAGTCTTCACGTGACACCTCGACGCTGGTGGCAACGAGGCCATGCAGACCACGGATGGCTCAAGACATACCACACGTTTTCGTTTGCCTCGTACTTTGACCCTTCGTACATGCAGTTCTCCAACCTCCGCGTGATCAACGAAGATCGAGTGGCTCCCGGCACCGGATTTGGAGCGCATCCCCACCGAGAGGCCGAGATCTTTTCCGTGGTCCTCGACGGACAGCTCGAGCACAAGGATAGTATGGGCAACACCGAGATCCTCAAGCGTGGCGACGTCCAGTTCACCTCGGCAGGCACGGGCATCAGACATGCGGAGAAGAACGGCGGC
The DNA here is from genome assembly GCA_003144125.1 of Testicularia cyperi. NCBI lineage: Eukaryota > Fungi > Basidiomycota > Ustilaginomycetes > Ustilaginales > Anthracoideaceae > Testicularia > Testicularia cyperi. The sequence goes on from KZ819190.1 coordinate 1,394,485, forward strand.
AAGGGCGAGGTGCACTTTCTCCAGATCTGGTCCATGCCCAGCGTCTCGGGTCTCACGCCCAAGTACTACACCGCCACTGCCTCGGACGAAGAGAAGCGCGATACGCTTCTGACGCTCGTCAAGCCCATCGAGCGCCTCACTCCGGAACAGCGGAACAAGACGGGCTTGCTTCCCAAGGGACACGCCATCCCGGCCCACTCGAACCTGGTCACTGCCACCTCGATCCTGTCGCCCGGCAAGTCGGTGGAATTCACCTTTGGAACCGACTCGACCGCACAAGAGGGCCAGGACCGATGGGTCTACATCCACCTCGCTCAGACCGGCGGATACCGCTCGCCCCAGGACCACGTCAATGACAAGTCGGGCCTCAAGGACAAGCTCGCAAAGATCCAGTTCAACGATGGCACCAAGGACGTCGTTCTCGACGAAGGCGATGGCGCCTACCTCCGTGGCGGAAAGGCCGGTCAGACTCTGACCATCTCGAATCCATCTGACAGGGACGCCGAGTTTGTCGTCTTTGACCTCGATCCAGAGCAGTAAAGCGAAAATAACTCTAAATGCTTGTCTCGGTCTCTTTGCCCCCCCGTCGCACTACTCGCACTACAAATAATGCCTTTCATTGTTCCTCGGTATTGCCCCCCTTTCTCTCTGGATTGCAAGTCTTGTACTCTTAGGATATCTCTATGCTTTGTTTCGGTCTAGTTTTGGTTTTTTTTCTTTTCTTTTCTTTCCATTGCATCTCTGCATCTTGTCGATAATTCCAATACTGTCCTGATTACTACTCATGTCGACTGTGAGCTGCTATGTAGATTGTGCCTCTTGGCATTGGGAGTAGTGTGTGTGTTTGTCGTGAAACACCAACTCGAGAGCTTGGCGTTTGTCTGCTTTCAAATATTGGGCAGCGTTTTGAGGTCATTTTACACGGAGAAATGAGTATTCCACTTAACTTTCTCATATAAATTACTTACTTTTCAACCTTTTGCAACATTTTCGGAACTCGGCGCTAATACAGTACACTCGAAAGTGCGGGCCACCTCGACCCCACACAACCAACCAACACACCAACACCATCATCATCATCATCATCATCATCATCACCATAACACGTATCCTTTGCGACCCAACACACGCATATACAAAACACGCATTCCTGTTCACTCCCAACAAGACCCAGCACCCACATGCACATGCACATGCACAGCTGGCAAATTCCCACTTCCCAAGAGACACAAGCAGACGCCGCAGCTAAGGGGTGGCAGCAGCAGCAGCAGCAGCCGCGGTTGTGGAGATAGCTCGACCCTCAACATGTCGAGCTTGTCTCGTTCCGGCGGTGGTGGTGGCGGTAGCACAGAACGCATAACTGTCACCTATGCCGCCTCTCCTGCAATACTCTCTGCTCCGCTCACACCGCACTTCACCAACCTGCTCAAGGAGCAACTACCCCTGCGCAATCTGCACTGGCGACCGAGCCAGTCTACACTCGATGCAGTCGCAGCTCGAGCTGCACAGCAGGGCAAGCCTGTCCCGTCGTCCAGCGTGCCCGGAGCCACAATACGAACCATTCAGACCCTCGACGTGGCACTCAAGCCCCTCACCGACGAGATCAAACGATGGCGAGGCGACCCTGGCTACTTTGAACACTCTGGCGCAGCCGGCCTCCTGGATCGTCCCTTTGTTCACCTATACCTCGTGGTTTGCGACGATAGCGAGCACTACCGGACCACGGTCCGCAACGAGATCCGATCCTGGATCAGCAGCCTCTCGTTCTTCCATGCCAAACAGGCAGCGGCCACCGCGCCTCTGCCTCAACAGCCTGCCGTCGGCACTCCTTCGTTGCCCTCCGCTTCACGCAACTCGCTTGGTTTTGGCAGCTTCCGCTCCAGTACACCCCCAACGCGGCCCGAAACGCCCAAAGACAGGACGTCGCTAGGCCATGCTGGCTCCAATCCGTCGACCCCGTCCAATGGGCCCAGCTCGGCGATCCCCACCAAGACGCTGAATCTGCTCCCCACTGCCCCTGCCGAGCCCGAGTATCTCATCGTGCTCATCAATCCACCCGAAGGCGCGGGCGTCACGGGTCTCGGCGCTTCGGGCACCTCGACACCCGAGCCCAAGAGCGGCATGGGTCGTCTCATCACCAAGTCCAAGGGCAACGTGCTGGAAAAGATCAAGGCCGACTTCAACACGTCGAAAAAGGAGCATGTCGTGCACCTCTCCCGGCTGCCTCCCGTACCGGCAGTGCCACTGGGCAGATCCGGCCTGCATTCCATGGATCCAACCATCTGGGCCGAGCTGATTACGCGCATGAAGGAGGCAGCCTCGTCCACCTTTACCACCACCATCGAGGCGCAGGAAGAGGAGATCATGCGCTGCGGTGCTACCCGCGGCCAGCAGGGTTGGGACTTTTGCAGCTATTTCCTCGCAAAGGATGCACTGGCCACCACCTTGGAAGGCGTAGGTCTTCGCGACGATGCAGTGGGTCAGTACGAGGATCTCGAAATCAACTTTGCTCAGGCGATGCAGAACGGCGCGGTGGCATTTGCACCCATCGGCGGCGACGGTCCCAACGACGACTCCCTGCCGCTCCTGGAGGTGGCCAAGAAACCCTACTCGGACCTCATTCGCAGGAAAGAGATCTCGCTCTTTGACTTTCGCTGCTATCTGTTTGCACGCAAGTCGGCGCTGCTCGGCAAGATGGGCAGGGTTGCAGCTGTGATGCGCGAAGCGCCTCTTTTCATCGGTGCGATCGGACGGATGCTGCGTCGCAACCCCAGGATAGGAGAAGAGTGGATCGAGTCCTGGATGTTTTCCGCGGCCTTGGACGTCGTCGAACAGTGTCAGGCTTGGCTCATCCAGCGCGGCGATTCCAGTTCGGCCGACACCGCTGACCAGCTCAGCCCCGCCTTTCACGCCAACAAATCTGAGCTGCTCGATCTGGCACGCAGACAGCTCGACCGGATCGGCATTCAAGCCGGTCACTTGCCCAACTGCGAGCCCTTTGATCGTCTCAAAGATCAACCCTCTGCCGTCGAGGCGCAAGCCAAGGAACGAGACTTGCCACCGTTGCCCGCCGGTGCCGAATTTTCCGGAGACGAGACCAACAGCCAGATTCGACGACCTTCGAGACCGGAGCTGGTGCAGGCGATCGAGTCTCGCGAGCACTTTGACTCGCACTACCTTGCGCTGTGCGAACGCATCATGGTTGGCTGGAACGCCTCCTCTCGCAAACGCAACCTGTCGCACACTCGCATGGTGGTGGCTGCGCTCGACTACCATCGTCGGCGCCTCGAGGCTGCGCATCGTGCCTTTGTCTCGCTTGCAGAGGCGTTTGCAGAACAGCGCTTTGCCGTGTTGGAGGCCTACTGCCTTGCGATGCAGCTCGAGTGCCACGAGAGACTACAGCGACAGTGCGATCGCGCCTGGATCGCTACTGTGTTGTCGGCCCTAAAGGCCAATCGAGGCACGAGCCACGTCAATGCTAACGAAGCCGGCCAACCCAGCACTGTCACAACAGGGCCTGCAGAGCTGCAAAAGTGGCACGATGCCAAGCACCTCTTTTCCGCACTGCGGTCCGCGGCAACGGGCTTCGACAAGGAGGTGCCCGTGTCTGGCTTCGCAGCCTTTTCGGTCGTTGTTGCTGATCGTCGTGCTAGACTGGCAGGCTCGGAAGATGGGTCCTTGCTAACAGTGCGTGTCTTGTCCTCTCTGCCGTTCGATCAGCCCGTGGAAGACGTACGCGTCTGCCTCACTTCGGCCAACAACGCGGTCATGTGGTACACGTCTTTGCGAACCGTCCTCCGACCGGGTCTCACTGAGCTCGAGCTCTTTTGCCCTCATGTCGCGTCGGGCACCTTTGCGGTTGATGTGACTCAGATTCGGGTCTCGAAGCTCATCTTTCAGTATGCTCTGTCCAGCGCTGGCTCTGGTGCTGGCACTGGCACGGGCACTGTCACTGGCCCTAGTAACTCGCTTTCAGGAAAGACTGGCCCTGTTTTGGTCAAGATCCCCAAGGACGGCGCAGCACTCGACATCGAGCTCAACCTGCCGCGTCGCATCGACCTGGACCAACGCCGACTCGTCGAGATCAGTCTCTTTGCAGGACGGCATGACCTTGACAGCGCCGAGATCGCCATCCATACTGCCGACGGTGCTTCGGCCGTGGACTCTACGCTCGCCGAGCTCTTGACGGACGCCCACGACTCGACGGGGGAAGGCGGTGCACAGCCTTCCCTCGTCCCTGCTGCCTCGAATTCTTCGCCTATTACGGTCAGCGGCGTGGGCAAGGGCACGACATTGACGCTTCGGGTCCCACTCAGCTTCGTGCCCGAGACGGGTACTCTTCAGTCACACATCTCGGTCTCGTACGTCGCTGCAGCATCCACCTCCTCGGCCGACGAAGAAGCAGGCAACAGTACGGCACGGTGCCCACCTGGAAAGAGACGGACACTTCGCAAGACGGTCCAAATCCACACGGCGCTGCCGCTGGGCGTCAACGTGCAGGACTTTTTCCGCGCCTCGTCGCTGCTCTCCAAGTTTACCATTTCGGCGGGTGGGGGCGGAAGCATTCGGCTTCTGCCGGTCAAGCTGTCCGTCGAGACACTGGATGGTGGCGCTCGCGAGGTTTGTGTAGATGGGCATAGTAATGTGGATGGCGAGGCGCCGGCAGAGTCGATGGCCAACGGCGGCGTCGCGGGCGGCATCAGCGTGACGCCGTGCTCGTCGACCCGCCAAACCACCGTGACGCCACGACAGCCCGCAACCTACCTCTTTCGCATCTCCAAGCAGCGCAGCAGCGGCGCAGCTGGCGCTCCCCAACCCAGCCGTAGTTTGCGGCTTTCGGTGCAGTTTCGCACTCTGGTCGAGGACGCTGTTGAATCGACGCTGGCTGCGTTGCAGAAAGAAATTGCGGCGACGCTGGACAAGGAACTAGAAAAACAGCTTGCAGAAGGATCAGCGACCCGCCGACTGCTGTTCGCGGCACTCGGAAGCTATATTCGTGACCGGCTCGACCTGCCCGCCTTTTCGATCGCCGGTGAGATCCGGACCGGGAATCTCGACCTGGTCCACTGGAATCGCGAGATGCAGACGTGGGGCGCGGTCGAACCGCAGCTCGTCGAGAGCCTGGTGGGTCTCGTCGAGCAGACATTGACGAGTGTTTCGCGTTCCGTTGCCGATACTGGAGACTCAGAGGAAACTGCAACGGGGAAAGCATGGCAGACTCTGACGATTCCCGTCGAGATCCCGACGATGGACATTGTCAACACGGTTAGTTTGCAACTCGGCGCTAGCGGGGCTGGTGCGTCTTCGTCTTCTGATCGTGGCGGTGGTGGAGCTGGAGCTTGGCGGTCTGGTACGACGGCCTCGGTGGGCGCGGGGGTGTATCCCGGCTACCACGCTTCGATCGTGGTGGGCAGGCCAGTGGATCTGACGATTGTCATTTCGTCGTCGGATCTCTGGGCCTCTTCCGCGTCTGCTTCTTCGACTGCTTTGCCAGCTGGTTCCGAGGCAACGAGCAAGACAGCAGCGAGACTGGTGTACGACGTGCTTCCCGATTTCGAAACCTGGCTGGTCAGTGGTCCGAAAAAGGGAAGCTATACCGTCGACTTTCGATCGCCGTTTACCGTCGGCGTCTCGCTCATCCCGCTCCGGCCTGGCTCGCTTACACTTCCGACTGTCTCGGTCCGTCCTGTTCAGCCGTCTCTTTCTCCGGCGCGGGATGGAGGCGGGCATGGAGAATCTCACCCGCCTCCGGTTCCGCCGCAGACACCACAGATCACGTCGGAAACCCACATCACCAACATCGCCCAACGTGTCCTCGTCACCCCGGCAAACTCGACAAAGGCTTACTTTCTCCCCCTTTCCACCTCCCAGTCCCATCCTCCTCCTCTGCATCACACTGCGTCTCGGCTGCACCACCAGCATCATCCTCAGGTTTCCAGTCACCCCGTTCACAACTTTTGATTTGCACCCCTTGATCGCCACTCTTCGGGCATTCCGAGCTAGAGCCATTGCCTTGCCGATCAATATCAGTACTAATACCAAACACTAGTGGCGTCTTCTCTGCTTCGTTCACAAAAGAGTAAAGGGGTATTTCCACCACCACGATTGATAAATTGGGGAGAAAAAAACGGTGTGTGCGTGTGCGTATGCTGGGGGGGGGGAAGGGGGGAGTTAGAGAAAAGAGTTGTTACCAGAATCCATCGTCGTCGTCGCCGGCTTTGCGGTTGGACGAGTTGTTGACGACCTGGTTGCGGTACATGGCCTCGATCTGTTCTGGGCTTGTGGATTCCTCGGGCGTTTTGTCGTCACGGATGCGAATGAAGCGCGGGAAGCGGAGGCTGACGCCTCTGGACTCAATGAGGCCTTTGGCGGCGGTGTATACCGGACTCAGACTGAGGTCGGCGGTGAGCACCTCCCAGACGACCCTGGGTTCAAAGTAGACGTCGGGCTTGGCGTCGCCGACGTCGTAGTAGCCCTTTTTGGTTGCGATTTCGAGCTGCTTGAGCGTCTGGTAGTGCGTCTCGAGATCGGCCTCGGTGAAGCCGGTGCCGATCTTGCAGATCGTCTGGTAGGTCTCGCTGTCAGCGTCGTAGCACGCCAGCAGAAACGCGCCGTACACGTTGGTGCGTTTGCCCTTGCCGTAGTAGCCGCCGATCACCACCAGGTCCAGCGAGTCGCCCGTGCCCGCCAGATAGTCCTTTTTGAGCTTGAGCCAGTTCATGGAGCGTCGCGACGGCTCGTAGGTCGAGTCGGGTCCGGACAGCATCTTGACCATGAGACCCTCGCAGCCCTCCTTGACCGACTTTTCGAGAAACGTCGAGATCTCGTCCACCGACGTGCAGTCCTCGGACTTGGCGTAGTCAAACTCGTCGGCGACCGGCGCAAAGTGCTCGCGGAGCAGCCGGCGGCGCTCGTCGAGCGAGTGCGACAGCAGCGGCTCGCCGTTGAGATAGAGCAGGTCAAAGCCAAACAGCTTGACCTTGATCTTGATGTCGGCCGCCTTGACGTCCTTGCGCTTGCGACGCGACAGCTCCTGGAACGGCAACAGCTTGGCCGGCTCTTCGACGCCCGTCTCGCCATTCACCTCGGCCTTTTTCCACGCAGCCGCCTCGGCATCCAGCACAAACGACTTGACGTTCGGCTTGATGCACCGCGGGATCTGCTCCACCAGGTCGGGATACTTGACCGACATGTTTTCCGAATTGCGCGAAAAGACGGCCAGCTTGCCGTCCGGCAGCAGATGCACCTGGGCACGTTCGCCGTCGTACTTGTACTCGCACGTGAACGGCTTGCCCTCGAACCGGTCCAGCACCTCGGAGATGGCCTTGGTGGGCTTTGCAAGCATCGGCTTGAGCGGCACGCCGGGCGTCAGCTTGCACGCGTCGCGCAGGCCCTCGACGCCGCCGCTGAGCAGCGCCGGCACCACAATGTCGTACGACGGCAGCTCCGAGTACACCGCCTTGACGAGCTCGGTGCCGTCCTCGAGCTGCTTGGCCAGCGACTCCTGCGACAGCTTCGACACGCCCTTGCCGAGTCGCGAGATGACCACGGCCCGGGCAAGCGAGACCAGCACCGATCGCTCGGCCAGGCCAATGCGAAGCTTGCCCTCGAGACTGCGGATGAGGAACTTGGGCTCTTCGCCCTGGCACGACGCCAGCAGCTTCTTGATCATGCCGATCTTTCGGTCCTGCGACTTGTTGCCACTGACGGTGGCAATCTCCTTGAGGCTCTTGAACACCTGCGGCACCTTGAGGCTCGACACCTTGAACATGGTCGGCTGGTTCTTTTTCGAGTTGAGCGCCACCAGGCCCAGGTCGCCGAGCGACTCGAGGTCCTTTTTGATTCTGGCCACCTCGCGGCCGGTCGACTGTGCGATGGCCTTGATCAGCAGAGACTCGCCAATGCCGAGCTCGAGGCCCTCGTAGTCGGGACACAGCCGGTTGATGCAGAGGTAGACCACCTGCAGCAGGTCCGACGGCGAGCGTTGGATCACGCGGATCAGAAACTGCGTCAGGATCTCGGTGATCTCGAGCCGCTTGGTGGTTGCCTGGATCTCGGCAAAGGCGGCCGCCAGAGCCGCATACGGCACCGGTTCTCCCTGCTTCCACGAGACCTTGTCGTCCTTGTTGGTGGTCGTGGTCGGCTTCTGAAAGATGGCAGCAAGCTTCTTGGCACCCTTGGCCTCCTCCTCCTTCATCTTTTGTTCCTGCGCAAGGTCTTCTTCAAAGTCCTCGTCCTCGTCATTGGCCCGCCGAGCCGCAGCAGGCTCCGCTTCGTCATCGGAGCCAGACTCGCTGGGTGTGGATTCGTCAACATCGTCGGGGACGACCTTGGCAGATGGCTTTGGCTGTTTGGACGTTCTGGAGGAAAAGATGGACGCCACCTTGGCTGGTGGCTTAGAGCCCGACTCGGGCTTTGTTGTGGAGGTCGGCTTCCTACTGTCGCTGCCGTTCGAGCTGGATTCTTCTTCTGCTGCTTCAGCGGCTGTGTCCGTCCCTGTTGACTTGTTCCCGGGCTTGAAGGCGACAGAGACTTCGTCCTCCTCCTCATCGGAGGACTCTACGATTCGACGCTTCTTCTTGGCGATGGCAGAGATCGGATCGGATTGTTGCGGCTCGCTTGCCTGACGCTTTGTGGATTGTGCATCTGCTCGGTTGACCTTTTGTGTTGCTGATGCTGCTAATGATGAGGACGATGCCTCTGCTGCAATTGTTGGGACGGCCACGGGCGCGCTTTTTGCCGACTTGGCACTCCCGTTTGTAAATGCAGAACGAATGTCGGTCTGTGTCGACGATGGTTCCTTGTTTGTGCTGCTGGAGCCGCCGAAGAATTTGCCGAGCTTCTGTTGACCCGACATGGCGGCACACGGAGGACAAGGAACGAGCAGACGGACAGCTGCGGTCGAGTGCCAAAGAGATGGAAGGCCGCGGAGAGGTGGAGTTGTCAAGAGCCGGTGGTGAGCGGGGCTTGGTCGTATGAGCATGTACAGCAGGGGCTGTTGAGGAGAATGGTGGTGTCGATGTTGATCTGGAAGGCTGAGCTGTGATGGAAGCGAGCGCCGCCCTCTTTGTCGAGACTGTGGAGGAGCGAGTTGGGCAAGAGACAGTCGCACACTCTCAAAGCGCAGTCCAATGCGGCGTGTGACACTTTTGCCGGCGAGTGTTGGACAACGCGCCGCGCTTTCCACTTCCAACCTTCTCTGTCCGCCAAGCCCTTTTTCTTCGCCCACTTGGTCTCGAGAACTCTCGCAGTGAAAATAGACGCGCTCTGGCCCATTTACACGATTGACGCGTCTAGTGCGCTAAGGGTCTTGATCTCGACTCGCTGTAACGCGGTAATCTGATCAGCTTGTCCACTCTTGAACAGCTCTTGCGATGGCTTGCGTGTTTGCAGCCTCTTGTGGAAACACCTTCTCGATGAAAAGATGAAAGTTACACAGAGCAAAAGAATAAAAAACCGTCGTGTGCAATGTCGAAAGGCGGCCAAAAAAACGACACCAACAGGATTTGAACCTGTGCTCCCAGAGGGAATGGCATATACTATTTGGTGAGTAGATGATTTACTCTAGAGCTTGGAAAAGTTCTAGTGCCACGCGATAACCACTCCGCCATAGTGCCTTACATGTGTAACCCTGGACCAACATGCTTATATAATCCATTAACTACTTGTTATTCATGTTTTAACACAAACCAAGCTTGGTGTGAACAACGTTCAGGACGCGTGTATCACACGCTTCAGCGCACGATGAGCCGGCGACATGTTTGTTGGCTGCCCCGAGCAGCCCTGACACTGCGACTGCACTGGACAGTATCATGCAAACACTACCAGGCATCCAGCAGTTTTATTCAATACTTTTCACGAAACGCCTTCCGTTTTCAACTCAACGGTGCCTCACTTCCTGGACGCCATTCACCGTGAAAGCACGACCAAGCACAGCAACATGTAGCGTTAGGAGTCGCGAGGATGGGGTCCAGCTGCGATAGCTATTCTACCAGACAGACCGCAAAACCGCCAGCAGGACAGCACCACAGTACTGTACTGCTCAATCAAGCCGGACGCATGGGAAGAGTGCGAGCTGGGCATGCACGTACCACGTATCGATCGGCTTCGCTTGTCAGAGTTCGCTTCTGCAATTCCACAGCACGAGGAGCGCCCTGAAAGGTGGCTGTAAAAAATCAAATCAAATACAGTACGGTGAAGTACAGTACGGTAGAAGCACGCCAATCAGTAAAGTGCCACAACTCTCCTAACACTGCCAACTTAGATGCGGCGAGCTCAACGAGGCACACAAGTGACACGATGTACAGCACAGTACAGCACAGAACAGCACAGTATTGTGCTGTACTCACTCGGACTGTCCGACAAGCAGCCTGTGAAGTCCGACCATACCCCATCGGAGCAAATAGAGTATATGGTTTTGAGCAGATGGAGCTTGCACTGCTGCCTCGTTCGAGCTGAGCTTGCTCGTGTTTCGTCAGACTCCGCTTCGGAAGTGTCCTCATCTGTTGTTGGAGAGCCACAAGATGCAGGCCAGCCAGCGCCGGAGCGGCGTGGTACTGCAGACGCAGTCGAAAATCAGCTGTCTCTCGTTCCGAACAGCCCTGAAACGGAACTCGGCCTAAGCCCAGCCCCAACCTCGCTGCTCTATGCGTCAGCGCACTCGAGCCTCGCGTAGCGAGTCAAAAACGGGCGCGCTGACAGCGACCCAGGTCCATGGTCGGCCATCCCGCCAGCTCTCGCCGGTCAGCTGTTTTTGTTGTTCGCCTTGTGTATCTGTAACTTACAATTTCCAGATCCCTCCCGCAGCGTTGCAGACCTGCGGAAACATCTCGATCTCTCCTTTCTGATTCCAGCGCATGGGCGAAACCCCTCATCTGTCCAGTCGCTCGACGGAAACGCCCGGAACAGTTGAATGCGCATGACTCTGAAGCTGTCCAGAGCACTTTGAACAATACTGTTCGAGCAGCCCGCTGAAGGGGGGCATTTCACTGGCGTGCGATTTTTGCGGCTTGATTTTCGAGCGTTGTTTTTTGGCTGGTGTGCGATCAACACATCAATACTAGTGTATTGATAAAAAGAGAAAAAGGAGCGATATAATAATAATAATATACAGAAATAATATTCTTTGGCTGGATGGCCAGCAGCTTGCAGCACAGCACCGCACCGCACGTAGCTGCCGTGGTCAGGTGCCCGTGCGGTGTCTTTGATGGACTGTAACAACGACCAGGCTGAGAGAAAACACCGCGGCTGGTCCAAGCCCTTGGAAAGGCTATTGTGCTGTTCTGTAGCTCCCGTGTGCTGCTTCCATGTACCGTGCTGTACTGTATCTGCATCAGAGTGCGCCCAGCTGGTTGGCGGGCCCACCTTCTGTCTGTCTCGTGGGTCTGACTGGTCCGCGGCTGTTTCGCGGCCATCTGCCGCCCCCCTGTCCACCTTGGCCCTGTCGAGTCTCATTTTTTTTTTTGGCAGGCTAGCCTCGCCTGAGCCATGTTGTATTTATGTTGCTGTGTGTGAGTGAGTGCGTGCGTGCGCGTGCGTTGGTTGCTTGCTGCCACTGGCTGACCCCGCCCCAGTCTCTCCCCATGCGCCCAGAGCCAACATTGCAGTGCACAGTACATTCAGCACAGGCACTGAACAGCACTCATCGCGACTCGGTCGCACGCTCTGGATGTGCCCTCTCCGCCAGACCACGCGCAAGAGCGAATAAGCAAGCAAGCAAGCAAGCAATCAAGCAAGCAAGCAAGCAATCAAGCAAGCAAGCAAGCAATCAAGCAAGCAAGCAAAGCAAGGCAGCGCAGCGCAGCCCGCCAATCGTACCCGGGCGTGGCCTTGAACCAGCGGCTTGACCTGCACGCGCTGCGCTGTGCTGCACCGCGCTCCATCCAACTTCAACCTTCTCAGCCTCGTTGTCATCGCCGCCGTTCTCGTCGTGACGCTTCGGCTCTTTGCTACCTTCACATCCAGACCTCCCAGTCCTTGCTCCTACACCTTCTCTGCTTTCTTCTCCTGTCCAGACATACATCGCATTGGGAACTCGTCTGCTTCTTCGTCGCTCTGCGGCCACCTTCATCCCCTGGACCGCGCCGTTCGCTCCACTTTTTTTCTCTCTCGCAGCATCGCATTCATCCAGCCGCTTTCACGCTGTCTCTTTCTTCACCTTTCGGATCATCACTGCATATTGCGAAACTCCCTCTCCGACATCTACCTTGTCGGCCGTCGAACTACGTCTGAGGCCTACCTCACTACGTTCAACCTCGTCATCTTCCACCAACGTCGACCACTGCATCTCTTTTCTCGCTTTGACCTTCGACTTGCTTTTCAAACTACTGTGTGCGACACCTAAAGGCTTGCTTCAGTTAGGTTGGCTGTTGCAATCTACGCGCGAGTCAAATTCTCTCGAGGTGGAGATATTGGCAAGCAGTACTCCACTTGCCCTTGCTCGGATCGTCCTGTGTTGGTATCGCGTTGCAACGTATTGTCCACGCAGCTTGCTCTCCAGACATCGACGCCGCCCGACCATAATCCGCATCCACACCTTGCTTGACTTCAACTGACTCCACCCGTCGTCGCTGTTCTAGCAGCTTCGCAAGAGTCTCTGAGACACCGTTCTCGATTGATTACTCTCGTCCGGTCGGCTCGCATCCGGTTGCCACGCACGAGCGCGCCTCGAGAATTATTAGGGCGGCTCTCGGTTTCCTTCCTTTCCACATCTCCCCCACTCGGTGTTCCGATTGACGCACTTCTTCGACCGTCGCCTCTTCCCCACGTCGTCTCTCCAACATCACCACAGCCTGACACAAACCGGTCCATCGACGTCTCACTCCGTCACCGGCGCAGTCACAGCATCATCGTTAGAACATCAAGAGATACGCCCATGCAGGTCAAACACGCTCGTCGACGCTAGATTGCCCCATCATTCCTTTGTCCTGTGTCCGACCAATCAGGTAACCTGTGATCAGGCTTGGCAAGTCACCTCATCCACTGGCACTCGCTCGGTCGAGGTACATTGTGCCTGCGTGCATCGACGAACTTCGCCTCTACACGCCCTGGCTGAATCTCGTGTCCAGACCGCATCGACCCCAGCATGCATCCCCGCCAGCCAAGCGGACCTGGGTCCACCGACGCTATGGAGATCTACGATAGAATGCACACCCCAAAGCAGGAGCTAGACATGTCTGATGCTTTCGCTGGTGCACTCGTCCCGAACGCTGCCGCTGGTCCCGATCAGCACCATGCGCTGATCAGCGTGCCCGAAGACTCGCAACTCGATGCAGAGCGCTTCCAGATCGAGCCTACGCTGACGGCACCTGCACCCGCAACCGCACCCGCACCCGCATCCGCATCCCCATCCGGACATGCTTCTGTTCCTCCATCCGCTGCGGCCTCATCCTCGGGATCACCCGTTTTGGCCCGCCAGACGCTACAGATGCGCAACGAAAGCCCTCAGCGTGCTGAAAACGTGCCATCAGCGTATGGACTTGTTCAGCCCGGCGGTCGTCCTGACTCTTCCAGCCGTCGAACCTCGGACGCCTCCAAGCCGCTGCCAGGCCTACCCCACATGCTTCCGAACGTCGAACAGTCGCACTTGCCCTCGTCAGCCACCGCGTTCGGAACGGCAGCTGTGCAACCGGCAGCGCAACTACCGGCCTTGAGTCAGATGTCTGCGGTCGGTAGCCTTGTGGATGCTCGAGCTATGGGCCATGCTGGCCCCGTTGATCTTCCGCCGCAGCACATTCCACGGCCGATCTCAAACGAACGGCGCACGGACGGCCGTGCCTCGCCCTCCCAGTTGCGCACGCCTCCCAAGTCGCGCAACAACGATCCTGCCCGTCTCGATGCATTGCAAATGCCGACGCAGCCATCATCGGGACCGTTCTCTCCCCCCGACCCGGACCCGGTCAAGTCTATGGCAGACAGCAACCGCAATAGCATCGACGACATCCGTCGCAATCACGCTGCGCGTGCTGCCGCTCGAGATCAGGCGGCCATCAACACCACGGCCCTGTCTTCGCGCGACGGCAGTGCTTCTACCGAGGTGGGCACGCCCACCCCGCAGCCCGGCCATGCTCAGTACCATACCGATGCGACTGCGGCTGCAGCACACTCAAGCCGTCATCGGCGTGGAGTGGGCTCGGAGCCCCCGCGTCCATCGAGCGTGCTGGAGACGCGCTCGGCTCGCAGAGAAGCGGCACAGCGACACGAGCAAATGCGAGTTGACGAAGGCAGCAGCGACACTTTTGAGCCTAGCGACGCCTTCGGCTCCTCGCGGGACACCAATGTCGACCGCACCTCCCAGCAACAGCTCCAACTGCGTGCCGCTCGCGAGCGCGAAATCGAGCGTGAGCGAGAACGACAGCACCGAGAAAAGGAACGGGAGCGGGAACGAGAGCGCGAGCGCGAAAAGGAGCGAGAGAGGGAGCGAGACCGGGAGCGAGAGCGCCGCAGTCGTCGTATGCTCGGTGACTATGCCCTCGGCAAGACTCTCGGTGCTGGCAGCATGGGCAAGGTCAAGCTCGGTGTAAAGATGGGCAATGGGGAAAAGGTGGCTATCAAGATCATCCCGCGCCACACGTCCATGGCCGCGGCCCAGCAGCCGCGCCCTGCAGTCGATGAGAACGGCAAGCCGCAACCTCCGTCGCTGCCGCCCACAGCCTCGTTCCTGGCCAAGGCCGCTGCCAAGGACCAGTCAAAGGAGATCCGCACGATTCGTGAGGGCTCGCTGCAGCTCCTGCTGCATCATCCTTACGTCTGCGGCATGCGCGAGATGATTATCCACCCAAACCACTACTATATGATCTTTGAGTACGTCAACGGCGGACAGATGCTCGACTACATCATCAGCCACGGGCGTTTGCGCGAACGCAGTGCTCGGAAGTTTGCACGCCAGATCGGTAGCGCCCTCGAGTATTGTCATCGCAACAGCATCGTACACCGCGACCTGAAGATCGAGAACATTCTCATCTCTAAGACCGGCAATATCAAGATCATCGACTTTGGCCTCAGCAACCTCTTCTCGCCACACTCGCACCTCTCCACCTTCTGCGGCTCACTCTACTTTGCGGCGCCCGAGCTGCTCAACGCCAAGGTCTACACCGGCCCCGAGGTCGACGTGTGGTCGTTTGGCATTGTTCTGTACGTTCTGGTATGCGGAAAGGTGCCCTTCGACGATCAGAGCATGCCAGCGCTGCACGCAAAGATCAAACGCGGTCAGGTGGAGTACCCTGCCTGGCTCAGTGGCGAGTGCAAGCACATTCTGTCGCGGATGCTCGTTACCAACCCTGCCAATCGAGCCACACTGGCCGAAGTACTGGCGCATCCATGGATGGTCAAAGGCTACGAGGGCGCACCGGACCCGCATCTGCCGGAGCGAACGCCGCTCCGACCCAACAACTTGGATCCCGAGGTCATCCGCGGCATGACGGGCTTCGAGTTCGGTACGCCGGACTCTATCGAGACCAAGCTGATCGAGGTACTAACCAGTGAAGCCTATCTCGCATCGTTGCACCACTGGGAGCTCAAGAATCTGCCAGCCAGCCTGAATGGACTGAGTACCGGCACCGGCACTCACAGCGGCTCGTCGATTGACTCGCCCTCGACGCTGAATCGCCCTTCGACACGTGGCAGCTTCAACGACACCACAAAGTCCAAGACGGGCTCGCGCCGCTTCTCGGGGATCGACTTCTACCGCAAGAAGCTCACCACAAACCCGCTGGCAGCAGCCTTCGGCACCAAGGACGATTCGGCGCTCGGAAGCGCCAATGGAAACGGCAGTAGCAACGGCCTTGGCTCCGGGACTGGACTATCGCCTTTTGGCAAGGAGCCACTTGACCCAACTCGTGGCTTCCATCCTCTCATTTCGATCTACTTTTTGGTCAAGGAGAAGATGGAGCGCGAGAAGCTCTACGGACACTCTTTCTTCGCGTCCTCGAACCTGTCGCTCACGGGTCCATCAATGCCTTCGGGCGGCGCGGGCATTGTGGGCCGTGCACCGGCTGGCGCCATGCCAACCGCTGCCGACATCCCACAAGAAGCATTACGGGTGCCTGAGGTGCCACACGTCTCGCATCGTGCCTATGAGCATTCTGCCCGTCAGGAGGCGAACTTCGCCGTTCCGGCGGCTCCGCGACCCGTGGCCGCCTCAGTGCCCCCTTCCCCAACGCCTGTGTTCGATTCGCGAGAGAAGTCCAAGCCCCTGCCGGTCATGGCTGGCCCTCCCCGGGCCCGCGCCAATGCCGAGGAAATGGAGGCTGCTCTGCGCGAAAAGGGCCTGCCTTCGCCGAGCGATGCTGCCTTCGCTGCCAATTTGGCCGGTGTTGCCCCCGCAGGTGGGGTTAGTACCGCCTCCCGACGACCCACGGTGGCGGCCATCGGCGAGACGCCAAGCTCGGCCGTCGGCGGAAATGAGGCGGGTGGTCGACAGCGTCACTCGATGATGATGCCAGACACCAGCATGGCCGTGGCGAACAACCACAAGCGAAGCATCAGCCTGACGTCCCGACGGCCCTCTGCTCCGTTGACCGGGCCGGCTCCGATCCCACCTCCGAGCATGGCGGTGCACGACGCGTCCGGCGTCTCTTCTCGCAGGTCTTCTACTGTAACGCCGTCGAAGTCCGACCGACGCAACTCGCAGATGATCGGCTCCACACCTGCAAGTGCGGCTGGCGAAGCGCCGACCTCGCCGTCGCCTTCGAATGCTGCCAACAGCTCGACTCTGGGATATGGCGCCAGTCTTGCGCGTCGTTTCAGCTCATTCATGAGCCGCTCGCCGTCGCAGCCGCTAGACGTGGAAGCTCGCGAGCGTAAGAAACAGAGCCGCATGAGCACCGGTGGATTGCTCGGCGTCTCGGTGCAGCGACGCGGCAGTGGCCACATGGGCCTTAGTGGCGTCGACGAGGGCGACACGGGCCACGATGGCGACGGGTCGGTCACGTCCGAACGCCTTGCAAATGACGAGCGGCTCGGCACTGGCAGTACAGATGTTGGCAGGACGGACACGTTTGGCGAGGATCCCTTGGGCAAGGGTGTCACGGTGCGCCGCTCTGGTACACTGGGCGACATGCCTATCTCGCGCGCCAACGGCCGCGCTGGACGTGACTCGCAGATGGGTCCGGCGTCCGTTGGCCGTGCCGCGGGCTTGTCAATGTCTCCTAAATCGACGTCGACCGCGACGCGAAGACCCAGCACGGGCATGTCGACGTCGGCAAGCACGCCTCTGAACATGTTTGCAGCAGCAGGAGGCAAGGGCGTCGATGCCCCACAACAGCCGCAGCCGACACTGTCAGAGGATCCACAGGCCGCACGCGAGGACGGCGTCACGCCCAGCAGCTCGAATGCAGCGGGCTGGTTCGGACCTACGACACCGGGCCAGGCGGAGGTGCTGCCCAACCTGACGCGACGCCGGCTTTTTGGTGGCGGAGACAACAGCAGCGAGGCGGGCGAGAGCACTTCCAAGCCTGTGTTCCTCAAGGGCCTATTCAGTGTCCAGACGACTAGCACAAAGCCACGTACCGTGATTCACGCATCGCTAGTGAAGGTGCTGGACCGAATTGGCGTACAGTACCGCGAGATCCGTGGCGGCTACGAGTGCGTCCACCTGCCAAGCCTTGACTTTTCCGGAACCGACTCGTTGGGCAAGGGCAATGCGCGCATCCCGCTCGAAATGATGGCCGCTGCAGCTGCGGCCGCTCAAGAGGGCGACAAGACAGCAGACAAGCCACTTGCGGATGCTGAGGATCCAACACGTCAGCCCAAGCGCAAGCAAAGTCGACTGTCGTTTGTCGCAGGGCGATCGAAGGACAAGGAGCGAGGCAGCGGCCGACGCGAGGGTTCTGTTGCGGAAAGCATTGCTTCTACGACTGCAGCCACGGTCACTACCGCCACGGCGGGTGTCGACAAAGCGACGATAAACACGAGCGAAACCACGCGTAGCCGCGCCTCTTCCTTGAACAACGGGCTGAGCGGCGGCGATGGCTCCGTGACCGGGGATGGCACAACCTCACCGCCGGTTCCTCCCAAGACCCCTTCAAAACCATCATTGCAGCTGCGCTCGCCGCGGCAGCGAACCGACTCCATGGGGGGCACCTCGATGCTTGGTCCTTCCGGCTCGCGCGACTCGAATATCATGCTCGATGGTATCGCAGCATCGCCGGGAGCCGATGCCCAGTCGCCGGTGCCAATGTCGCCGGCTGTGGGCGGAGTTGCGGCCAAGACAATGAATCCAGCCCAGGCTACTGATCTGGCCGTACGATTCGAAATCATTGTGGTCAAAGTGCCGCTGCTGCTTGGCGTCAACGGTCTTCAGTTCCGCAGAGTGGGCGGCAACCCATGGCAGTATCAGATGCTTGCCAAACGGATTCTGCAGGAGCTCAAGCTCTAAGCTTTCAACACCTGTGTCTCGGTGCAGGTCTCTCCGGAAAGGATCATCCAGTCACCATGTTGTTGCTCGATTAATCCGACAAGGCCCCCCCCCCCCCCCCGGCTTGGTCAGCATTACGACCTGGCGATGATAAGCAAGTCCTTCGTCGGCTTGGAACTCTTACACTGGTCTCGAGCAGCTCGCTTCTCAACATTTGTATCTTGTACTTTTCATCATGACATGCATTACGACCAGCTTGCGGGCTTCCTGTCATGTGTGCTTTGCGAAAAAAAATGCGTTGAGCAGTGTGTGTAAATCTGTCACGACATGCTCGACCTAAAGAACAGGTGTGATCGGCACGGAGTGCCAAGACAAAACTTACTCTATCACACAATATCGCTGTCCTTCGGCCTACCCATCACCTTCAGTGATCGATTGGTACGCTCATTGTGCTTTCAGGAAGTGGGGATGATGCAAGGCTCTGAACATTACAAAGCGGGGTGTGCTAACAACGGTTAGGGCAGTAGGTAGATGGAGATTTCTGCCCCAAATATTCTGTAAAGTCGCGTCCTCGGCGAATTTCACACGCCAGATATACTGTAGGATAGCGCGGGTAATCCGGTCAGCCTGATCGAGATTGCGGAGCCCGGCTTAGTGGCCGTCGGTCGTTATGACTTTGGGGCCAGAGCGCGGGCACGGCTACAGTAGGTAGCCGCTGCATTTCCGTCACACATGCAGGGTCGCAGCGCCCAACTTGCGTTGCTTGCGTTGTTGGCCCCTTTGCCCGAGTCACCGTCGGCTGCCCGCTTCATCCGATACGCCTTTCTCAGACATTCGTGACACACCTATGCTGCGCAGCAAAGCTTTCCTCAACGTAAAGCAACGCCAACTCACCATCTGTGATAGCCTGCTGGTCAAACCTGACCGTTTTTGTCTCCTGCGTCATCGACTTGTACAGAGAGGACACGTCAACACGACATGATCCACTGAAGCCAACCTCTTCGCTGCCATAGGCTCGATTTCCCACCACTAGCTAAACCGTCTCTCACCTTTCCCGACTGCGTGCTCGGAATCACAATGCTGCGCCGCGTACTGGGCGCTAGCTCTGCGCTTCGGCTCGTGGTTGCCAGAAACGCACTTCATAGCTCGGTCTCAGCCGCAGGAATCGCGAATAGAACACTGACAGCAGCAAGACTCTTCTCATCATACCAAAGATGCGCTAATCTGAAGGAATTGGGAACAACATCACCATCAGGAGCCAGTGACAGTCTCAAGGGGTCGTATCACTCGGCCATCTCGGCTGACCAAACTCTTATGTCGGATCTACCGTCAATCAGCCCGCGCTCACTGGTCAAGTACCTCGACTCGTACGTAGTCGGCCAGACTCGCGCCAAAAAGGTCCTAGCCGTAGGTGTATGGAATCATTATCTTCGCGTAGCCAGCAACCAGCGTATGCGAGAGGAGCAGGAACAGAGACTGGCTCAGCGGCATCAGGAAATGCTCATGCAGCAGCAGCAGCAGCAGCAGCAGCAGCAGCAGCAGCAGCAGCAGCAGCAGCGAGATGCAGAAGTTCGAGATCGATGTGCACCCCAGTCCGATCAACAATCACACCAGCGTGCACAACAACATCACCGGGACCAGTCGCAGTCGTCACAGTCGTGGTATTTCGATCCGGTAGCTGGAGTGAGCAACGACGGATCTCGTAACCTACGACTGGGTAAGTACAAACAGCAGCCAACGCACCCTCTCGGCGCTTCGCAAGATGTCACCGCTAAGTCGTCGAAAGATGAAGATAGCTGGCAGCGACATCGACAAATCCAACAGGAACGCAATGCCGAAAAGACGCGAGATCCGCATGGAGAGGCGCTCCGCAACCTCATGTTTGGTAGGGGTGAGCGAGAATGGCTTGTCAACGCCGGCGGCTCGGCTGCACTGCATCAGGATGGCTCTGCCGACAGCGTTGCAACACCGAAATTCGGAGACGAAACCGTGCCCAAGTGGAATCCCGTGCCACCATCAGCCGCACGAATGGGCGACGACAAGTCTCCGAAGCGCCTAGCTGCGCGCACGCCCGCAGAAGAAGTCACAAAGACTCTCGAGGAGCGCAAAGCCATGTCAGCCGCGTCACCAATCTCTTCCACATCGGCATCGACTCCGACGCAACATCTCAGCAGTGGCGCAAGCCAGACAAGGGAGGCACTGTTGGCTGAAGCTGCATCACGCATCCACGACTCGGTTCTGTCCGACTATACACCGTCGAAAGGCAAAGCAAGCTTGGACAAGTCAGCCTCATCGAGCCACGGCAACTCAATCACCATTGGCGTGTTTGGGGAAGAGCCGTCCTACTTTTCTTCCAATAACTTCAATCAGTCTGTCTCCTCGAGCTCAGACAGGCCGACCGGCAAGTACCAGCATGACGACACTACGACCACCGACAAGTGGAGTTCTCCTGACGAGCGATCCGCCCGGGCGGCCCGACTCGCAGAAGAGAGGACCAAACGTGCTCTGCAAAATGCGCGAGAAAGACTGGGAGTCGGATCCACGCCATTAAAGAACCACATGGCGAAAGCGACAGCCGCTCCACCATTACCATCACCGACGGTATCAAGTGCGAGCACAGACGTCATGCCACCTTCTGCTGCGTTGCCATCCTCCACGCACTACGGCGAGCAGTCTAGGACTGACGCATCTGGATCGTTTGGCGGTATCGGTCCCGGCCTTTTGGGACGTAGATCGGTGGATTCGGACCCAACCAACACTTCGTTCCTCTCCTCTGCCCCCGGGAGTCTGCCTTTCTTTGAAAAATCCAACATTCTGCTTCTCGGTCCGTCCGGCAGCGGTAAGACGCTCCTGCTCCGCACATTGGCGCAGGCCCTGGAGGTACCGTTCGTCCACGTCGATGCAACACCGCTCACAATGGCCGGCTACGTGGGTGAGGACGTGGAGTCCATCATCCAGCGGCTCCTAGTCGAAAGTGGATGGGATGTCGAAAAGGCACAGCGCGGAATCATCTGCATAGACGAGATCGATAAGCTGCGTAGAACCTCCGGCGGTTCCAATACTGGCGGGCGAGATGTCGGTGGCGAAGGTGTCCAGCAGGCTTTGCTCCGCATGCTCGAAGGAACAACAGTTCAGGTCGCAGACAAGAGCGGAGCTGCTGTGGCATCGGCTGCGGGTACTGGCTCGTCCGGCAGCGCAAAGAAGGCTGCCAAAATGCAGACGGGAGATGCAAACGGCGCCACAGGTGGCTCTGGAGGCGGGCTTGGCGCCTGGTATAATCACCGTGATTCAGCATCGCCATCGACAGGAGCAGGAGCAGGTGGGCCGGGCAACAGCAATCCTCAGCATATGGGAGATCCGTCGTCCCAGGCTACCACATTCCAGATCGACACCTCGTCGATCCTGTTTGTGCTCTCAGGCGCGTTTGTTGGGATCGAGAACGTTATACGCAAGCGTCTCTCCTCGCTCACTTCGACCTCAACCAACGAAATGAGAGAGGCGGTCTCCGACCCAGTCAAAGACCTTGGGATGTCAGAATCTGAGCTGCTGGCTCGCCTGGAGCCAGGGGATCTGGAATCGTACGGTATGATTCCGGAGTTTATCGGCAGAGTCCCTGTCAGCGTTGTTCTGAACCCGCTGACCCACAATGATCTCGTCCGGATCATGACTGAGCCAAAGAACAGCCTAGTGGATCAGTACACTGCGCTCTTCAAGGTCAACGGTATTCAGCTGCATATCACCGATGGGGCCATTGACGAGATCGTGCATCGCGCCATGGGCACATCGTCTAGATTGCCCACCGCAGAAACTTCGAAGGACAACGCCCATGGCATCGAAGGCTCGAAGCAATCAATCTCGAAGTCGTCAACCTCGATTGGCCAAGCGGCGGCTCCGAACAGTGCTGCAACGAAGCCTCCTGGTGGCGCCGGGGGTGGTGCACGCTCCCTGCGTCGCATCATGGAGGACACATTGCTGGACGCCTTTTATGAGGCGTATGGCAGCAGCTCCATCAAGTACATCCTGGTTGATCGCGAGGTAATCCGACATCCCGAAGCAGGAGTCAAGATGTTCAGTCGAGGCCAGAAGTTTGATTTTGAGCATCAGATGGGACTGGATGATCAGATCGAGGACGATCTCAGCTCAAAGGTTGCCACGAAGTCAACGAAGACAAACTCTGTCAAGCAAGGCAAGTCAAACATCAGCAGCAGCAGCGGCTCCAAGACCCCCGAGAAAGCCCCTCAGCAGCAGCTCACAAAGGCAAGAATCCGCGCCGCACAATTGCAAGCTCGGAGGCAGATCCGAGCTCGAATCAGGAGGACCAACCGACTCACTGATCCTGTCATCTACATCTAGTCAAACAAAGCCATAGCACAATCTGGGTTGACTCTGCCATGCTAATTTCATTGAGTGGATCACCTATAGGGAGCATTCAGTTGAGAAGTCCTGTGTGAGATGCTCGTAGCGAATGAAGTCTAGATGGGGGCAGAACAAGAGTGCACGGCCGACCCTGCTGATGTGGTCCATGGCGGGCTCTTTTCCTAAATCTTTCCATGATCACAGTACGTAGATCTGGGCATGGATGTGCATAGCTGTTGTGAGTTACTTGCGTGGGCGACACACTGCCAAGTCATCTCGAATATAGTATGCATGGCTGCAAGGCTCTGTCTGATTTTGCTGTCTTCTGCAAGATGCTAAAGTTTACCGGGTCGAAGCTGGGCTCGAAAGCGTTAGTCAAGATGATTCCCGAGTCTTGAGCAAGGTGGGCGCAGTTTCGCGTCTCTTGTCATCCAAGGACGCGCCGGGCCGAAATTTAGATGTCCACGGCAGAAAAGTGGATCGGCCTAACTCAGCTCGGCTCGGCTCGCCCACTCGTATCTCTCCATAATTCTGGGCTCCCTGCTCCACATTTCTCGCACACGGCACCAGCGGCTTGATCCACAGTTCTGGTCGCAATCACAGTGCCGTGGGAGTACCTCAAGACTGGCTGTGCAGTCCCTGTTCACTTACACCATCGATTGGCGCAAGGGTGACTGTGACGGACGGTTCAGCCCACACATCTCCGCATCACGGACCGTCACTTCCATCACTCTCCGTTCGTCGGCACCAGCCATATTGCGACGCACACCTTGATTTCGTCTGAACAGGTTGGCTGCCTAGCCTCCCTCGTACTGTGGTGATACGACGGCTCTGGTCAAAGCTACGCCCCCTTGATGATCAGCACATTGCATCAGTCCGATCCTTAGACTCATATGGCGTAGCGTGACACAAGTGATTCAGTATTCTTCGCAATCTTGGCGCAGCGTCCCAGCAACATCTCCTTCGATTGGCAATTGGGGCGTCGGGAGGACTTAGATGGACATGTCGTTGCCCGCACAGCAGCAGCCGCGTCGGCCCTCATCCCGCGGAAGCAGCTCGGCGGCTCAACCTTCATCCTCGACATCGCCAACCGCGCCCAACAGGCGCATGGATTCCCAAATCTCACGCATCTCTACAGCTGCGACTGACTCTACCGAAGAGACCGACGGTGGCTCCGAGGTCACCGCTCCGGCACAGACCATCCGCGATGTCTCGCAAGCATTCCGAAGCGGAAGGCCAAGCCCCTATCACATGGCCGTCGTCACTCTGCTCGGAAGTCTCGCCAGCGGTATGCCGTTGGCGTCTATGTTCAAGGTCTACACCTACATCATGTGCGAGGTCTACGATCCAACAATACGCGATGAACCAGTCCAACGTAAGACAGCTAGAGCCATGCAAGTCTTTGGCACCTTGCTCTTCTCCTCTCCAACAGGCATCGACGAGTATTCTGCCTCGGCGACTCTTGCAGCGGGTGTACAGTCACCGTCCACTCTGATGAAGCTGCCGCCAGCGCCAGAGCTGCCAAATCCTCCTCGATGCTCGCTGCCCTGGGTGCAAAAGTCGACGTCGTCATACTCGGCGGCAATGGTCACTGTGGGGGCTCTGCTTGGGCTCATGACCCTCTCACGCGCCTCGGCCATCTCGAAGCGCTTTGGGCGTAAACCGCTGCTCGTCATCTCTCATATTGTCATCGCTGTAGCAATTCTTGTCTTCCGCTTGGCTGTGGTCTTGCCTCCCTTGGCCGGCGCTGCGGTCCTCTACTGCGCTGTGGTAATTTCTGAAGCCTCAGCTGGAGCTCCCTTGCGAATAGCTATTCAGAATTATGTCGTGGATACAACCTCCGAAGCACAGCGTGCTGGTGCCCTCAGCTTCATCGAAGGCTTTGGCCAGATCGGTGCTTTCCCGTCGAGTGCCCTCGGCGGCTTGTTAGCCAGTATAACCGGCGAGTTTTTTGCTCCCTTCTATGCCGATTGCGGTCTCATGGTGCTCGCCATCGTATATCTCCTTCTTATCGTTCCCGAGAGTAAGAACGACGCCGAGCACACTTTTGTTGACAACTGGTTCCACTCTGATGATGTGGAGAGAGATGCCGCCTCCGAGACCAACTCTGCCGACGCCGGATCTGAATCCAATTCGCCCTCGACGACGCGCGAACGACCGGCCGATGGAGGTCATGAGGACGACCCCAGCCGTGATCGTAGCCACTCGAATGCTGGGTCTAACGCCACCTGGTCAAGCGCTCATACAGCCCAGGACACCTCGAAGCTCAAATGGCGATCCCGACTGCGTGCCATGAACTTCTTGCGTCCACTCGCAATCTTCTGGCCCAGGCCGAGGCACTACTCGCCTATTACCGCCGAGGATATCATGGACGCACCCGTCAGCAACCAAACCGGACCGCCCGAAGGACCGCCTGCCGATTTCTCGAGTGCCGTGCAGAAGATGCAAAGCCGCATCGACTTTCGACTGCTCAATCTGGCTGCTGTCGTCGTTTTTGAAGAGACGTACCAGGCGTTTATGGTACCACTGCTGCTGCTGTACAACAGCGAACGCTTCGGATTCGATGTCTTGCAGAATGGCTACCTCATCAGCATACTGCAGAGCACGCGTGCTCTCTTTCTTACCGCCATTTTCCCGCCTGGCGTCGCCTTAGCACGGAGATATGTGGCGAAAATGGGCTTGGCACGGCGCAAAAGGCACATCAAGAAGCTGAAGGCGGAGGCCCGACAGCGCCGAAAAGCTGCGAGGGCGGACGCGGCGGCCGGTCAAGGCGGACAGGCGTCTACCAGCAAGTTGGTCGGGACCAACACCGGGTCTTCAAGCAACGAACGGACACCTTTGGTACGCGGCACACCCTCCGGATACGGCAGCGTGGCTGCACGAGACTATGGGCTTGGAAGTCAGACGAACGAGACAGGCCAAGGTACAGGAACAGGGCCCGGTGACTCACAAGCATCGCTCATCGAAGCGCGCCCGGCACGTCGGCGCCCATCCTACAAGGCGGCTGCGTCTCTCGGTTATTCGGATCTCAAAAGGAACAAAGGGGCATCTGGTGCCTCTGGCATCACAATCAACAGCCATAATTGGGAGACGCACTCCATCTTTACCAATCCACCTTCGGAGCTGATCAAGAAGATCCAGCGAGGCAAGCTCGACATTTCAATCATGGTCGTCTCGTATCTGCTGTCGTTTACATCGTTCCTCATCTTGGCGTCTTCCGCAAAAGCACCTTCGGCCTCGCCACGACCGTCGCATTCGACATTTGACAGCCTCGCGTCAGATTATGTGCCTTTGGACGTCGCAGTGATGACATCAGACAAGCTTTGGTGGAAGACGCCGTGGATCCCGCTAGTGATTTCCATCGTGCTCCTTCAGCTCTCGTCTGGCTCGACCTCGGTGCGTACCGCCCTCGTCGTCAATGCAGTATCGGAAGAGGACCAGACGAAGGCCCTGGCAGCTCACCAGATTCTGGTGACTGTAGTCGCAGCAGTGGTACCTCTACTCACCTCGCTCGTGTTTGGCGCTGCGCTGGAACGAGGACATCCAGAGCTTGTGTGGCTCTTCAAAGCGATCTTTGCTGCACTGGCTGCAGTAGGCGCATCAGCTCTATTTTGGACCCATCGTGGCTTCTACGAAAAGGCACACGACGAAGAAGATGACGGCCACGATGACAGCGATGACGATGATGACGAAGAAGACGGCCGTGCGGAAGACCAAGACCCGCAAGACGCTCCAAGCAATCGTGATGCTGCTTCATCCAAGCCTTGAACATTCTCGGTCTGGTGCCCGAAGTGTAGCTTCCGCCGGTGAACGAATTTGCTCTCGTTTCGCCATACCTACTCCTGCGCGCTCATAGATTTAGAGCAGATGAATGCGTTCGCATCCCTCTGGCTACTTTCCATGGAGGCCTTCTCGTAGACCCATTAGAGAAGGGACAATGTAGTCTAACATCCATTCACTGGTCGTGCCTAGCCGGCCCGACTCCGGAGTGTCAAAGAAATGCATGTGCATACAGAACTCGGCTTTCTGACCGGCTATCTCGAATTTGTCAATATCTGATCAGGCTTCAACTGTTTTCTAGGTTTGCATCGGACAGAGTAAGGATGGTTGAGCTCGATCAGGACGTCGTGAAGCATGGCGGAAGCGTGTTGATCGTACCTAGCCCTTCACTAGATGAAAGACTGGATTGCAATTGCGAGATGGTCCACTAGATACGGGCTGAAGCCGAGCTCAAGCAGGAAGAGGGGCGTGAAAATTGCAAGACTTGAGGCACGTCAAGTGAACAAAAGGGAACAGAGCGTCGGAAACTGGCCGGGGGCGCCTGCAGTTTGAAACAGCAATTCGGAGGAAACCTCGCGATTATACTTACTGGTACGCAAAAATACTCATGTCCTGTCCAAGCCAGCCTTCTACATCAAGCAGTGTCCACTAATGATTATGGTACAAACACATGATTCGAAAATCTCCTGGAGAGGGTGATGGGAAGCCAGAAGAAGCGTCCAGTCACTTTCAAGGTCTCGAGCAGAATTCTGAGAATCTGATAGACACAGCTGCGAGAGATCTCCGAGCTGTGTCTATTCCTTCCAATTTGCTGCGCTGGTAGGTTTAGGTTGCCGGTCCGCTCCCACCATGATGGGAAGCTCCATCCTGTGCCTTTGTGATCGATCTTGAAGCTCAAGGATGCCCATGCTGTCGGTCTTGACGAACATGCGCCTGTCAAGACATCTTTCCACATCCTTGTAAGCACCATAACAGCATGAAAGAGGTCAGGTCAAGTAGTAGTCAAGGGTTGGCTCCATGTGGTACAGGGCCAGATGTGCGTAGAGCTAAGTCCTCGGGCACGCTCGGCGGTTTGACCCCGCAGCCCGTGCCGCAAGTTCAGTCCTTCGGTTACTTCTCGTTTTTTTTGATGTTTTCGTCATTTCGATTTTCCAGGTCCTTTTTTCTCCGACGAGTCGGGGCAGTAGTCGAGTCAACCTCCAAGTCAGTCGCGGACGGTCCGATATCCTGCCTGCCTTGACCCCGCAAGCGGATGGAGTACTGCACAGTGCTTGCATACTCGCTGTGTGCCGCCAAGGAGGGCGACTTCCACGCACGCATGCAAAACACACGGGGACAGGAAGAAAATTGAATCAAATTAACATGAATCCGTTCGGATCGAGTCGATCAACCGGAAGCTCATCGCGAGCTGCCCCTCCTATGCAAACTCACGCACAGCCGCAGCCTGACGCACCACTCGAGAAGAACAACGAGAAGAACAAAGAGTCACATTCGCACTTGCGGCAACGCAACCCACAGCGCAACGTCAATGCCGGTCGACTCCTGTGCTACCACCGCTGGCTCACTGTGTAACACCCTTGCGAGTCCTGTGACACGCACAGCTGACCGTCGTCCCCTCGCACAGTACAGTACCCCCTCTCGGACCCACACCAACCCCGGCCCTATTCTTTTTTCTCACCCGACATTCACAGTCACACGCACATCTTCCGGTCTAGGCGCTCCCTAGCACATGTATCTTCTTGTCGTCCCCACCCACCACTATCCCTCCAGTCATCTTCACGACATCACCTTCTCCTCCATCTACCTCAGCACAAGAGCCTTGCCTCTGTTCAGCTGATATCACCCGCCTGTCAAGTGATCAGCGTTCTGGCTCCTTTATCAACCTGACACCTCATCTTCGATCCCTCTCTTTATTCGTCAAGCACGTTCTCGCTTGACTGTTCGTCGTCACCAGGCTCGGATCGGTTCCCGTCAGTACAAGCGCTCTTATAGCTGATCACAAACCGTCGCGTGCAAGACAACTTTCATCTCGCAGCAACACGCGCAAGATTGAAGATTACAGTGACCCATTCGCTAAAGTAACTAAAAGCGAGCCGTGGCGTCGGCCTTTCCCCTCTAGGATCACAGTCGACTCTCTTCTGCATCATGTCACAATTCTTCACGCCCATGTTTAGGCCGCTGCACTGCGAGAATGCCCCGCCGACGGAGGGCGAGCCGAAAGCTCTTTCCCATCCCAATGGCAACGGCAACGGTCAGCAAGGATTTTACTGGATCCCGCACCTGCCGGGAGAAGGCCGATTCGTTGTCAATGCCAAACTCTATGCGCGGCCAGATGCCGACCCGACCTTCCAATCGCATCTGGAAAAGTTCCGACAGGAGGTGACCGCCTCGTCTCCCGGGATGCTCACCTACAAGACTTCCGTGGTGCGTGGCGCGACGGACAACGAGAACCTCATCTGCCACGACCTCTACATCTCGGATGACCTGGACGCACATCCTGTCCCCGCGCCAACACAACAAGACCGCGAGGAGGCCGCCGCGGCCAAGCTCAAGGAGCTGCGGGCAGAGGCAAAGGAAAAGCCCGTCAAGAGCGCCTTCACCGAGTTCGGCAAGTCGGTCTACAACTTTGGTCTCGGTGGTATCGCCGGTTCCGTGGGTGCTACGATCGTCTACCCCATCGACCTAGTCAAGACCCGAATGCAGAACCAGCGATCGGCGGTCGTCGGTGAGCCCCTCATGTACAAGAACTCGATAGACTGTGTCAAAAAGGTCTTCCGCAACGAGGGTCTGCGTGGATTCTACTCTGGTCTCGGTCCACAGCTGCTCGGCGTTGCGCCAGAAAAGGCTATCAAGCTGACTGTCAACGACCTGGTTCGTGGCCACGCCAAGGACCCCATCACCGGTGCCATCACGCTGCCATGGGAGCTTATTGCCGGTGGAACTGCTGGTGGTTGCCAGGTCATCTTTACCAACCCCCTCGAAATCGTCAAGATTCGGCTCCAGGTGGCCGGCGAGATTGCCAAGGCCGAGGGCGGCGATCGTGTCGCAAGAGGCGCGGTTCACATTGTACGTCAGCTCGGTCTCGTTGGTCTTTACAGGGGTGCTTCGGCGTGTCTGCTGCGCGACATTCCCTTCTCGGCAATCTACTTCCCCGCCTACGCGCATCTCAAGAAGGACACATTCCACGAAGGCCGGGATGGCAAGAAGCTCGGCTTTGGAGAAATGCTTGCGTCCGCCGCCATTGCAGGTATGCCTGCTGCTTTCCTCACCACGCCTGCGGATGTCATCAAGACCCGTCTCCAGGTCGAGGCGCGCAAGGGCCAGGCCACTTACAAGGGCATTGCCGACTGCGCCACCAAGATCATGGCCGAGGAAGGTCCCAAGGCCTTTTTCAAGGGCTCGCTTGCACGTGTTCTCCGATCCTCGCCGCAATTCGGTGCTACCCTTGTGGCTTACGAGTACCTGCAAAAGTTCCTTCCTTACCCCTTCGAGGACAAGCAGGTCGCTGACATCCTTCGAGATGGCGTTCCCGGAGAGGACCCCTCGCGTACCCACGCCCGTCGTGCTCTTCAGCTCCTTCTCGAGATGCACGAGGACTTCGGACGTCCCCCTCCTTCTTCCGACTCGAGCGCCTCCCTGACTTCTACATCTGCCTCCAAGTGAATACAAAGGCGCTCTCTTACTTTTACGACGTCTACCGGTCCCGTCTAATCATCACATCCTCGACAGACTCGTTCCCAAACGAGCAGAACACTGGTTACGTCTCTTCCTCAGCAGCAATACAGATAGACAACATTTCACGCCGACACGAGAGCGTTGTGCCGCGCGAAAATGAACACAGTATCAGCTTTTTAGGATGGCACCAGATGGCCCGCTCCGCAACATACCAGCACAAATGGCACTAAGCATATGAGTCGATGGTTTGTAGAAGGTGTGTAGTCAGTGGCATTGAAAAAAGAGGCATTTAGAGTCGTGCAGATTTATCGAGATGTATGAGATGCGATCTTGGCGAGCCCAACGAGGGTGGCTGCTCAGCGGCAAGATATCGGGCGATGCGGGAGAAAGAGGCACATGGGAACAGAGAAACATGCAAGCGTCCTTTAGCGACAGAGATGAGCATCGAGACGGAAGAGAGGTACGGGCCGGAGCGCGTCACAAGCCCGGGAGCGCAACGGGTTGTTTGAAAGATGAGCACCGGATATAGTACTGAACCTGCAGGGAGCCGCAAATTAGGCAGGTTCGATATCGTCGAGGTCGTCGAACGACACCTGGCACTGGTCGAGGACCTCCTGGGAGAACTGGAGGGACTGGATTTTCTTTGGATGGATGCCGACGGCAGCCATGAGACCTTCGGCGACATGCATGGCGATGTGGCAGTGAACGGCCCAAACACCTGGCAAGTCTGCGTAGATCCGAACTAGGGCCCAGCTGGATCGGGGCACAACGATCGTGTCGCGACGGAGCGGATTCTTGAGGTTGAGACCCTGGCCGTTGGCGTTCATCTGGGTCCACATGTCCTGAGTGAGGATGCCCTGGCCGCGACCGATGACGTGCATGTCGGTAGCGTGAAGGTGGAAGGGGTGGTCGAGGAAGCTATCGTTGTTGTTGAAGACGATATCGGCGACCCACAGGTCGTCCGGAACCAGCAACGAGGCCACAGTCGAGTCGTTGATCTGGCCACCGGCGTGGATAACCTCAAGGTACGGCTTGTTGATGTAGTTAATGTGTGTCTTCGAATCGACGAAAAAGCGGCCGAGCGTCGACCCGTTGCTGAGCGCCAGGTTGCCAAACTGCGAGGTGAAGATACCGAGCGAGTCCTTCTCCTGGTTGACTGGGACTGACGTGTCGACAGCCGGAACCAGCACCGAGTCGTCGAGGTCGAGACACTCGGTGCCCATGGCATCCTTCCAATCGTTGGGCACTGGCGCCTTCTGAGGCACAGTCTGGCCGGGCTTCGTGTACTGGATGGTGAGATTTGCAACGGGGTCCAGCAATGGGTCGACAAAGGCAAAGCAGGCCGTCATCATGCTCGAGCGCAGGAGGAAGCTGTCGCCAGTGTGGCCTTGATCGAAGTGCACGATGGCATCGTGACGCTGGCCGTTGTGCAGAGGGATGCGATGGACACTGTGCTGCTTGACTGGCGTTCCATCAGCTGCAATCACCGTGAGCGGGTGCTGGTCGATCGAGATCATGTGTTGCGCATGCGATCCCGAATTGATGAAGCGGAAGCGGTATTTTTTGCCTGCCTCGACATCCATCGTCGGAGTCTTGAGCTGCGTGCACTCGGCGTCTGGCTTGCTGTTCTTGGAGTTGAGCAGCGCACAATTGAACACACCGACTCCGTTGATGAGACCCGACTGAGGTGAAGGAGCTGCCGCAGAACCGTTGTAGCCCTTGACCGACAGCAGCTGGTTGACAATGTCGTCGGCAAAGTCGTGGTAATTGTCGGCGAAGAGGATGACTCGCTCCTCGTCGTAGTCCTTGCCCATCTGGTACGGATCACGCTTGGAGCGCACGATGAGCGGACCATAGAGGCCGTCGGTGTACTGCATCGCGCTGTGGCTGTGGTACCAGTAAGTACCGTACTGCCCGTCGATCTTGAACCTATAGGTGAGCGAGCCACCAGGAGGAATGGGGCATTGCGAGAAACCAGCGATGCCATCCATGAACGGCGTGTTGTTCTGAAACATGCCGTGCCAGTGGACCGAGGTGCCCACATCCATGTTGTTGTTGACCTTGATGATGACGGTGTCGCCCTCGTTGGCTTCTATGGCAGGGCCGGGAGACTGTCCGTTGATCAAGATTCGTTTCTTTGAGAAGCCGTCCGGAGCATCCTCGCCGAAAGCAACGTCGAACTCATACTCTCGAGTTTGCGGCGTCCAGTCGTAGTCGTCAGCTCGGTGGTGGTGATGATGCCGACGAAGGCTCTCTTCTTCCTCCTTCAGCTCTTCGAGCTCTGTCGAGAACCAAGCATCGATCTGCTTGTCCTCATCCTCCATTCTTGCCCACATTTCATCCGCTACGGTAGTCACGGCATCGAAGGTCGTGATGAGGGGATCTTCGGCAAGTGGGTCGCGTCGAATGAAGGTGGCTTTGTTGGTATCGGCATTGACCAGGATTTTGGGAACATACTTGGAGTCTCGCTTGAGATACGTGACACTGCCGTCCTCCGCGCTGACTTCGATCTTTGGAACATACTCGACTGTCGGAGCCGCCAGAGTCGAGGTGGTTGCGAAGGCAACCAAGGCCACCGAGATCCAGGCAAGCCTCATTGGACTTCTATATGAATACCGTCGAGTCTTTGTGAGCGGTGTCGGATAAGGCGTCTGGGACCTGCAGCACGAAAGGCGAGGAAAGAAGCTCAACGAAGAAGAAAGTAGAAGACTTGGCCTGAGGCGAAAGGGAGGAGAAATCGCTGGCTTAGACAGGTCAAAGCAGAACGAGCTCAGGAAGGGATGGCATCTTATATGTTCCTCTTGAGGCAGAAGGCGGAATTTGCCGCTGCCAATCTGACGGGTCAGCAGGCTGCTCGGTGGATGGTCCCACGAGCATGAAAGAGACCGCAGCTTCGTGCTCAACAGGGCGTGAGATCTCTCTGTGTGTGGATAACCCCCATGCCTCCTCCTTCTCCAGCCTGGAGGCTGGCGCTCTGCTCCCGAGAGAAAATCAGTGTGCAGATGCTCGCAAGACTCCCAACGCCAAGTGTAGTGCTTGTGCGACTGAGAGAGTATTGCTCAGCAAGCAACGGGAAAGACTGATGCTACTTTACTGCTTCGCCGGCGGATTGAGGCATTTTTGCGCAGAGCCCAGCAGCACCGGGCCTTCCGAGCCGCCCACAACCTCAATGAAGTCGTCACACTACCCGCGTCCAGCATGGTGCCTAGCACTCCCACAGCATATTTCGAGAGCGAGCGTGCTGAGGTGAGCACATCTATGTGGGCTAATGAAGGCTCACGGAATCTGGCACTCCGGAAATCTGCGTCTTCGAGGCTCGCACAGCCGCGGGCAACTTCGACGCCCCGATTGGGCCACGACTCCGGGCTCGTGCCGTTGATGCATTGCGCACAAAGGGCGCCAAGCTGTGATGGCGGAGCTCGGCTTCATCACAAGTCTGCGTGAGGGATGCAGAAGGTGTGGGTCCAAGGGTGCAAGGGAGGAAGGAGGGGGAAAATGTAAGATGAAGTGACTGAGTGAGGGCACATGTGATTGCCCAGACCACACTGTCCTACTAGCAAACGCCTAATCCAATCGATGTTTGAAAGAGTGTACCGTAAATTTCTGTGCTTTCCCGACCAGCGCGGGAGTTTCTGGGTGAGGTTCGTCTAATTTTCCTTCGCTGTCAACCGTCCACAAGTTGACAGCAGACAGCTCAAGCCGCTGCCTGCAACATGCTGATCGCAGCTTGGCGCGGTCAAACCCTTGCTTGTGGTTAATAATTGGGTCCTTCTTGCTTTTGTTATCGGCCTTGTCGCCGATTCAATGGTCTGGCCGCCGGGTGCCTCGCTTCGACTTTTGATGATCCACGCCCGTGAAGAAATCCACCAACGTGACACAGTACTGTAGGCACGCCCCCCCGTGCCCACGCTGGGCAAAGTTGTTGTGGTGGTGACTCTTCCAGGCGCCGGGACTCCTACACACAAGGAAAATCAGAGAGTCAAGGGGGTCCATCTCATTTCATTTGCAGGCCGACATCAACACAAAGCAGTGACGGCACAATAAGCTCAAGACGCGTGGGGCTTGGACCTCCTGACGGATGAAGGTGCCGATGTTAGCAATCACGCGGTCAGCCTCAATGACTGTCAATCTGCCGCCAAAGTTGTCGTACTAGCCTGTCCGAACCACGAGGATCTTCTGTGGAGCTCGCCGCTAGGATCCTTTCCGGCGAGCCCGATGCGCTTCCCTTCGCTTTTGTTTCCGAGTATTATGCTTCTATCGCCCTGGCAGCACCCAGTAGACGCGAGCTGGAGCAGACACCGAAGGTAAGTGGACGCTTTGCTCCTTTTATTCAACAGTGCTAGTCGTGCATGTGCACTTCGCGGTCGATAAGTTGCTTAGATTGGATGACGATCGGCAGTCACGAGCACCTCGAGTAGGCGGCGGCGGCCATGTCCCGAAACTGGCACCTGGCTCAAGGTCAAGACTATATGCAACGCTTGTCGCCCAATGAGTCTGACTGGCGGAGCTGAATTCTGACCCAACGGCGTCTGTTGGCGTTTTTGCTTGATTTTAGTCGCAGCGCTCATGGCGGAGGCCAAGGCCTTCTTGTTTGGGGGCTTGCAACGGCTCTGCTCCGCGTTCCCGATAGTCAGCGGACAGAGATTCATGCTCCTTTGCAACTTGACGCAAATCCGGTTGATCGCACTGCTCCTGGATCGACCGCGAGCCTAATCGCTCACCTCTGCTTGCGCTGTGTTACAATGAACAAAGCCCCGATAGTGACGATAGAACACGCTGCAGCAACGCCTCAATTTGCCGAACTTGACGGGTTTGCAAGCAGGTGAGACATACGGGGACACGTACCGCAGGTCCGACGCGTCCAAACAAAAGACTGCCTCTGCCCGCTGGGGGAATGTCTCAGCTGTCCAAGCCGGGTAGACCAGGCAACGGACCCAGAAACCAGGTTGGACGGAGAGCATCCACGACCACGAGCACAAGACCGCCGCGACCAATTTGCACCTCTGCCGGGGTCTGCGACCGCTTTGTAAACTCCTTTCAGCGAGCACACAAGACGGAGCCGCTTCGGAGCGCGCAGCTGAAATCTCGCGTTGAAATGAAGTCTGGTCCCTAGACGAACCTTGACACAAACGGCCTGGCCTCCTTACTAGGTTAAGGCTAGGCCGTACACCGAGCTGACGTCGGTAAAGTAAGCACAGCAGCGAAGAGCAGAGCCTATTAGCAACTCATTCGGCCGCCGATCCAGCGCCTCGTCCGCAACAGTTGAGCCCGCCAAGCCATCTGAGACAAACTTGCGGCAGTCGTGAATCCGCCAGCTCTGCATTCACAGTGGCACTAATATGCAGCGTAGGGAAGGCTTCAGATGTCTCGATGCGGCGTTTTACACAGCTCATCGGAATCGGTCCCATCCACACACCTAGACGCTGAAGGTGAAGATCCGCCACCAGATCAGCTTTATGTGAACGGCTAAAAAATGTGGGCTCGACATCGCTTCGGACGAATAATAGGATCTATCCGACATGCACGGCTCTGCGAGTGTGGGTCAATTTGAGGCAGATCAAGCATACCGCGCAGAAGCGAAGGCAAGATGCTCTGCACGGCATGGACGCATCTGAAGAGGCGGTTACGGCTGTCGAACACCTGCTGCCCCGTGCAGATCCACCTACTTCGCGTTGTCAAAGGCGCATTTTGCGTTTCTCGTACTCTTTGCCTCTCGTCTACAATGGTTTATTTACTTGCCATTCATCCCTGTGGGGCTCAATCTTGCTTGGTGCAATGTGATCGAGCTCGACTGTGAGGGAAGAAAGAGGAGCCACGACCATTCTTCTTCCGCACAAGTTTTGATCGTGCCCTTGAGATGCAGGAGTACTATTCAGCCCTCACCCAGAAGGTCATCGAGTCTCGATAAGGGCTATCGGTAAGAACGACGAACAAGTCGCTCCGGAGCAGCGAAGAGAACAACATCCTGCCGAGTGGACAAGTCATCGCAAACTACAGCTCCGATGCCGACATTCTCGCCGTCAGTCCCCACCGTTTTTATTTTTTATTTATCTATTTATTTATAACCGTGGTGAGTGAGTCTCCCTTGATCCAGCAGTACTTGCGAGGGTCGATTAGCAAGCAATCGAGTCAAAAATCAGCACCTGACACAGCTGCCGAGTTGGACGGGTTCCTGAACCTCCGCATGTGCAGGGTCCCACCTCCGTCTCTCTTACGATTAGGACCTTTTTTTTTCTTCTCCCTCTCCAACATTTTCGTCGAGAACAGCTGGAAGCATGCTCGGCTTGCGGGGATGCGCTCTTGCGAGAGCTTCAGACAGAGTGACCCTCTCACCAAAAAAAGCCAGCATGTTCTTGGCGATGCCTTGTGGCAGGACTAGACAACGTTTCGGATCGACCGGCAATGAGAAAAAAAATTAGCGACTCAAGTTCACACAAGGCAAATGGTGAATTGACCATCGCTTGCGGAACGGCTAGAGAATTAGGGCAGTGCCAGCTGTACGATTTGGCTCAAAGATGTCGACGTCGAGCAATTAGCAACCAAACCATGCCCACGTCAGGGAAAAGGAGCTGCCGAAAGAGATGGTGGAGGAGCGTGGTCCTGTCGCTACAAGCTTCTTCGCTTCGCCCACGCCCACGCCCGTGAAACGTCGTGTGTGTCTCGAC
The DNA here is from genome assembly GCA_003144125.1 of Testicularia cyperi. Lineage (NCBI taxonomy): Eukaryota > Fungi > Basidiomycota > Ustilaginomycetes > Ustilaginales > Anthracoideaceae > Testicularia > Testicularia cyperi. The sequence continues at coordinate 1,431,316 of KZ819190.1, forward strand.
TGCGACGGCCACCAACGGCCGATTTCCACGCCGAGCAACGCTCTGCCCCGGCGGAAAGCGAGGCAGCACGAGGCCAGCCCAGTGTGACTGACGCGTCCATAAGGCTACCGTCCAGTCCACACGACTCTCATTTCAACTCGGGAGGCTCGGCTGGTAGCCAGACATGTGATGCCCCTCTTCAGTTCTGCTCGCGCTTCGAAGCCGGCTAGTTCGCCTGACCGTGCCCCGTAGCGTTGACGCTTTTTCCCTTTACAGTACCAAGTATGCATACGAGCGACATGCATTTTGCCGAACGCAGCAGATCCTCAGGGACGCCGACGACCATTGCACACTGTCGAGGCCAATGCCGTCCGTCTTTCTCGCAGTTTTCCCGGGAACGCTCAGGCTGATCACGTCCTTGCTGGCGACCAGCGACAATATCTGGGCAGGAGCACTACAGAGTCAGCATGTTTGCATGATGAGCCGGAGTAAATGCCATTCGAGAACTCGCCATTGGCGTTGGAAGAAGCCGCCGTGATCATAAATGTCATGAGACGTGCTGAGTCGCAGTCAGGAGCCTGCCAATCTTGGCTTATCCGTGCAGCTTTATCGATATGACTGAAGTCAGATCATGAAAATCAACTCTTGCCTGGCTATTTGACACAAGCAGGTATCAAGTGATCAGTCGGGCCTGGTGTTGCTATACCTGACTTGACAGTGTGACAAGTGCGGGAAGAAGTGCTGTGGCAGCCGTGAGATAATGGAATACCAATAGATGTCCACGCCGGCCGGTCGTCCGGGCTAGTCGGCTTCTCGCCGGCTTTGCGCTATGGTCAGTTGCAGTGACCGAGGTCTATGCACAGAGAGAGAGTGTTTGTGTGTGTGTGTGTGTGTGTGTGAGAGAGAGAGAGAGAGAGAAAGAGAGAGAGAGAGAGAGGGCACACCTTCTCATCGGGCTGTCCGAGACTCGATCGTCGGGCTTGCACCGAAGTGACCGAACACGCCATAGTACTCTAGGCTTTGACGTCAGACTCACTTCGGCTTGCCGGCTATCAGCGAGAAGTCGAGATCAATGTCACCGAAATCAGACCTGAAAGGCCATTCTGCCTCTCTGTGAACGCCTGCAGCTTCGCGCAAGATCTGTCCGGGCTGAGTCGAGCTCTGGAACGCTTCAGACAGGTCTCACGAGCTTCGTCGCTGCTATCTCAAGGACCAGACCAGCATCATACTCAAGCTCTCACGTGTTGTTTCAAAACCTGTCGGGCTGACATTTCGATCTTCTCAGACGAGGTTCGAGGTGCCCGTTGTGCAGAAACCGCAAGAGCGGTCTCGGTCCGTGCCGCGACGCCAGATGCGGATGGACTCCGGCGACAGGAGTCGCAAAGGTCGTGGCAGTGCACGAGCTCTCAAAGTACGAGGGCCAAGTCACCCACAATGTGCAGACACACGAGTAATTGGGAAGCATGGGTAGACGACTTGCTTGAATTACGACAGAAGTAGAGAGTCCGAGTCCGAAACTATTGCGTCTGCGGACCGTATCCGCGAAGCATCTCGGCAAAGCCCCAAGAGGTTGGTACGCTGTATGGCTCCGAGATGTGGCAGCCTTCCCTGGTGACCTTTGCGATGCGGAATCGGTTGAGCGATCGAGCATCACGGTAGAAGAGGACCTTCATACAGTTCTCGAGAATCTCCTTCGCCTCTGCCTCCTCGAGTGTATCTTCACGGCCCTCCACCATCTTGCGGAGCAGTGGTTGGGCAAGGTGCATACCAAAGCCGGTTGCAATGGTGCTACTCGTAAATGTGGTACCGAGGAGATCGACGTAGCCGAGGAAAGGAGTTCCGTCTTTGGGGTCCACGCCTCCGAGCACGAAGCTGTTCCACAAAGGGTCGATCTTGCTTCTACGTTGATACATGGTTCTCGAGAGCCAAGCGTAGATCTGTGACGGGCTGAAGTAGTGGCCATCGGCTTCAAGCTCCTCGGAGGTGATGAGCTTGTTGAGCATGTGCTGAACATACTGCCAGTCACTCATGTCTCCACTGGCACCGATGATGCAGTTTTGTCCGAACTGCTCGATCCGCTGAATGTCCATAAACCGCGCGAGTGAGCCGTACGAGGCGAGAGTGTCAGTTGCGAGCATGATACCATCCTTGTACTTAAGACCGAGCACCGAGGTTCCGGTCACGATGGGTTGCGACGTGTGTGACGAGGGGTCAGATGCCGAAGCAGACGTCGAAGCAAACGAGGGTGTCCCGAGGTGCGCATACGCCTGCGAAGGTGCCGAGGACCACGTCTGTCCGGGGTGATAATTGATCATGTCGACTGGTCTTTCGGTGTCGCGCCGCTTGAAAGCCAGAAGTGGTGGTGACTGTGTCGAGGGTTTGGTAGCGGTGGAATGTCAAGTGTATCACTCAAGTGGCCGCGGCGATAGAGGATGTTGATGCAACAGCAGATTGATGGTGAACACAAGAATTGAGCGTGGTGAGGTTGATACCCAAGCACTACTCGGCTTGCGTGGACCTGTTGGTCTGAGCTCCCGCCTAAGCTTGTACTGCGTGGCCTTGCTCGACGACATTATAAGCAATGTGGAGTGATCGTTTTGGAATAGTTACGATTTAACAAGCACGTGACATTCGGGCCAAGTTGTGGATCTGAGAAATACCGCGACAGGCTTGTTAGACCAATAGGCGTGTGGAAGCACCCTCCACCAACGTTTCGCGTTTGCCGGTTGAGCCTCTGCATACCTTCCAGTTACCTGGAGACTTCATCCAGTCGCCAAAGCTTCGAAACCACTCAACTCACCCTTTGCTTTTCACAAACTCTCGATATTTGTGCGCTTCGATTCGCGGTGCATAGCTTGCGGACGTTTACATACAGTCCATCGATTGGCGAATAAGCTGCTTTTCGGGTCACGATGGACTACCAAAACCGCAGCGGAAACAAGGGAGCGGGTGTTGCTGGGGCCTCGGAGGCCAACGTGGACCGTCGAGAGAGGCTCCGAAAGCTCGCTCTGGAGACAATTGATCTGGCAAAAGATCCGTATCTGCTGCGCAACCACATTGGAGGGCTGGAGTGTCGACTGTGTCTGACGCTCCACACGAACGAGGGAAGCTACCTGGCACATACGCAGGGCAAGAAGCATCAGACCAACCTTGCGCGCCGTGCCGCAAGAGAGGCCAAGGAGAGCGCTTACGATTCGAATCGCCTCCTCACCGCTGCTCCTGTCGACCAGACTCCCAAGAAGTCTTTCGTAAAGATCGGCAGACCAGGCTACAAGATCACCAAGGTCCGAGAGCCCTCGTTGTCATCCGACGGTCACGCCCACGCAGCGGGTCAAGCTGGATCAAGGCTAGGACTCCTGTTTCAGATCCAGCTTCCACAGATCAAAGAGGGCGTCAAACCACTGCACAGATTCATGGGTGCGTTTGAACAGAAACAGGAAAAGCCAGATCGCAACTTTCAGTACCTCCTCGTTGCCGCAGAGCCTTACGAGACCATCGCATTCAAACTGCAATCCCGCGAGATCGAACGTGGCAACGGCATCGTCACATCTGCCCTGCCCACTCCTCAAGTTAGGCCAGAACCGCCAACATGGTCCTACTGGGACCCCGATACCAAATGCTACACCATTCAAGTCCTTTTCAAGTGAAGGAAGGACCCTCTTTGAACCGATATCATAGTATTCGCATTGTACTTTTAGTCACATCCCATCAAAAGCATGATCTTGATCCTTTGTAATTGTATTGTCCATTGTCATTCGCCAATTTTCTGGTTAGCAGGACTACATGATCAGAAGCTGGCAAGTCGCGTCTGCCCCATCGTCAGCCACGAGCCATACGCACGAGCCTTTGCCTCTGCTGCCGCTAGACCCGATGTCGTGGCCGTAGCTGCACCGACTGGGACCCCAGAGGCTGGTGCAAACATTGCACTTCCAACTCCTCCAGCATGATTGGCCGGGGTTGGTGCACTGGTCATGGGAATGGCCGCAGAGGCAGAGGCCGAATTTGCGTAGGCAATCAGGGCCGGATCGACTACAGCCAGGCTGAGGATTCGCTCGACCGAGATTCCGACGCCCTCTTCGTAGATCTTGATGTCTTTCTCGTCCAGCAGGTGGTGATGGTCGCCAAGCTGCCGCGGCGCTTCGTTGGCACCGAGCGATGTACCGTCCGCTCCGATCAATGAGGCACCGCCAGCGCCGTACTGTCGGTGGGAGTCCACAAACTCGTCTAAGAATTGTGTTGTGTAGAAGGAGTATTCGGACTCCTCTTCGAACGAGACCTGAGGATTGCACGCCTTGCTCAGCGCAGCCTCGATCGGTACATTGGCCGCGGCGATTGCGGGAACACTTGCATTCACCGTCATCCAGACACCGGCGAAGTTGAACGCCTGCGGATCGAACCCACCGGCCGCCGTCGACGGCTTGAGCAATGATGATCCACCGGCGGCAGTTGTGCGGTCGGATGCAAACCCTGCAGGCGCAGAAGACGGTGCCTGGCCACCATCCGCCAAATCGTGTCGAGAATCAACGTAGCGCCTGCTGGTCGCTCTGCGAGTACCCGAGCCTTCCTGTCCGGCATGCGGTTCCGGACGATTTATTGACATCCAGCGTCGCACGCCACCTATAATCGCTTTGGACGGTGGCAGAACGGCCGTTGACACTGATGACGGTGAATCGAGTAGCCGACCGTTTCTTGTAGAGCTTGGACTCTGGGCTGCTTCCTTACCAGCGCCGAACGGCTTTGTATCAATGGTGTTGATACTGTCAAACGAGCGTCTCGACGTTTGCTGCCCTTGTCGGGCGCTAGGCACGCCGTCATTGGCAGTGCCAAGAGGCTGGGATGCACTATGAGGATTGTGTCCGTGCGTAGACGCAGGGGCACCTCGAGGCTTGAAAGGGCTCGGATACTCTACCAGCGTGGCCGTTTCCGTTGGTGCCAGAGACCCTCTCATGGTCACGGAAGAGAGGCTGGAGATCGAGCCCGAACGGACATGTCGGGCAACATCGGCCGTAGCGACGCCACCCAGCTGGGGCGAGTACATGGACAGCGACCCAACCGATTGACTGGCAGACATGCCAAGGCCAGTGCTTGTGATGCCGGCTCCATGATGTCCGGCTCCATGAACGTGCGAGAATTGATGCACAGCTGTCATTTTGAAGGCATGATGGCGGTTGAGATCTGTGAAGAGACTCGGGCGATAGTACTCGGCCCAGAAGCCGGCATCAGCGTTGACCACTTCCCTCAGACGTTTTTCTCGAACTTCGATGCTGCCTCTCGGCTCGAGATGTAGGGGATCGTACCAGTGCTGATAATGAGGGCGGAAGGGCACAGCCTCGACCGACCTTTCGGGTCCATTTGTCTCTGCCTGATCTTCTGCTTGCTTTCCTGTAGCGAGAGCTGCCGTAGCGTGGTCGTTAGAATGTGGTGGCAGTACCATCTTGATGGGGAAGACGCGCGGAGCAAAGTCCGGAGCATTGGGATCAACACCCAGAAAAAGGTTGATGGCAGCCTGCTTGTCCGCATCGGCAAAGGAGTTTGCGTAGTATCTCTTCATGCTTTCTAAAACGTCGCGCGAATGTGAGGTCCACTGGTTGATCTTACGGTACGTATCGGTCGTGTGTGCGAGCGCAGAGCCTCCGTACTGCATCGCAATCGTGTCGCCAAGATCGTGATACATTTCTGTCAGCATATTGACGGCATCGGAGTCAAAGGGTAGACTGGGATCGTCGAGGAGGCCAAGTGCATGCAGCTGATGTCCAAACGCGGCCTTGCCGATCACGAATTGCGCAGCGTTGGTCCGGTCGAGGCAGTCGACACAATTTACGCGAGCGACGCCTTCTTGTAATAGAATCGTCTCTCTTCTCTTTGCTCCTCCCAGACCGGCGCCTGGGCCGGGTTGACGAGCCACAGTCTCGCTCGGGTCCCGACCGTGGACATTCGTCCCCGGAGAAGCATCATGGACGGCCGATAATGATTCGGCCTCGGCACCCGCACCGGCACGCAGAACGTTCGTGTTGCGGACGCTGCTTGGCTCCGGACCAGAGTGAAAGAACCTGGTGGTCTCGACAGTCTCTTCGGCGATATCCTCAAGCACGCCAATGACGTCTTGGTCGTGACTCTTGCTGGCACGACTCATGTCCCAAGCGATGTATCTTATCTTCTTGCTCGAGGGCAGGAACTGGTTCAGATACGAGACGCACTCGCTAAAGGCACGCAGCAGCTTGACCTCGCGCTCCTGCTTCTCCTTGCTCTTGATGAGGTTGAGCACGATCACGGGTGTACCATATCGGTGGAAGAGATCGTCAAAGTGCAGCGCAGCCGCCGAGTAGTACGGGTCGACGAGACTGATCTCGATCGGCGGCCGCGGTGACATGTTTGTCGAGTCCTGTGTCCAGTACACGGGGATACTGCCTCGCATCATGACGTACGAAGTGTAGCGCGGCGAAGCATCAAAGGGCAGATCCTCGTCCATGTCTTCGTCGTCCTCATCCTGCTGTGCAGCCTCTTGGTCGCCGCGTGCAAGGCTTGGCATCTCTCGGAGTCCACTTGATTTGACAATATCCGGAACCATGCTGGTCTTGGCTTGCGCCGTGTTTGTCCTACGATGAGTGTTTGGCTCGAAGCGTGTTTTGCGGCCGGGGGCGAAGAAGGGAGTTGTGAGGGCCTCGCTGACAATCTGTTCGGTCTCAACGTCGTTGGCAACGTGACCGCGCTCGTTGATGCCGCGCTTGAGGAAACGAGCTCCGGCGAAGTGCCGCGACCTGCGCGCAATCAGCGTGACATAGACGGTACGGCTGAGCACACTTAACTTGGCTTGGTCTACGAAGCCGTAGATGAGCGGCAGGACCCATTCGTGTCTGGCATCCTCGCCTGGTTGACGCCGCTCGGTGGCGCCAAAGGCTGGCACGAGCAGGTGGTGATTCCAGATGAATTTTTCATTGTAGCCCCAGGCCGTGAGCGGCTGTGACGAGGACGAGGGAGAACGCGTTTCGCCGGCAAGCTCCTCTGACGACGATGTGAGGTTGTCCTGCAGCGTCTGCGTGAGGTCGTACGTGTAGCTGAAGTAGAAATTCTTGTTAAGGTCGACCTGCTTGAAGAGGTGCAAGAGGCGAGCCTCTTCCTGCTCGAGCAGCTTTGTGCGTCCGGGCAGTGAGGCCATCACCGAGGGATGACAGACGGGCAGGATGACGGTTTCATCGCAGTGGTAGATGTAGTGCCCTCCGATCAGCGCAACAACACTGCGACGGCTGATGAGCACCATGTAGTAGGTTCCAGTAAAACGGATGAAGCCGACAATACCAAAGAAGCGGCCCACCTCTCGCAGGCCTCCGGTGACCCGATTACCCTCGCGAATCATTTCGAGAAGCTCGGCGACTTGAGTTCGTGAGTAGACAACGCGATCCGACGTGACGTTGAGCTCCCACTCCGCATCGCCGGCATGGCGACCGGCGGTAGTGGACGAGCCTAAGTGTGTGGCAGGATTGGACGGCCGTGCCGCGCTGGATGAGGTAGGAGTGGGATCATTGACGGATGACGAAAAGGGAGCTGAGCTAGTGTGGGCCAAGGAAGAGGCAGCGGCGGGGGCTGCCGCACGAGAACTGGACGATTGCCCGGTACCCGGTGGCCCATCCTTGGAGCTGGCATCGTTTTGCTTAGCGTCGAGAAGTTGCCTATTGAGCCGAGCGATCTGCGGATCGTCAATTGACAGATACGGCGTGCCGCGCACTGAGTAGTCGACGTTCTGACCTCGGGCTGCGTAATTGCTTGTTGCCGCAGCCTTGCTCGAGCGGCCCGCGTCTGGTGTTGCATCTCTGCCCTTTGGTGCTGTGGAGTTGATTGACGAAGCAGCGCCCTTTGCGGTTTCGGAGACACTCGCACCCCGTTGCGATGGAGCTGTCTCTGACCGGATTGTAGACGCACTATCGCTAGAGGCCGGCGCGTTGGCAATAGGTGGGGTTCTGTCGACCTTGAGGATGCGAAAACGCGTCTGACTGGTGTTGTAGGCAACAAGGTAGAAGCGCGTCTTGGTCTCCCAGAGCGTGAAGCGCTTCAGATCTCCAATGCGTCCCGGTTCTGCAGCTTCTGCCCTTGCAGCTGCTGCAGAGGCGGCCATGGGACCCCATGTGGATCCGGGAGTGAGGGTGGGTGTGGGGTTGATGAAGGAGGAGGCGGCCATGCTCGGGCGAGGAGGAGGCAACATGGTCGGACGGGATGCAGACAGGGAGACGGCGGGATCAGGAATCATATTGGCAGCCTTGACACTGACAGACCGGCTCTCTTTGGGCTTTGGAGGAGCTGTGGATGCTGGAGCTGCGATGGCTTGTGGCTGGCTCGGTGTTGGACTGGCCATCGCATCGGTGCGTTGTGATTCGACGCAGCTCGCATCCGAAGCGTCAGCCTTACCTGCTGCCACCTGATCGTCCCGATGGGTCTCTGTGCCTTGCTGGAGGCCGGTGGATTTGGTAGCTGCCTTTGATGCCACTTGACCAGTGCGGGCGTGCAGCTGAGCAGCTCCGTCGGCGCTATGACCGCTGCACGTATCATTGCGCGCTACCTCGTCGGTTGCTCCTGCAGGAGGGCCTGCATCCTGGCGCTCCGATACGGCCGTTCCCTCCGGACTCGCGCGCTTTGGGCTGGCAGGCCGACCTGTCGAAAGCAGAGGAGCTTCAGTGTCCTGGGCGTTTCCAGTGCCATTGTCTGTGTCGATGCGTGCAGGTTCCTTGGCGGCGTTGCTGACACTTGGGGGTGGTGATTCGTGCTGCGTCATGTCGAGCGCATAGTTTCAGTATTATCACATTGGTGCGTAGGATGGTGGAAACGTGCTGAAAGTGACTTTACACACCACTGAGTCGATCAAAAGTGACCAAGCTCTACAAGGCCTCATCGAGTGGAGGAAATGCTCCCAATACAGTACAATATAGCTAGTAGTACTGTAATAATAATGTGAGCTTTCGCCGACAAGAATAACACACGTACTGCAGTACCGTAACGCCAAAACGGCAGCGGCAGTCGCGTGCGCGCAGGCCAACTTTTAGACCGCGGCATGTGCTCAGGGTCCCACCCCAACTTGGACAAATGACACGTACGTACTAGTATTACTTAACAGTCTGGCTAGTACAGTAGCGGTAGCACAGTCGTTGTGTCGATTTCAAAGTTTGATTGCTCTTCGCCAACGACTCCATCCATCACAGCTCGATCTCGGCTCCGATGGCGACATGATCAGAGGCACATACGCCCTTTCTGGGCACGCCCGGCTGCAACGTTTCTGTCTTGTGGGTTCGCAGCAGTCGGGTCACGACCGGATAGCTTTCGACTTCCCTTGTGCCGGCAAGCGTAGTGCTGCTGCTGCTGCTGCTGCTGCTGCTGCTGCTGCCGTTCTTCTGCGGCAGTAAGAAGATGTAGTCGAGCGTGAGAGAAAAGAGACTGGAAAAGATAGTCCACATGGGCTCCTTACAATCACCTGTGTGACAGTTGGGCGTCTCGGGTGTCCAATTAGCATCGTCCCAACGCTCACGCCCACGTTCGGGTGAGCCGAAAAAGTTGCCTTCTTCGGAAGAACTCGAGGCACGGCCATAGTAGAGGCCGTAGCACGATCCCAATGCTGCCGTTCTCTGCTCGCAGGCACGCTGGATCCGCTCTAGAATCGATTCCTTCTCGTTCAGTGTGCTGTCATGGTCCTCGCTACGTGTGCTGCCAGGCGCCGGCCGTGGGCGCGCAATGTCGTGCAATTGTATCAGTTCCTCAAGGCTCAGCAGACCGTCTTCAACAGTGGCCGCACGACAATTTTTGAGCATCTGATCATCAGCTCCGCCTCCGCCTTCTTCTTCTTCGTCTTCCCCCTCCTCTATCTCGGCTAGATCGTCGTCCTCTTCCTCGTCCTCTTCGCAATTTCTCGCCTTGCCTGACTCGGTTGCTTCCTTGTTCGTGTTGCCGTTGGAAGGTACTTCCTTTTCCTTTGGTATATCTTGGGCGGGTTTGGTGGTACCAGGAGAAAATCCGTTGGACACGTTACCGCGCTCTCGGCGCTCGTCAATGCTCTTGTGTATCACGGTCGAGTGCTGCAGCTCATCTATGCAGTGCTGTGCAAGTGTCTTTCCAGTCAGGAGATGGTAGGTGGCCGAGTGAGGTTGGTCGTTGAAGTCGCCTGCAAACACGCATGGTGCCGCTGACCACGCATCCCCTAGCGACTCGCGGTACTCGTTGAGACGACGTACTAGGATACCAGACTGCCGAGCTCGCTCGTACGCATGCATCGGATGCCAAAACAGATGCGTTGTAGCCACTACGATGCCTGGCGCGGGTGCTTGTCCAGTCGATGTGGTCGGCTTGGCGGTCTCCTCGTCTTTTCGATATTGTAGTGCAACAAAGAGGCCGATGTTCCGAGTGACGCGCGAGCATGCCGTGCGCGTGGCCTCTGAGCTGTCGGACACGCTCTCTGCGTCAAGATCAATCACTTTCCTGCTGTAGTCCGACGTGCCAAAGAGAGAGGATCGCCAGGCAATCAGAAGGCCGTGCTGCTTCTGGCGGTAGCCCTTCTCGTATACGTAGCTGAAGCCGTCCTTTTCGAGCATCTCCCCATGCACATCCATGCGATCCACCTCTTGGAAGCATCCTACATCCCATCCGTGTCCCGTTCGACTGGAGAGCTCGGCACTCAGGCCAACAGAACGATCCTTGAACTTGAGGCAGTCGGAACCTGGGAACAGGGTGCGGCGGACCAGTCCCTGGGCAAGAATGTTCCAGCTCACAATCTTGATTCGTTGCTCTGAAGCATTCGCCTTCGACAATGTCTCCTGAACCGAAGCCCAGTCTCGCGGGATGAAGAGAGTGTTGCCATGTTCGTCGAGATGGCCGTTGGGAATCTTGCCGTTGGCTGCGATGGCAGCAGCAAGCTCTGCCTCCTTGGCTACCTTTTCAGCCGCCTCCCTTTCTCTCTTGGCTGCTCTAGCCTGTCGCTTCGCCTCAATCTCCTCCGGCGTGGGCTTGTTTGGCTTTTTGCCCTTGGCTTTGATTGACTCGTTGGACGAAGTCTGCTGCGTCGAAGAAGCAGCTGACGAGCTCATTTTGGACGTGACTTGATGGCCGGAAGACCGGGCACGCAGTATCCCCAAGTGTGGCGGGAAATGAGGAGCAGAAAGACGCCAAAGGTGCTGAGGACGGAGATGACAAAGCGATAAAGCAAAGTTGCGCCGAAGCATCAACTTGTCACAGGTTGTTGACAGGATGTGAGAGAAGCCTGTCCGGCATGTCAGTGGCGTTTTGAAACGACCCCAGACGGGAAGCTGGAATGAGACACACGCGCAGCTTAAACTCACATACTGGACATTTCGGCGAATTTTCGGGTCGAAAACACGGCGTTGCTCGCATGTGGATCTGTGTCGCCAAATTACTCGATCATCCGACCCCCAAGGCGGCGCAAAGAAGGACAAACATGTGTACTGTAGCTGGATGATCTGACTCGCTCGACTCTTGTGGTACTCAAAATACAGTCAATATGCAGCGAAACAAGGCGCCCTTTGCTGCCATTGTCAGCGAAGTATGGGGACCACAAAGCTGTGATTCACACAGTCGCGCTTCAGTAGTGACTCAGCACACAATTCTTTCTTTTGTTTTGACTGACTACATTGTAGTGGAAGGATCGGTCTCTTTAAGAATGGGTAGGCTTGTTCTCGCCCATTTCTTCGGCAGAAGGGGTGGGGAAGGGAACGTGATCGGCCAGGGACTCGTCCTGCTCCGCAGACTTGCTGTCTCCGTCCTGTGCTACAAATGTTCCCGCTTCGGGCAGCGAGGGGTCGTCGGGGCTCTTTGTGGTGGCGTCCGCTGTCTTGTGGCCCGCATATCTTCGCTCGGTACGAGGCGTACGGATTGGTGACGCTGCCGAGTTCTGCTTAAAGTTCTTTTCCTGCTCCCTGATCGCTCGGAAGATGTTGTGGACTTCCAGATTGAATTTCTGCACCGTTGTCAAGAAGCCGTAGCCTGTGTAGATCTCTCGGAATTTGTGGGCCGCCGTAGTGGCCTCGGGGTGGCCCTCTTCCAGCTCCCGGGATCGCTTGATCAGGTCGACGATTGCACGTCCGGCGTCCTTTCCAGGACCTTCGATCTTCAGGCCTGGCTGGCACGGCAGACCGACAACAACTCGGTTGTCTGCCACGCTAGTCAGAATGATGGGCTTGACTCGGATGAATTTCTCGTCAAGAACCGTGTTGACCGCGACGGAGAATTTGCGGACAAAGAAGGCCGTTTTAAAATCGAAGGATCGGTAAGCCCAGTAGGCGAGCTGGTATGTTTCTGGGATCATGCTCTTGCTTCTGCGGTTGTCAAGGACTTGCGGGAGGGTAACGTCGGCGGGCGGCAATCGCCAATGACCGCTGGCGAGAGCCGGATAGACGACGGGAAGGAACGAGAGCTGCTCATCTGCGAGCTCGCTTGCTGAGCTTGGGGGCGCCTCCGGCAGCGAGGACTCGCGCATCAAATAACGAAATGGGTCGGTCTCTACTCTTTTCTTGTCTGAGCTTGCATTGGAGGTGTCGGTAGATACTTGGGGTTCGGCGTCGTTGAGCGTCTTTGCGGAAACGCAAAATGACCTCGACACGCAGGCTGTTGCAGATCGCTGAGAGGCTTGGTGCAGCACTCGGATGGGACTGAGAGCGACGGATCGCACACCCGCGGGCGTGGCCAAGCGCAGAAGAGCGCTCATGTTTGAGGTATGTTGGTGATTGTCACTAGATGAGAAATGAGATGCGAAGATGGGAAGGAAAGGTGGGAGAGTTGATGGTCTGGGCTTCCCACATGCAAGTCGTTCAAGTTCTTCTGGCAAAAACATAATTAAAAAATATATAAAAAATGGGGGTGAGCCTGAGCCGACGAATTGTTGCGTACTGTACTGTTGTACTATGTAATACAGTACAGTGCAGTGCAGTCACAGTACTGTACCGTACCTACATACTTGACTCTAGGACTGTGGTTGTGGAGGCAGGCCAACGCGTGTTCCTTCCTGTCGGCCGACTCGTGGCGTCCGTGTTGCCTTCTTGGCTCTCTCGAATGGCAATTTTTTCTCATTTTCCTCGCGTGACCCAGTACTGTACATGTATCGTAATCGCTTTCCGTCCTGCCTCACTTCTTCCTACCAGCAAACACTGGCCCTTTCGTCCGCCCGGGGTCCTCGGTTCCTTGTATCTGCCTCGCATCATGCGCAGTCAGTCGAGATAATCCTCGCTTTCATCATCCTCTGCAGACCAGCCTGCGTATAGAGGCGCTCTGCCAACGACAGCCACTTGCCGATTCTCAGGACTCAGCACAAGGCCATACGGGAAGCACAGCGCTGATAGGCAGCGCAGGTAAGAGTCGAAAGCGGCATGACTGTCTCAAGGATCAAGAGGCGGACATTCATTCACCATACCATAGTATGGCAAGGACTCGTCAAACGGGCATGTTGAACCTGGCCCTCCTTTGAATCCTTTCCAGCTTTCGTATACCATCGGAGAGACGCGCAAAGGACCGCTTCCAGGACCCGGTCTCTTTGTAGACCGGCTCCATTTGCAGCCTCCTCTCGGGTCTTGTTGCCCGGGACATGCTGTAGGGAAAGTCCCCGGACACATCTGTACTTGACAGGAGAGATGCGAATGTATCTTACACTCCCCGTTGACAGGGCTAGTATACAGCGCCGCCGTTTGAGATCGTACGGACTTGGACGCAGGATCGACTCTAGACGTAGAGGGGAGTCTACATGACGAGAAAAAGCGAACTATTACATTCCGGAGTAGAAGGCAGAAAGCCCGATGCCGGCCCATCTCTGCTTCGTCTTGACTAGAGCCCGAGCCCAGGAAAGCGATTGTCGTCGTTATGGCACAATTCAAGCATTCGGCCGTCTTTTCTGGCAGAGGATTGTGGAGCCAGCATCGCCTATCTGCTTTTGCTTGATCTTTGGGATAAGAGTTCAAACTGGCTCGTCATGTACCTCTCCTTGTCTGATGTCCAGAATCACGTCCTACGTGCCAAGTTTGGAGATCGAGGCGCGCTGTTGTCGGCCTGCCAGGGGAGGACAATGCATTTGATTTTCAAGTTCTCTCGTCGTCTTGCCTGCCTTTGCGGGCAGTGTGATTCGACACATTCCATCCCAAAGACTCTCCGACCCAGTGTCGTGGAGAGAGGGTTGATGCGATCTCGTCAAGAGATTCTCGATCTCGTTGGTCATTCTGCTGATAGTTATGCGGTCGCCGATGCCCAAGACGCAATGTCTTGGAGCAGAGGTAACTCAACGGGGCTTACTCTTGCGTCGTCTCTCCACCCTGATCCTCCTTCCATACTTTCTCCTCGTCCTCCTCCCATGTGTAATGGCCAGGAGCGCCGTGAAGAGAGACGGTGAAAGCGAGATCACTTTGGTAACGATTTTTGTTGGAAAGTTTGGAAAAAGGCTAGGTTTCTACGTTCTCTTCGTTGTCTCTTCACATGTATGCATCAAGGTAGGTCCCGACCAGCGTCGCTGGCATCAGGCTCAAAACAGTCACCGTACTTGTCCCACTTTGTTTCGAAAAACTTTTTGTGCTTTCCTTTTTTGATAGTAGGAAGACAGACTGTCATTTCCCGCTTTCCTGTAAAGTAGCCTCCTTCCTGCAACTACAGTGAATCAATCTCCCTAGCTCCTTACTCTCTCTCAGTCCTATTCAACTTGTATTCAGGAGTTGCAAAGCCGACGAACTCTACAGTATCACGCAGAACTTTGTCGCAAAGTTCACACCACTTTCAAGACACCGAGAAAAGACTCGAAGAGTCGTTGGGTATTGCACGCCTAAGTTTGGCAGTTGTATCTATGAAGGTCTAGGAGTCTGCGGAGGACGTTGAAGGTTGGCATTCTGGCCGTTCTTCAAATTTTGAGCAGCAAGAGCCTGGATCGCCTGGTTCAGGATCTGTTGCGGCTGCTGTTGCTGCCCACCCGGGGGCCTCTGCATGGGACGCTGTGCCTGGTTACCGCCTCTGTTTTGACCAGTAGCGGATGGCGATGAGGCGTTGTTGTTGCTACTAACCCCACCTGCAGCGTTGGTGTTAGTCGAGTATTGCTGCTGAGCCTGCTTGTACAACTGGATCGCCAGACCATTGATCTGTTCCGGCGACAGATTCGATGACGCAAGCGAAAGCGCCAGCTGCTGCTGCAGTGCCTGGATTGTGGCGGGCATCGATGGTGCCATGCCGTTGCCTGCTGCTGCTCCTGGCCGAGCGCCACCTTGTTGCGGCTGCTGTTGCTGGCCGCCACTTCCGCCCTTATTCTGTCCAGCGCCGACTCCGGTGGCCGGGACTGGGGGAGGTCGCTGCTGCTGGACACCTCCGGCACGCTGCACGCCAAAGTGCTGTCCTTGGCCTACAACGTTTTGGCCTGTACCAACCTGACTCGTCTGTGGAGGACGCATCTGGGCAGCCTGTTGCTGTGCCTGTTGGGCCTGACGCTGCTGCTGCTGGTACATGGCTAGAGCGGCTGCTTGTGCCTGCTGTTGCTGCTGCTGCTGCTGCTGCTGCTGCTGATTTTGCATCGGCCTTGGCTGTCCGTTCTGCTGCATGGCGTTCTGTTGTTGTTGCTGTTGCTGTTGCTGTTGCTGCTGCTGTTGTTGCTGTTGTTGCTGTTGCTGTTGCTGTTGTTGTTGCTGAAGCATCTGGAACTGAGCCTGCAGCTGCGCGTTGAAGGCAAGATTCTGGCCGGCGCCGGCCTGACCGCCCTGCTGCTGCTGAGCTGCCGCAACCGCGGCCATCTGATTCCGAAGCTGCTGCTGCTGAGCTGCAGCCGTAGCCGCGGCTAGTTGTGCGTGGTACTGTTGTTGCTGCTGCGGTGTCAGAGATGCTAACTGCTGCTGCATCAATGGACCGCCAGATGGCCGGACCTGTCCCATGCCAGCAACGCCTGCCTGCTGATTCTGCTGCTGCTGACGCTGTTGAGCCGCGACTTGCTGCTGTTGGATCTGTGCGTAGAGACTCTGCATCTGCGCCGCCTGAGAAGCCTGCATCTGCGACTGCATCTGGGCCTGCATTTGCTGCTGCTGTTGCTGTTGCTGTTGCGGCAGGGACTGTTGCTGGGCCTGCTGTTGAGGCTGCTGCTGCTGGGCCTGTGATTGTTGCGGCTGTGGCTGCTGCTGCTGCATTTGCGGCTGTTGCACTTGCGGTTGTTGCGACATTTGGGGCTGGCCTACCGTCGCCTTGGTCTGGGGCTGTGGCATGGTCAAGCCGGCAGTCTGAGGCGCACTCGAAGTTGCAACGGCCTTTCCGGCCTGCCCCTGCTGACCTGTAGCACTGATGGCTGCCTGAGCAGGCGCGCCGGCTACACCCTGCGAGGACTGCTGTGACATCCTCTGCGCCTGCTGCTGCTGTGCTAGCAGGCGTTGCTGCTGCTGATGCTGTTGCTGCAGGGCGAGTTGTACGCGCTGCTGCTCGTAGTACTGGCGTAGCGCAGCCTGGTCGCGCTCCGCCTTGAGCGCACTCAGCGACTGGGGCGTAGCAGCAGGACCTGCCTTGATTTGTGCGTGCGTCTCGTGTGTGTTGAGATTCACCTTTTTGGTCTGCTGGCTCTGTTGTGCCTGCTTGCCAGCCTCGCGCCGCTTTGCAGACTTGCGCATTACCTCCATCAGATTCGCACGCCGCAGCTTCTTTTTGGACCCGTCGTACTTAGACCCAAGCTTTTTGTTGAGCTTGTCGCGCTTCGCCGCCAGCGAGCTGGTATTTGAGGCCCCATCAGCCGCATCCTTGCCGTCCTTTCCATCACCCTTCTTATCTTTGTCTTTCTCCTTCTCTTTCTCCTTGTCTGCATCAGTACCATTCGTGAGCTGTGGTGGACCGGGCGGCGGCTTGCCCTCCTCGGCGGCCTGCTGGATGCGCTTGCAGCGATCATAGCAGTCCCATGGCTCCCGCTTATCCGTAGCGGTGTTGAGCCGGGTTGAATTGAAGAGGTCGGCAACAAGAGACCAGTTGTGGTGGTACTGCTTGGCGAGCGTCAAAAGGTAGTTGTCCTCTTCTGGCGTCCACATGAAGAGCGCGGCGCGGGCGTCTGGCTGCGACGGCTCGGCTGGAATGCCAGCAGCAGGCTGCGCAACGTCGCGGGAAGCCTTGTTGTTCTTACGTGCAAAGAGCACCGAGCCGGGTATGGACGGAAGGCCGCTCTCGGCGCCGTCCAGTACGCCGCCGGATGGGTCCGACTGCTCGGCAGCCACAATCCAGTCTCCGTCGTCTAGCCACTTTCCCCGGGCCCTGTTCTTGGACGGTTCGAGGGTGCTGACCAGCAAGGGTTTGGAGTCGAGAATCTTGGTGACATGCGTCAGACGCGGTGGCTGATTGAGGCTGCCTTCGTCCCAGCGACGATCGCTCTTGCTCGTCGGATCCGGCAGTGACAGATCACCAAAAAGGGGCAGCTCCGGAAACATCTTGCTAAAGGACAGTGAAGCTGGATCAAAGAGGTCAGAGGCCGACGACAGGTCGGTGATCTCGACGCCGAGTAGTGCGGCAGCGGCCTCGGGATCCAGGGACTCCAGAAGCGTCATTGGCGAGACGGCCGTGGTGGTGACGTTGGTGGAGAAGATGGGGGCTCGAAGTGTGGCTAGGAGCTGCGGTGGCAGTTCGGTAGCCAGGGTCGCCTCAGCGTGCTTTGTCTCGTGTCGCAGTCCGGCGACAGCGGAAGGGATGTCAGCTTGTTCTTTGCCTTCCTCTGTCTGTGTAGCATTTGCCGGAGTCAGTGTGGAGGACGACATGGTGCTGTCTGTGGCAAGCAAAGGCATGGCGGGTGCAGGCCCAAGTGGCTCTCGTACAACTTCTACCTCGGGAGGCTTGCTCGGCTCGCCCGAAACGAGTGCAGCTTCTACGTCGTTGGCATCGGCATCGGCGTCCGCGTCGTCGTCTTCGCCCTCAGCGTCCATCTCCTCTTCCCCAGTCTTGCGGTTCCGCACCGAGGCGTTCTCGTGGACTGTCTCGATCGCGTCGTCTACTGCTATCGTCACGGTGTCATCGCCTCCGTCCTGCATCTCGACATCGGCTTCCGCGATCTGCGGCTTTGACTCCGACGGACGCTCCGTCGTCTCCGTGGATCTGGGAGCAGGCGTATGCTTGATGGTGTGATGGATAGGCGGATCCGAGTCGGTCATCTCTTCATCTTCGTCTTCGCCCATGCTGTCTTGCATCGGAACCACAGCTTCGTCAACCGCTGGTGTCGGAGCCGCATGGGCTGGTGGCGACGAGGCGTGTGCTGCTGCAGGGGCCGTTGCGGCGGCAGCCTGCTCCATCGACGCCGAGACGGTACGGTGATGAGGACGACGGACCGAGATGCAAAAGGCCGCACGCTCTGCCGGAGTTCGCGCCTTGTGCCAGGCAGAGATTTCGTGAGCGAGCTGGAAGGCAACAGCGAGCTTCCACCTACGCTCCTCTCGATAGTCGGTCTGGAGCCACTTCATTTCCTCTAGCAAATGGTCCCAGTGTGACTTCCGGACAACAGGCCCTTTTTGCTTCTTGGGCTGCCTGAAACTCCACTCTCCCTGCGTCTTGAGCTTCTCGATGCGTGCCATTGCTCGAACAAAGCGCTGCTCGTTGAAAGCCACCTTCCAGTCGCTGGTCATGAGGCACTTGTCGGCTTTTCCCACCATGCCGGCGCCGGGACTCGCTCGGGCGCGAACATACCATCGATACAGGTCTGCCTGACCCGAGCCGGCCGGCCCAATTTTCATCGCGGCAGTGCTCGAATACGAGTTACCATTAGACTGGCTTGAGCTTCCCAACATCTTGCGGCTGCTGCGGTGGTGAATCGCGCCACCGCCGACACCAGCTCCAGTGAGGCGACGGGTGGGATCCGCGGGCAGCGGTCGGAGGGAAGCCGCATAGGTGACCGAGAGAGGGTTGGGCGCGAGGGTCTTGAGTGTCGGATGGAGCGGAGAGGCTGCTATTGGTTCGGGAAGCTTGATCAGTGACGTCGGGGAGGGAGGCAGGCGCAGACCTGTCGCCTGATTTGGCGCCTGGCGTGAGAGGCCCGGCACAGGCGAGACAGCTTTCGCCAGAGACGACGACGAGGATTTGGATGGCGAAAGGCTGTCCTTCGAGCCCGCCGGTTCCTCGGTCTTCACGGTGAGCACGCCATCGGCCTTGAAACTCTGTGCCGCTGTGCTGGTCGATGCCGATGCCGATGTCGATGGCGTCGAGGGAGCAAGAGGAAGAATGGCAGCGGGTGTGGCAGCTGTCGGGGTTACAGGTACACCAGCTCCTGCTGTGCCGTTTACACCGCCAGGCGGAAGTGGCAGTGGGGTCGTCTGTATGACAAAGCTGGGGACCTGGCCTGGCTGAAGCGGCGCAACCTGGACGCCCTGCGCCTGGGCAGTTGCCACAGTGAGAGGTTGAATTTTGGAAGTGCCTTCAGAGATTGCCCGAACCTGAACGGATGCAGCGGCGCGGGCGACAGCCTGACTACGCTGATGCGCAGCGCGAGCTATGGAATCATTCTCTCTCTGACGTTCCTTTTCCCGCTGCGCATCGAGCATCGAAGTACTGGAAGTGGCACTGGTGGGCGTTGGTGGTGGAGCGAGCTCTACCGGACCAGTCCTGAGGTCTTGGACGACCATGTCACGCAGCTTTTTGGGTTGATCGATCGGGTGGTCGCGGATGGTGTTGGTGCTGTCCGTTGCGAGCTGGTACCTGGTGAGAAAGAGCTTAACACTGTCGCGAGCGTCATCGGCGGCCACGGCCATCGATGCGGTGGGAAGCTTCCAGGGACTGCCTGCAGCGTCAGCCTTGTCGAACGTTTCAGACATGAAGATGAGCTCACGAAGCTCTTCGTTGTGTGCCTGCTCAAGTTCCTTTAGCTGCTTTTTACGCTGGTCCAGGAAGGCGTATCGGAGGTCGTCCAGCGTCACCATGCTGGTAGATGCCAGGGTGTTCCACTCGTTTGGATCTAGCATGGTGGCAGACATGGCGACAGTGGCAGCCGCAGCTATAGACGCTGGATGATTGGCAGTTGCCTGCTGCTGTTGCTGCTGCTGCTGTGGTTGCGTTGGTTGTGGCACTGTCATCGATACAGTAGTAGACGGAGTCACCGGTGCCGGTGAGGGCAACGGTGGCATTGCCACGGTATCCATGACTGACGATGACGCAGCTGCACAACAGAGGCCGAAGTCTTGCGTCAGGAGCGACGCCTTCCAACCTCAACCTTTCCAAACGAAGAAAGCGCCGTGATGCAAAATGAATGGAAGGATACGCTGAGCTGGCCGCTTCCTCTCAAATGCTCCGGCTAAGTCTATTGAAGCAGACGCGGTAATTTAAGAATGTGTCAAAATCGAGATGGAACAAAAGGCGTGGCGAATCAGCGAGCGTGTGTACGGTTGAGTCGAAGATTGTTGCGTGTTTCCAGCTTGGTTGTGATGTCAATATCTGTCGTGAATACAACGGCAAAGTCGATTCTGTGGGCGATTCAGATGCCAGCACACTGCACTCGTGTGGTCAAGAGGGTGGCTGGAGACGAAACGAGGAGGTCAGGACCAAGTATGGGGAAGATGGTGGTTGAGACAAAGCAGTTCCGAGACGATGTCGACTCTCGAATCGGCTCACTCCCAGTTCCATTCTTAACTCGGACGAAAAAGGGAGTGAAAAATCAATGTCAGGGCAGAAGAGCACTGCCAAACTTCGCGACGCGCCCCTTTCCAGACAGCAGGGTCAATGAAGAGAGCAAAGGCGGATGCGTTTGTGGGTGTTAGACTGCATCTCAACAGACGTTTTGCTTGGCCCGACATTTCACAGCAGCTAGGTCGTCCAATGCAGCAAAGCGGTGAATGGCACAAAGACAGACAGACAGATAAACAGACAGAGTTGCGATTGCTGTAACATGCTAATGACATACAAGAGACGAGAGAGAAGAGCACAAGGTAGATCGTGCGGCGGAACTAAAGGAAAGTGCATGGAAGGTCACAAGCCGACTGGAATGTGTGGTCGACGCCAGGTAGCTGATACAGATGAGGTGGATCCGATACCGAGGACAACAGAACAGAGTTATAACCATACACCCATACAGAAAGCTGAAAGACAGGGAATAGAGACCAGGAAGCAGGGTAAGGAAAGCAGCTACTCATACAACAAAGGTCCTTGCCGAAGCGTGAATCGATTCTGAGGCGGCATCGGAGTCGTCTATCTTTCTCTTCTTCTTCTTCTTCTTCTTCTTTTTCTGCTACTAGGAGAGTAAGCAAGGCGCGGCGAAGGTTACGAAGTGGCTTTATGTCGCAGGCCTTGTCAGCATGACTCTTTCGAAGCCGGGCCGCTGATCCGGAGCATCCGGGTCGCCAGAGCGTTCACCATCTCCTTGAGCATAGTACCCGCTAGCGGTTCCCGGTCGTGACGAGAACTGAGCGTACGAATCGGTGGGGTAGTTTGTGATTTCCTGCGCAGAGGCTGGTCTCCATTCCGGCTCTGCCTTCATCAGCGGCATACCACTCGCGTTGCCCGTCAGCCCACTGTCTGACGGCAGGAATCCGGCATGCGAAGCCGAGTTCGGATCCGAGGCCGGGTGCAGCTGCTGCGGCTGCGGCTGCGAGATCGACGAGTGTGGATGCTGTTGACCATGGTGCTGCAGGTGCGGAATATGCTGATGTTGCGAGGCGATCTGGAAATGTTGGAAGTGCTGCTGCGGCTGCTGTTGCGGTTGTGGTGGTTGTTGTGGTTGTTGTGGTTGTTGTTGTGGCTGTTGTTGTTGCTGCTGCTGCTGATGATGTGGTTGTTGGGAATGGGACTGCATGTAGACGCCCTGTACGTAGGCTTGCTGATGAGGCTGCTGGTGCAGATGCAGATCAGTAATGGACCTAGAACCCAAATTAGGAGTCGAGAACGATGTCTGTCCGGTGGCAGCATGTGGCGAGCGCGGATAAGGACTCGAAGTACCGGACGCTGCACGCAGATCACTTCCAACCAGGCCCGTAGAGCTGTGGTCGGGTAGATATCGCTCACCGGCCTGCGATACGGGTCGAGAATGCGACGGCGCCCCGTCCATGTGCTGCAAAGACGAGTGCACAGCCGATGTCGGATGCGCCGTGTCGGCGAGTTCATCGATCCGTGCGGTAGCCGACTGCGGCATGCCCGTCAGGATCGACTGCCTACTCTCGTGCGAAGAGCTAGTTGCGGGCGGAGACGTGCCCATGCGGTCATAACCGTGATGACCAAAGCTTGCCTGGCTGTACAGTGACATGGCAGGTAGGCCCTGGCTCGTGGCCGGCGCCTGTTGGGGCTGCGGCTGCACTTGGGATGCTGATTGCGACATCTGCGCAGCATCCCAGCTGGAACGCGGCCGAGACGAAAAGTGGAATGGATCGGTAGACTCCTGCTTGACTCCTTGGCCGAAGGCTTCCACTCTGCTGTGATCGCCCTCACCCGAACCTGCAAGGCCCCCAAATGATGCCGTGGCAGGCCTTGCTGTCGGCTGGCTTGGTACAGAGCTGAAGGACAAGGCAGGATCGGACGTGTTCATATGAAATGGCTGCTGCATACCTCCTCCGCCCATGTTGCTGCCCGACTGGCTCATGCCGGTTGAGGAGTGATTCGACTGGCCTTCGAATTGGGCCATCTCGCCACCCGAGGCTTGCGGACCGGCGTGACCAAATGCACCGAGCCCGAAGGATGTTGAATCTTGCGATGCGGTATGTCCCGAGGTGGTGTAGCCCGCCCAGGTTCGCTGGCTCACGGGATGCGGACGCTGATGGTTGCGGTGAACAGGCTGGCCATTGAAATCGAGGCCTTGGGCCTGGCCGTACCCAGCTTGTGACCAGAAGTGATTACTAGCGTTGGCCGCGGCTTGGACGTGTTGCCCATAAGGCTCGTATCTGGAGTTGGCTCGTCGCCGCTGCGCATCCGACGCTCGTCGACCGCGATAGGCACCAATGTTTTGTGTTGAAGGAAAGGACGCAGAGACCGGAATCATACCCGAACCTCCGATTTGGTGCGGAAAGCGATAGTAGGCGTCCGACAGCCCGGCAGAGTCGACCGTGGAACCAGGCGAGTAGACCACCATGGCTCGGCTAGACCCGCGTGAGCTGCTGTCGTGGCGCGACTCAGCGCCTGAAGAGTAGCTCTCTTCGCCGTTACTGAGGTGACCTGCCGGTCTCAGAGCGGCTTCGGTCGAGTCGCGGATGTACCGTGGGATACCATCCTGGCCATACTCGATCACGGGAGGATAGCGGAAGTTCGTTTTGTTTAGGAAAATGGGCGAGATCGAGAGCGAGGCCAACTCGGGTAGATAATGGGGTATGGCAAGTCGGCCCTTGTGCACATCGTCGACCTTGTAGTACGAGATAAGGTGCTGAGTAGAGCCCTCGACCTGAATCGAGATCGTCTTCTTGCACAGACCGTCTTTGACGAAGGGATAGCTATTGGTCAGACTGCCAACAATATTTCGGTCCATCTCGGCCTCCCTTCTTGACGCGTTCGGAGAAGCGGAGCCGGCCGTCACAACCATGCCGGCAGCCTGCACATGAGAAGCAGACGAGCCAGCGTAGAGCGCCTCCGAATCATTGTACAGAGGGTTGGATGCGGAGGAGGTCATCTCCAGTGAGGAGTACGACGATGGCTGGTGGTAGAGCGAGAGTTGACCCTCGTTGGCATCCATGCCGCTGGAGCTTAACGTCAACGGCACGGATCGCATGTGCTGTGAATGATGACCGCTTCCACCATCGAGAGGCGGGCCGGGCAAAGGAAACCCTGGCTGCGAGTTGACAAAGGCGGGCTGGTCCGATGGCGGCTTGGGATCCTTCTTTTCGACCTCGCGATACACGAGGAAGTTGCCGAGGATGCGACTTGGGCTCCATATCAAGCCGTCGGTCCAGCGTTTGATGTTGGCCTCTCGTTCGTCGAAGACAAACACTGTGCCACTGCGGATGGTCTTGCGTTCGTCATCACGCAAGCGCCTTGTGATCTTTGGGAGATTCCCGCGACGAACGGCTTCAAATATGAGGAGAGCATCAAAAGTGGAGCTTCTGCTCGGGAAAGTAGACGTTGATGCAGACGAAAAGCGCAAAGCATGAATTGTGTCAGGGGCCGTAGATCATTCACGATCTTCAACAAACTCGACATCGACACTTACATGAATCCATCAAAGGTGGCCTGCTGTGAGGAACCCATTGTGATGCTCGAAACGTCCACCGCTGTCGATAGCAAGGAGCAGGAGTATTATCCACGGAGAAATAAGCGATTTGGCACTGTGCTGGCACAAAAGTGATCGATGACACGATTCCCGGTTGTGGACGTCCTCGAACTCGCAGAGACAAGATGGTCGCGCCGACTTGGATTGGAGTGCGATGAGCGGT
Source organism: Testicularia cyperi (assembly GCA_003144125.1). Lineage (NCBI taxonomy): Eukaryota > Fungi > Basidiomycota > Ustilaginomycetes > Ustilaginales > Anthracoideaceae > Testicularia > Testicularia cyperi. The sequence continues at coordinate 1,455,582 of KZ819190.1, forward strand.
AGTCGTTGACTGGGAAGCCCTTCAGCAGACTGTATTGGAGCGTGAGAAACGACCGTGTCGGGGACCGAGACTGTTTGCTGGAAGGATCCAGAGAGCGGGGCCGCGAGTCGTCTTGGTATTTTGGGCAAGGAGAGCCAATTTAAGGCTGCGGAGTGCAACTTTGACAGATGCAACCGTCGTGTTGCAGAGATTGGCGATGATGCGACTGATCTCGGTTCGCGGCAAGTATGCGAAGAACTGAGAACGAAACTAGGGGAGGGTCACGCCGAACGGGACAGAGGCCAAGGAAGTGCGGCGACGTCAGGAGGCGTCAGAGGAGATCAGGCGGTGCGAGACAACGAGAAGCAGAAAGGTGCAAGTCGAAGCCAGGGGGCCGAGCCAGTAGGTAGAGCAGAAGAAGTGCGGAGAGATACGTGCATGGCAAGACGGTTGAAGAGGATCCGACGAGGAAGAGAAGGGCGCGTCGGTGGAATCAGATGGTGCTGAGCCAAGGATGGGAACAGGCCGCGGTGTGGCGCGCTTGCGGCTCCGTTGAACGGCGGACAGCAACAAGGTTGGCAGCACAAGATCGAACACGAGAGCTCCGAGCTGGTTGCCGATAGGCTCTGTCGATGCCGGTCTGCCGGTTGCAGCTAAGCTCGTCGTAAGCTGTTCCGAGGCTCCGCCTGTGCTCGTGCCGTCTATCCGTTGCTCCGGTCGTGTCTGGTCTTGTTGCTAGGGAAGTTGCTGCTCTGTGTCTCCCGTCCACAAGACTACCTTTGACTCTCGCCAATGAGTTCTGCCGGCGTCGATACGTGTTTCGACAGATGGTGGCGGGTGACGCTACGGTATTCGGGCGATGGCTGAGCTATAGGAACGAGAGAAGAGATGGCGCCAGGGCGGAGCAAGAGGCGGGAGGCGTTTGAGCGGCTGGGATGGGCTAAATGAGAGATGGTGCAAATGAGAGGCGGAATGGAGAAGCCAGTTGGAGCACTGCAGCAGTGCGGAGCAGAGCAGAGCCTAATTCCGTCCAATGCTGTACCACTTGACTGGATCGTGTGGGTTGCTCTGTCGAATGAAGTGCCCTGTTTTCTTATTTTTTGCACGTCGTCCTGCGTCGACCGCGTATGCTTCAGATGCAATCTGTCGGCGAAACCACAAAGGCGAAAATCGAAGAAGAGACAGCATCACGGCGATGAAGAGAGCCGGTCAAGCCACGTCAGCAAGTCAATTACACGCCTTTGCCAAGCATCGCTGTCGCCAGATGCCAATGCAATACAGTAGCATGGGAAATATGGCACTCGAGGAACACTGAGGAGGACCAAGCTGGTAAGAAGCTCCAAGCAGGCGAATCGAGCGCCCGAAATTGCAGGCGCGACAACGGGCCAAGGTCAAGAGGTGGCATGATTCGTGGCAGCAACGGAACAGAACAATCGATACGAGAGAGTTGGACACGAGCACAGAGACTGACGCCGAGAGGCAGCTGCACGACCCTGCAACCCAGTGACAAAGAAACAAGGGCAGAAAAGGCGAGGCAGATGAAACTCAACAGAGGTGGCGGAATCCGTGCCTGTGCGGAACGAATCGTTGGAACTACTGCGGCATCACTCGAACGCTAATCTCCGCGAGTCTTGGAGTCGTTGGGCGCGCCACGGTTGCGATCGCCGTCTCGCGTCAAGCTCAAGCTTCGAGTTCGGCTTCAACTGGCGAGTCACATTGACAAGTCGCTGCGGGGCAGAGCCAGAGTCTCGAGCCTGCCCCTGCTCATCCAATCGATGAAGCTGACCAGTCTCTGCTGAGCGCGAGCCACGACAGACGTGGCGATCTATGGTTTCGCGCGATCAATCGCATGCGCTGCCTGCCTTTGTGAATGGTCACAGGCGGGCTGCGCCGAAGCCTGATCGGGCCTGATCCGTCGGTGATTCCAGCAGGACAGACGAAAAACCCAGGTGGACGCCACTGCACTGCAACGCAAGCACAGTCAGCGCAGCTTCCGACAGCGCTGACACGCTGTCGACCAAGGCTGGTTCACAGCGTTCGCAGTGTGCTGTAATGCCACAAGAGTCGCCCAATCACAGCCCCCTTGGACGCGGGCGTGACAATGTGACAAGGACAACTGCTTCTTTGGTCCAGACGCCTCTTCTTGTATCTCGCTTTTGGCTATGCACGCAGCCGTGGCATCGCCAAGATCTACACACCTGCGACCTTCTGACCCAGGTGTCGGAATCGTATTGCCTCTCTTGTATGCGGCTGGCCACCCTTAGCGGGATTTCTGTCCAGTTTGCCAACAATACTTCCACAACAAATGCACGCAAAGTAGCGACGTCTTGGAAGACCGGGAGCGGGGAGAGAGGGAAATAGAACGGGTGGGAGAAAGCGAGCAGCGGGACTGGTGTGTGGAACTCACCGACGCTAGTCGCAACACAACGGGGTTAGTGGGCGAAACCGTTTGGTCCGAGGAGAGAGTACAAGTCACTGTGACAGAGAGCAACAAGGTTATCGAGGAATCCGAACCTTGTTGTGTTCGGCGTCGAGCGAAATGAAGTTGGCTCCACCGAATGAGCACGTCGCGCAGATGCGCCTGCAGGGTAGTCGCGAACACGGATGCAGTATTTGTCCCTGTGTCGAGTTCGCTGGCCCTCTTTTCCTGAAGTCACACGCACTTGTACACAGCCGCGCGATGGACGATGTGTGTAGTGTGCGTCTTTGTGTAAGCACCTGTGCAAGTGTGAATCGTCACCACGTTGACAACGGCTGAGCGCAACTTTTGGTCGCAGATCGAGGCGTATTTGGACAATGTGAACGGTCGAACTGGATGGATGCTTCCGTCGGTAATCAAGCGACTGAAATGCTGTCGTTTGTAGAGCAACCAGGCACGAGCGTCTATGTGGCGGTGATTGTTGCCGTAGCTTGTGCTGCAATCGTCGCTGTTGTTGGCGAACACGATCTACCTGGTGTAGTCGCGTGCAGCTGATCGAATCTACTGTGCGGTCGATGCGAATGATGGGCGCAATGCAAGTTGAGAATGCTGATCTGCAGCAACTTTCCAGACGTATGGATGGAGTCGAGATAGGCGATCGGATGAGGTGTGACGGGAGATGACGATGACCTGCGATCGATTCCGACGGCATTCAGATCGAGGGTTGGCTGGTGGCGATGTCGATGATAGCGGCCTGCTATAAATCCGAGATCGACGTTCGAGAAGACAGCCTGGTCCGTCCAGTGATATTATGAAGTAGAAAGAGAAGTGGGAGGCAGGCCGGCAGGAAGACTTGAATTCAGATGCCGAGGTACCGTGAGAACGGGTGGGTTTCCCACACAAAGGAGATGTTGTGGCTCGCCGAGAGGCACACGAGCGGATCGATTGCTCCAACCGGGTAGTGTAAGGGCGAACTTGACAGAGATGGAATCGACACGCGATCCAACTGGGAGGTTCAGATCGCACTCTTTGACGACGACGACACCGTCGAATACCATGAGCTCGGGCCGGCTCCCAGAGTCAGCGGAGGCGGAGTCGTCCAGGAGCGGGCGGACAATGACTGACCAACGTGTTGTGGCTCACCCAGAGCGAGGGGAGTGAAACACCACTGGAGACCAGAACACCCGGAGAAGGGGGGGAAGGGTAGGAATTGACAAGAGAGGCGAAGGACAGACCGAAAAGACACAGGCCGGCCGGCGTGACGGAAATCGGGTGTCCAAACAAGGATGATCCCAGGTAGTACGGTACAGTACGTGCGTCGTCGTTGCGGCCACTGACCAAAAAAGAAAAAGAAAAAGAAAGAACCCTACCCAGACACACGGACATTAGATACATACTGGCAGAGCTCGATGCGATTCCTTAGCCGTCTCATCATATCTTGGACCCTTGGCGATTGGCTGTGGGGAGCGCGGGACATGCAGGCCGGACTTGAGAACGATTAATGTGTGTGCGTTTGGTACGGTAGATGCTACCGACATCGCCGTTTGACCTCTACCTCGCCCGCTTTCCTCGCTCTTTTTCTCCTGCTACAGTACGTGCGTGTCTGCCTGACGTACATCCCTGGCTTCTTCTTCGATGCCTGTACTCTGTCTAAGTCTCTTTTCCAAATTTGGCATTCAGCTGCAGGCTTTGATTAATCCAAGGTCCGCCTGCCTTGTACTGTTTTCCTCTTCATCCGGCCGCCCTGTTCGTGCTGAGACGCCTTGTCGCCTGCGTCGGTGGCACGTCGAAACTCAAATCCCGAACGCAACTAAGCAGCCCTAGAAGTCAGAGTGCAGAAGAACGGCTGCGCGCTGTAGCCAGAGCACGACTTGCCATCAGTCAGTCAAACATGGCAAGGGCGTCCTGCCTGACCGCCTGCCTATCCGCCTTGATTGCCTGCGTGTCTGTTGCTTTACTTGCGCCGAACCTCGAGCAGAATTGGGAAATTACCTACTCTGACCTGCGACGGAGGCCGAGCGCTTTGGCATCGCTTGCACCGAGGCGAGTTAGGCCTGCATCCTCCCACTTCCCATGTGTACGTTCTGCTTGCCTACCGGAGCCTTCAATAGGTGCAGCCGCTTTCAATGATGTAGTAACTCGCACAACTGTTCGCGCCAGGTCTTTGCGCTACCCCACTCGTGGATAGACATGGAGACCAGCCTAGTAGTCCTTACTTGTCCCCATGATAGTGATCAAATGGCTCAGCACTCAGGCTGCTCTGGGGTCGCGATCGATGACTGTGAACTGCTTTGTTTTTTTTTCATGGCTGGAGACTCGCAATCTCGGCATGACTGCACCAGCGGAACGGAAGGCTCTGCTGGCTCTCGCGCATGACCGCGTCACTCGAGTGGCTCGTCTACGGATTTTTGACCGAGGCAGCCCTTTACCCCCCAGCCCGCCCGACTCGGGGCATATTTCGCGTTTCGACAATGCAGACCCAGTAAAGCGTTGCAGCCCGTGGGTCGACCCACGTATGCGTCCTCGTCGAGCGGGTTACTTTCCCGTATCGGGTCGACAGGCGATCGGTAGCGCTCTGAAATGCAAGTTTGCCCGAACTCGTCGCTTGACAAGTCCGACAGCAGACAGGCAGGCCAAGCAATCAATCTGTCCAGGGTCGCTGATGCAGACTTCATTACCCGGAACATTACATACAGGCCAGCAGACAGCCGAGCTGGTCAATTAGTGAGGAAGGACGTTCGATAGCTGCGAGGGAATTACTGTAATACATGCAGCACGTTTCGCCCCGGCCATTTTCTCTCCTGGATGACGACTTTTTCAGACGGGTACCATCCAGTTCCTTCTTTGCGTCGTCAACATCGCCGACGCCACGTCGACCCATGGACATCACTCCTTCAACCGGCAAAATCTGGTATGTGACGCAGCCAAAGTAGTCGACGTCGTCGTCTTATACGCGCACCGGTCGCAGACGAGCGTGCAAGTCACGTCGGGCCGCCCACGCTTAGCCTTTCTCGACTCAACCTGCGTGCGAGGGGCACTACGAGTCCGATCAGAGACTTGATTTTCTTTCGCAATCGAAGTTGGGGTCCTGCGTAGTCATACATCGCGGCCTAGCCAAGTCTGGGATACATACAATGCAGTGTTCGGCATCTTGTTCTTTCAAGAGGACCCTGTGCTGCGTGGGAGGCGAGGTACGGATGGCTTCGATCGCCGGGATCGGAAGACCCGTAAGCGAGACAGAAAGGTGACCGGCCACGGGTGTCCCGAATGTGGCGTTCTCAGACAGACAGACCCAGTTGATCAGCTTCTGGGAAAATACGATCCTCACAGACAAGAACAGCACGCGGTCTGACTCCGACACAGGCCTGACATGCTACACAGTACTCGATACGCAGCGGGCGCTGGCTGTCCAACCGCATCGAAAGGAATTTATGTGAGATTTAAAGAGGAAGAGAGAATCGAGTCGTAGCAAGCGAGATATAGAGTGCGTAAGCGCTCGGCGGAGTTGGCATGTTTCGCCAGCGATGTGTGGACCGAGAGGGCGCGTGTGGAGCAGTCTGCCAAGCACAACGTTCTCCGACAAGCGTGTGGAAATGGTTTGTGCAGACTACTCTGTACTGAAGTGAGCAAGTATGGAATACTGTGGATTGTGTGCTGTAGCGCTTCGGTCCACGTGGCTCTGCGGCCGGCCAACGCGCGCAAGCTCTCACGAGAAACTGCGTCCAGGTGGCCGGTTTGAAGGACCCTTGCAGCGGGTGAGTGGGAGAGTACAGTTCAGTACAGTACTGTACAGTATTGAACGACGACCGTCAAAACAAGGAACGGAACGTCGAGTTCCTTAGCGGAGACAGGGTCCCTTTTTGTGTCGCATTCGGACCGGAACTCCGTCCTCCCCTGCAGTGATGTGGGTCTGCGCCGGGCCCTGCAAGATCCTGCATATCGCTGTCCGTGCCACCATTCACCACTCATTTGCCAGATCCATATTTTCAGCGCAGGTCTATGCAGATCAGCGGGACCCGAGCATGCATGCATGGTTCTGTCCGGGCAATTACAGTAGCTTGTACCCGTTGCGCAGCTTGTTCCGCGCCGCATAATCATGATCATCCACATTTCCCGTTCCGGCAAATTTTCGATCAGGTCAAAGAAGGGCACGCACGCCGTCTCGACGCTGCTCTACCGCGGTACATTCTTGCATAGACGCATGGCAGACCGCAATGCAGGAACCTCGCTGAGTTTCCGGAAACCTACAAGCCACGAAAGCTGGCAAGGCACGCTAGAGCTTGTTGCTGCCGGTCGGGGTTGTTGAGGGATAGTGCTTGTCCAGCCATGCAATCAAGCGATCCGCCTCGCGTTGACCGGTGACATAGGCGCCCGCTGCCGATCCACGATCTATCATGGTCGAAGATGGATGAATAGACGGGACAGAGACAAAGGGTGGTCGCCCGACGTGATTGCGACAGAAGAAATTTAGAGTTGGTCAGGTCAAGTCAGGTCGATCAGCAACATGCGTCGGTCCGAAATCGGCGAAAATCACAAGATGTGTTCACAGCACGGCACGGCACGGCACGGCGCAGCAGCGCAGCACTGCACTGCACAGCACAGTGCCAAGAAGAGGACATGAGTCTTAACTTACGATCTTGGTCAGTGTGCTCGCCGGCAAAGCCGAGTCTTCCCTCCCACAGCGGTCGGCCCAGCACAGTAAAGTCGAGCGGCGAATTCTGTGCGTGGTCCAATGAGACAGGCGATGTGGTCGCGCCGCCCGTAAATGGCTGTTTGGCCCAGCGCGAGTAGAAGATGTGCTTGGGCAGCGTCTCGGTAGCGCTCGAAGCCTCGAGACGCGCCGCAAGATAGCGATGGAGCGTGTTGCCAGCGCGTACCCTCTCATATGCCTCGAGCTGTTTGGCGGCCGGTCCACCAATCATGACGAGCAACGACGTTGAGGCGCCGCCCGTGTTGCTGCTGCTGTCGGAAGAGGCAAGCGACGAGACAATCATCGTGTTGGACGAGTAGAGCTTCCAAAGTTCCGCATCCGCATCCTGGCCTTCTCCGCCCGCTACGTTGGCAGCAGGAAGAACAAGGAAGGTACCAATCTCCTGCTTCCACCAGGGGTCGTCGTAGTGCAGTAGCACCTTGTTCAGATTGCCCACCGTCGTTCGGCGAATGGTGTCGAGCCGTCGCTCGGGCAGACTCGGATGGAAGAGCGAGCCGGCACTCTGCTTGAGCACCGCAAGCGGGATTGTGACGAGCGCAGAGCGTGCAAAAAACTCCTGTCCGCTCTTGGTGACCACCTTGACACCCGAGTATGCAGCATCTCCGCCGGAAGCCGGATGGTCGGTAATGGAATGCACTTCGTGTCCAGTCGAAATCTGATTGCCGAGGCTCTGGATCTCGGACACCATCTTATTGATAAGGCTGACAAAGCCACCTTGAGGGGCGGCATCGGTGCCGGCGAAAGAGTGCTCGAAGCCGGTCCACTGGAGCGAGGCCTTTTCGAGCTCGATGCCGAGGGGCACGTGAAGCAGCCGGGCAGTATCCTTGGCTGCCTGCTTGTCTTGTTCCGAGCCGAGACCCTCAAAGAGCGGCGAGTTGGGGTCAAAGAGGAAATCGGCAAGCGATTTAGAGGCATCGGGCGAAGACGCGTTAGAGTCGAGAGCAAGCGCCTTTGCCTGTGCCTGCGCCTTGCCAAGGTTGGCGGTGATGCGATCGCCCAGCTCCTTGGGCAGTATGCCTCTCTGTGCGACGACAACAGTGTCCTTGGGACTCGGTATGCTCACCTGGATACCATACTTTTCGGCTAGGGCCTTGAGTGGACTGCCCTCGCGGTAGCCGTGCATCCAGCTACATCCAAAGTCACACCAGTACTCGGCGCCGTCCTTGGCGAAGCGCGAGTTGTCGTTGAGTTCGGTCGCGTCAGACCAGGTGTGCGTGAAAGCGCGACCGCCGATACGCTCGCGAGCCTCGAGTACGAGCACCTTACGACCAGCTTGCGAGAGCTTGAGAGCTGCAGAAAGGCCGGACCAGCCGGCGCCGACGATGAGTACATCGAGAGCATCCTTGGCGGCGGATCGCGAGGTATTGGTGGCCAGACTTGCGGCCGACATTCTGAAATTGATGCTGTCGACTATAATTTGTAGGTCTATCGAAGACGACAGTGGTGTTGCAATGTCGTCGAGAGACTTGTGTGTCGTTATCAAGAGATAGGAGACTTGCTCAAAAAGCCAGCGAGGATCCAGCGTCACTTTGACGTTTCTGGGAAGATTAGACAAATAATGGTGGCTCGTGCGGTGTCGCGACAACATAACAATGAGGAACGTCAACGGCGGCGGCCATGCTCCCAACCGGTGACTGTTCTGTACTATACTACACTGTACTACACTGTACTGCTACTGCACGGTACCGCTACTGCAGCATGCACAACAAGGTGCAACGATCCCAAAGATGTACATTGCCGGTGTGTCGCGTCAGCACGACTAAGCCTGCCGTCACGTTCTAAATATCAAATAATATCAATTAATCATATGCCAGGACTGTAGAATCTCAAAGCCTTACGCTGGGCTCAATTTGATCACTCGATGCCACTGCTACCGAAGCGTGACGACAGACATGCACGATGCCCAACTATATGTACGCCTGTATGCTGGACTTGGTAGAAGCAAAGGTGCTTGAATCGTACCCGTACCTCGAATCAATGCGTCGATCAGACAGCGGCAGGGAAGGACAGCGCAACGCACCTGGGACGGCGAATAAACGGCAAGGTGGAGCATGCTCGGTTCAACGTCGGGCCTTTAAGTGAGCAGCCGGTCCGCGACGCACAGCTACAGTAGTACTGCACCGTATGCAAGAACAGTACTCAAGTGGAGCTATACGAACGCTGGTTAGGAACCTACAGGCGTTGCAGGTTGGCGACCAGTGTAGTTCAAAAGTGTGCACATTGATTGGCTTGGCATCAGACCTTGCATGTACAGAACGGCACAGTACTGTATTTGGCGCTGCTGTCCTGTTGTACTTCGGTGTTGTGTACTTACTGTACGGTTGTGAACAAAGCGCGGTGCGTTTGTCTTGTTTGCATGCAGCCTCCACGTCGACGTTTCGGCTAAACACGACTTTCCACTGAATGCAGCAGGTTGCATAGCAGCTGTCCGGCCCTGACCGAAGTGAGTCGTAGACTGACTTGGAGAGGAATGGTACCGTGTCGCCCATCGAGCTTGTGCTTCGTACTCTACCTCAGCTCGACGAGCAAGCCCTGTCGGTGAGGGTTGTACAAGGAAGGGTTGCGGTTCATACTGTACAATCATTGCAGTAGGAAATTGCATGTAGCCGGCCGCTGTCCGCTTGACAGGGAGAAAGAGAGACCTCGCTTGAGCCTGTCTCCCGTTCTACAGGATAGCGAGGCAGCCCCGGGTCGCTCGGCTCTGGCAGATTGCCGACCTGTTGCTTGCACAAGCGTCCGCCCCGACGTTCACTTCCTGTGCCATCATTATATTATCAGAACAATAGAAACGCTTCTCGAGACATCCTTCCTACATTTCTTTCTCCGAGCCTCGCCATAACCCCTCCCCTCCTTACTCGCCAGCATCGCACACCATGTCGGGAACATCGAAGCTGTTCCAGGCCATTGACGACAAGTATGCCGACAAGATCGCGACCATGTCGGAGGAAGAAAAGGCAAGTGGATTGATCCTACTTCGTATGACAAGACCATTGATGGCCAGGGCACAGACATGTCTGAGGGCAGAGCCGATGCACATTTCAAACTAGCTAACGCACAATGAGCCGTGATCCCACCTTTCCTCTTTGTCCACCCTTGTCATTGCATCTGTTTCGCGAGCAGATGCTTGTCGGATTGCCCTATCTGGCCAATACGGAGCATCTAATCCGCGCCCGAGTCAAAGCGCGTCGACTCCAGACCGAATACAACAAGACGCAGCCCACCTCGGCGCTCGACGCCGCTGCTGGAGCGGCAATGGCCGAGGGGCAGACCGTCATGTCAGAAGACCGGAAACGCATCCTATCGGAACTGCTCGAGCTACCGCCCTCGGCTGTTGCCAAGGTTGAGATCGAGCCGCCGCTCTGGGTCGACTACGGCACCAACATCAAGCCCGAGGGCGCATTCTACGCCAACTACAACACTACCATCCTCGACTGCTCCGAGGTTAGATTGGGCGACGGCGTGCTGTTTGGGCCCAATGTGAGCATCTACTGCGGCACCCACAGCGTCAGCGTCAAGGAGCGCAAGCAGGCGCTCGAACGCAGCCTGCCCGTAAGCATCGGTCAGGATTCGTGGATCGGTGGCGGCACCATCATCATGGCGGGCGTCACCATCGGCCGTGGCTGCACTGTTGGCGCTGGTAGTGTCGTGACAAAGGACATTCCCGACTGGAGCGTCGCTGCCGGAACACCATGCAGAGTGCTACGCACCCTCTCCGAGGAAGAAAGGGCATAAGCCGTTGTTTATCACACAGCTCAGTTCGCGGCCTGCATATTCGATATCACACTTTCCTCTCTCTCTCGATCTCTCTCTCTCGATCTCTCTCCGTAATCACTAGGTGGACATTCCATGCCCAGCCCAACTGTCGGCGTCGGCGTCGGCGTCGGCTACGGATCATTCGTGGTAGGTCAGTGTGATGGTGAAAGGTCCATGACATGTGACCGACCAAGGCTGCTGCCCCCAGACGGACACTTGGACTCCTGTGAGACGCGCATAGCATCACCATTTTTGGAGCCTCATTATCGTGCCCTTTTTCCTCAAGACTTTTTCAGTTGAACATGAGAAAAAGAATTAATAGTAGCACTAGTAGTGTTATTTCAATGGATCTGAAAACCATACCATGTACTGTACTCTATCCGCCTTGCCCTTCGTACAGAAACTCAATGACCGTGACCTCGGCGCGGCTGTGAAGCCTTCTCAGGTTGAACTTGGCACATCTCAAGTGACGACAACTGTAGGAGTGTAGAAGAGTGGTGTGTGTCTGCCCGCCAATTTTGCAGTGCATGCATGGCCTGAGCCCAAGTGCAGTACAGTGATTCGTTGGGCTTTACAAGCAAGTCGGACCTCGGATCTCGGACAGCAGACGGGCGAGCCTTGACCTGTGTTTGATCCACGGCAGAGCATTGCAAGCTGCTGGTCGCTTCCTCCCCCATTCCACTCGACTGGTCATGGCGAGGTGCTATTTCCCCCATCCATTTCTTACCGGCCCTCTAGATACCTCACCTTGGACCGAGCTGCGTCAAGCGTGGTACTCTTACAGCCTTGCCAACCGGCTTCCTGTGTGAGTCTGTTTCGCCAACCCGAGAAAGACCAGCGCTTCTGCACTCTCGCACGCGGCTCAGCTGGACTCTATCCACGATGTTGCTCCACTCTTCGCTGTGATCGCGAATATCACATCAGTCCGCACGCCACTATCGGCATCTGCTGCGCTGTTTCAGCCCCTGACCTACACAACAGACACCGCTTCTTTCCGAGCCGGCTGGGCTACAGCCTGTCTTCGCCGACTATCAGGATGCCGACGTCTACTCCCACTGCCTCTACCAGCGCCACGGGGATCACGACGCCTTCGCCTCTACATGCTGTAGGATCGGCCATCACGCCGCGTTCCTCCTCGCTTGCATTGGCTTCACTGCAGGCGTTGCCAGAATCGCAACTCGTCCTTGTTGTCCTCGATCATCCCCTCGTCCGTGCTAAATGGGCCACAGTCTTGGTTCCGCTGCTCGACTCAATCTGCAAAAAATTCTCCGGCGTCTATCCGGGATCTCGTCTCGTGGTCGGTGCAGTCGTGTATCGCCCAACCACCGATGGCTCGCTACTCCGACCTGCCTGGACTCTCACTCGACGGCGTTTCGACATTGGATCCAAAGTGCTTAATGCGATCAGGGATCCTGAGACATGGCTCGGACCCGTCAACCAAGATCGATCCATTTGGGACCTCTTGCCCGACAACCTGCTGGAAACGCGATCTGACGCATCGTCCTCGACACTCACAGCGCACGTCCTTGAGGCCTTCGCAGCTGCACTCGAGATGCTCGACCGCCCCGCCCCCGAAGTCTTCAATCCTTTGGCGCCAAAGCGAACTCCCGTGCTGGCCAGGCATGTGGCTCACGTCAGCCTCGACTCTTCTCTGGTCGGTCTCGACGTCACCACTCCACCTTTCTTCAATGCAAATCCCTCCAACGACAACCTTTCAATCATCACACTCGGAAACCGCCTTGCAAAGCTGGGAACCTCGATCAGCAGCTGCGCCGTCAAAGATGCCGCCAACGCATCCAAAGAGGCGCTGACCGCCATTCTCAGTGCACACAAGACTGTCAGCGAGCCTGCCAAGCATCAAAACGAGGACCTGGCAACACTCCTGCCCGAGTCGGTGCGCGCAAAGATCTTCGCCGATGCTAACATCATGGTCTCGGGTCTTACGGCCACACTCTCTGCCAACAACAAGCGGTCCAGGTCTGACAGCAACGACCCATCCACGCCCGTCAAGCGCTCAAAGAGCGGCAGTATCTCGTCGCAGCTGGGCAACAGTGCCGATCTCGGTAGTGTTGCCACCGCAACCACCACTCCTACCATCGCCGCCGCCGCCAATGGAGCCGGGCAAGCGTCCGGAGCGGGAGCCAATGCTACTCCTCCGCAACCGGCGACTGGGCCTACGTCAACCCTCGAGCCTCCCAAGGGCATCAAGCTCGATCCAGGAATCAGCACCAAGATCATCTTCCTACGCCAGCAGCAGGAGATCATGTTCAAGCACTGGTCTATCGCCTATGCCGCCGTGGTCAAAGGCGAGACCAACCCCGCAGCAGCAATCAACAAGGCGCCTGGTATGAGTCGTTCCTACCTTGACCAGCTTAAGAATCAGCTCTGGACACAGCAGCAGGCGCTCAAGATGCTCGTCCATCGCGTCCTCAGCGGTGCCGAGTCGGCACCCAACTTCAATGTTTGCCTGCAGAGTCTCATCAACATCGACAAGGAGGCACGCGAGATGGGCGTACATCTGGGCGGGCCGGGCGGTAATCAGCCCAGCAGTGCTGCGAGAGCAGGCCGTAGTGGAAGCATTGGACAGATGGCGATGGCCGGAGCAGCAGCAGCGGCAGGATCATCAGCATCGTCGTCATCAACAGCGCCCACAACAGCACCGTCGCAAACAGCAGGACAGACCGCGCTCGGAGCAGCGCCGCATTTGCAGAACCAACCAGATCAGGCGCCGTCGACAACGCTCGGTCAGCCTGCGACGAACCTGGCATCAGCGCCAGCACCAGCAAGAGCACCAGCGCCAGCGCCAGCACCAGGGGCAGGACCGGCCCAAGCACAGCAAGTCAACTCCCTGCAGTCTGGAAGCAACGGCAATAGCATTAATAACCTGCCACCGACGAGCGGAAATTCGGCGGCGTCTACAGCGCCCGCATCGCCGACCAAGCCCAAGCCGTTCTGGAAGGGCGCAATCACATGGTCTGTGATCTCGGATCCGGTCACCAAGCAAAAGCGCGACATTGCAACGCTGGTCTCGGCGACGTCCAACTCGTCCTCACTCGAAAAGTTGATGGCGCCCTGGCCGGACAAATTGCAAATCACAGCAATCACCCAGCTGGCACCGCGCAATTTGCAGGTGTATGCTCAGTCTCAGCAGGCGCCCTACATTTTGTTTGGCGCTCAAGGTGCTCAGGACGCCAGCATCTCAATTTCGCAAGCCACGGCCGATCGCAATGCCCAGATGTACGCCAGCCTCGCCGGCAGTCTAGATGCCAAAAAGAGCTGTGCTTTTATCCGGCATGGCTCGAACCCTGGCGCGGGTATCGTGCTGTTCGCCACCACCCAGCCGACCAGTTCGGCAGAGCGCAACGCCAAACCGGGTACGGTGCAACCCAAGCTCATTGGAGTGGTACTGAAGGAGACGATCCCCTTCACGAAACTGCTTGGAGCACAGTCCAATGCGCCCACGCAGCAGCAGCAACAGCAGCAACTGTCATCGTCTGGCGCTGCGACCGGCTCTGGGGCACAGGTGTCGCAGCACTCTCAGGCTCTGCCATTGCAGCAGCAGCAGACGCTGTCCTCCTCGGGACAGTCGCAGACAAACACGTTGCCAGCGCCAGCACAAACGTTACAGACACAAACGCAGCAACCACCGACGCAGATGTCGAACACGACAAGCAGCCTGACCTCGTCTGCACCGCAAGCTGCATCAGGAACGGCTATGCCTACCTCGATGGGGCTCGGTTCTTCGGTGCCCTTAAATCTGTCAGCCAATGCCGGCATGAACGGAGCGTTGGGTGCGAATGGTAACATGACTATGGCAGCTCTAGGCAACCTGAGCAACCTGGGCAACATGGGCAACCTGGGCAACCTGGCAAACCTCGGTAATCTGGGCAACCTTCTCAGCATGTCGCAGCAAGGCAGCAGTCAGAGCGCCAGCAACAACGCTATGGCCGGAGGCACAGGTGCGGGACAGGGACCGGGGCAGGGAGTGGATGGGTCGTCCAGCGGCGGTGGTGGAGTGCCGCCCAACCTGTCGGCCTTGGCGCAACTGCTTGGGATCGGCGGGCAGAGTGGGATGCAAGTGCCGATGCAATCGCAACAGCCAGCGCCGACACAGCAGCAGTTGCAACAGCAGCAAATGCAGATGCTACAGGCTCAGCAGATGACTCCTGCCGCCATGTTCAACAGTCTGATTGGCGGCGGATTTGGCGGTGGACTGTCACAGCCATCACATGCGAATATACTGGGACACTTTCAGCAGCAGCAGCAGCAACAGCAGCAGCAACAACAACCTCAGCAAGCGGTCCAGAATTTGCAAGCTCCCCCAGCAGTTCAGGTGCCACAGCAAGGGGCCAGCGGCGATGGGAGCAGTATGGACTTTTCCAAGCCCATGACGATGGAGCAGCTGCGGGCGCTTGGATTCATCCAATGAAAGCCGGGACCATGTGGATGTGCAATCCAGATCTGTCACAATTTTTTGTTTTGTTTTGTTTTGTTTTTGTTTTTGTTTTTGTTTTCCGATTACTCGCCAAAAGATAGACACCTTGGACTGTCCGAGTGTTCTGTGCGGAAGAAGCAGAGCGGAGGGTCGTGCCGAGCCGAGCCGAGCCGAGCCGAGCCGAGCCGAGCAGATGTGAGAGGTCGACGAAGGACGTTTATCAATGCGGCTGGAAGGTGCAGACGAGGCGGCCTGCTGAAGAAGTAAGTACGTGGGTGCGATCAGGTCAGACAAGCTGGATGAGTGCAATGCAGTAGCGGTGTTGGGCAGTGACGGGAGGGGCAAAGTTCAAGGGTCCAATCAAACTGTGTCAGTTTGTGTGGCATTATACTGTACTGTAGTACGTACAGTACTAGTGTATTTAGACGCGAGTTGCAGCACGGAAACAAAATACTAGTGTAATCTCATGTATGATACAGCTACACTACAGTAGTACGTGCTACAGTAGTAATATTGAAGGCTATCTATCACTTACAGTAGTACGTAGCTGCAGAGTACAGTACGATACAGCTACTGTAGTACGTATTACTGTACTGTAGTGATGCGAATCTGAGCTTTTCTTTGTTCGTCGGCAACCCCCCAAAGCACTGTGGTGTACAGCACAGTACAGCACAGTACAGCACAGCACAGTACAGTACAGTACAGTACGGTACAGCCAGACGTACAGAATCAGCTCTCTCACCTCTCATCAGTTAACCTTCGCTCCAACTCCCTTTCTTTGTTCCTCTTTGTTCGTTTGACACCTTTTTCGTCGGCTCTGGATACGAGCTCCTCCTCATCTCCCCATGAGCGACGACTCGGCATCGTTGCGCGACCTTCTGGATCGTCCAACCTGACGCTCGACACCACGCACAGGCCAGTGCAGCCCCTCTAGCACCGGTCATGGTGGCTCTTTCACCATCCCAACCGGACGCCCCCCTTATGCACCCACAGCCTCTGTCACAGCCTCTGTCACAGCCTCAGCCACAGCCTCTGTCACACTCACACTCACACTCACACTCACACTCACAGCTGCAGCCGCAGCCGCAGTCTACGCACGATGACCAAGAGGCTCTCCAACAATACCACAGCCATAGCCGACGCTATCATTCGGAATACGTCGACGATGATCGTCGCCGCAGCGATCACGAGCTTGCCGTGGCCCAACTGCACGAGGCTGCCCAGCTTGTCGGTCTGCATCGTCTCTTTGTCAGCCGCAGCACGCCTCATCTCTCCAACCTCGACGCCGCCTTTCTGAGTCACGACTTTGAATCACCACCGCCCTATGCCCCGAGAGCCTCGGCTGCAGAGACGCAGCTAGATCGTGCGCCCGACACCGCGGGTTGTAGCCATGCTGGCCACTCGATCATCCGCCCTGCAACCGCGTCGGCCTCTCTGTCCAACGATCCACCCCTTCCTTCTCCTATCACAATCCCCGCGCTCGACTCTGCCGCCTGCGACCCAGGTATCGCATCGCGCCACCTCGCCGCATCCGCATCCGCCACTGGCACTGCCCTCTCCAATGGCATCCATCCAGTGCGACCGCCTCTGCGCGCACGATCAGGGTCACGCGGAAGTCGAAGCGGCCCTCCTTCCCCCTCGGCCTCCTTCTACGGCCGACGCGGCCTCACGAGCCTCTCGCCGCTCCCCAATGGGCTCGAAATGACGCCAAACGTGACCTACACCTCGCAATTTGCCCCTGTCCCCACCAGTCCCGGGATCACACCCGACAGCGATTGTGACGAAGACGCCGAAGGAATCCTTTCCTTTTCGTCTTCCAGATCTCGACAGAGGCGGCATGACCGGCGCAAATCCAGTGTCTCTGTTGAGGCGCATGAGCTTGAGCAGCATCGCCCTTCCGCTGCCCGCAGCAGTACAACGCCATCAGGAGTCTCTTCGCCAGTTCCCGCCCACCACCATGTCGCGTCGGGCTCTGCATCGACTCGTCGCAGAGAGCGGTCCGGATCCACCAGCAGCTTGCGACACATTCTGCAAGCTCACACGCCCATTGCGGCTGTGCACGACAGCCACACGCATGTTGCTGGCGTCGTTAGTGAAAGCATCCCGTCGCCTCACCACGGACCCGATGCGACGTCGACGCGCGGCCTGCTAAACAATGTCTCAAGCGCCCTAGGTCGAATCGTGGACTGTGGTCCCTCGTCGACCACATCGTCCACCCTGACACCCACCGAGATGCGCGACAGTGGACGTGTGGTAGCGACCGAAAGTGCTGCTGCCGCCTTCAGTGTCAATCCCGTTGCGCGGGCCCGCGGATCCAGCATCGGCAGCTCACCGGATGCCGATGGCGACACCAGCGAACCCACGTCCCCTGCATCGGACAGCACACAGACGTACGGGGACAGCAACAGCTCTTGTAACCCCTCACAGACCATGTTCAACGGCAGATCGGAGATGCAAGGAGACGCAGACACGTTTAGGAGTTCCTCCCACTCCAGGATCGATGGAACGGACGACACTCGAATCGACCCCGATGTAGAAGGCAAGGGAAAGATGAGGAAGAAGGAGGACGAGAAGGAGGGGGATGAAGAGGATGAAGAGGATGAGGAGGATTTTCCTCTCATGCTCAAGCTGTTGTTGCATCCCCTACGAATTCTGGCAGCCGTTCCTGGCTGCATCGGAACGTTTTGGCTAGCTCGCAACGCATATCTACTGGCTAAAATGAACGGCAGTCTTCTCAGTTCGGGTCCACTGCTGATTGCAGCCGATGGCACCGTATTATACGCCATGCCGAGAGAGGTGGACTGGAGCAGCGGACCTCTGCAGCTGGGCCGTAGGCAGCCCGGCGCACTTGACTTTGCGGTGTCGTGCCTGTGGAGCATCAGCACGGCATACCATGCCCTGTCGTTTACAACTCTACTGCTGCGGCGCTGGCTGCTCTACTACTCCATCTTGCCCTCATTGATCCGTCTGGTGGCACTTCAGGCGATCTGTTGGCCGCTGGTGCGACTGACGGTGTTTGTCTTTGGAGCTGAACAGCCGCTGGGAGCGTGGGTGGTGATCGGAACGACCACTGCGCTCAGCGACATCGTGTCGCGTTGGGTGACGAGCAACATTGCCGATGCACCGCTTGAGGACGAAGAGCTCGACGAGCTCGACGAGGACGAGTATGCCGAGCAAGAAGAGGCCATGACCGCAAACTCGACCTCGGCGACCGCGACCCTGCTCGACGAGACAGAGCCAGTGGAGTACCTGTCCGACTCAGGCAGTGCTCTGTATACCGGCGGATCTTCGCACGGGATGGCGGTCGGACTTGGACTTCGCCGACGCCCACTGCGTCCACGGATGATGGCGGACTCGGACTGGGATCCACGCTCGGGCGATGAGAGCGACGCCGCCACTGCCGTTGGAGCGACAAGTGGCTATCAGGATTCGAACGAGCGGGCCAGAGAGCGGCGGGAGAGGAGGGGCGGACAGGGCACGCGCTTCTGGCGTGCGGTGATCGGTGGACCGACGAGTCCGTCGAAACGGCGCAAGAAGCGAGGTGGCCGCTCGACGCAGCGGTCCGACGTGGGTGTCTCGGCAGGAACGGGCATGGGCACGGCCACTGAGACCGAGATGGAGGCCGACTCGGATTGGGCTGGCTACGCCACCGACCGAACGGTTGGCAACCGAGATGCACACGCTTCAGCGCTCCGATATCGACGCGCCATTCTCTCGGACGAGGACGAGGCAAGCGGCCTCGAGACGAATCCTGGGTCGCCCGTTGCCTTGCAAACGTTTGCCGCGAGCAACAGTGCCAACGCCGCCGATAGCAGGCATTTGCCGGGATTGTCGACTGCGACCAGAGTCTCTACACCGGCGCGAGCAGGAAGTCGACGAAAGTTCCACTGGGACGTGGCACTGCGCCGCAATGTGTTTCCGATTGCAGTACTCGGATATTTGAGCATGTGGATTCTCATCCTAGACTCTATGCGCATTGGAGCTTGAGCCGCCCGCATTAATGGCAAATGTGATAGATGCCCTCGACACACACACCTACCAACACACCTGCACACCTGCAGGACAACAGCTCACGGCTTTGCAATACCAGCTGATACCCACCGTGAAGAAAAAGCAGTACTGAATTCTCGGACTGGTCCTGATGAGAGGATTATTGTACGATGTTCGAGGAAATGGTTCTGCAGCGTCGGCGGACCCAAGGTGAGTAGCAGCGGTGAGGAAGGCTGATCTGCGTGACCACCAACAAGACACGGACCGGCGGACGACATTACTGTAGTTTGCCTTCTCCACATAATAAATATTAATGCTTTTGACATGCCGCCGTGTTGCAATTTGCCTTTTTATGCTCGGCTATGCAGTTGAGCAAAGCAAATGAATGTATGGAGGGTGAGTGAGCACGTTACTGCACAGTGCGCTACCTACTTCAGTATTAGTACAGACAGTACTTTGATGCGAGGCACCAGGTTTTATAATAATCCATACTGTATACATATTTCGTGAAACATGCGTCACAGACGACGCACACGTCAAGGTTCGTTTGGACCTGTACTCGGAGCCTCATCACGGCGGCTTCTTTTACTTGCGAGCTGAATCATCCTGTGCCCTTGCCTCTACGCTATGCTCTCCTACACCTCTTCCTTGGCCTGTGTCATCCATCCCCCCTTGAGCCAGCCCATTCCAGCTTCGCGTTGTCAACGTTCCGTGAAGCAGCCACCGACTCTGATTGTGGGTACTTGGTACCCAAAGGCACCACTGCGACCACCACCATCACCCACCGTCGCGGTACAAGCTCTTCTGCAACCATGTCGGTCTCGAATCCGTCGACTGTAGCAGCCGCGGTTGGCACCAACCTGTCGAGTCTGGCGAGCAAGGCGCTGTCGGTGGGCTCGACCCAGCAGGCCATCATGCAGCACGTCAAGTCGATCATTCCGCCGCTGGCCTCCAACAGACACAAGGGCCAGGCAGGGCGAATCGGCATCGTGGGCGGATCCAAAGACTATACGGGGGCGCCGTTCTTTGCGTCCATGTCATCGATGCGGTTTGGATGCGACATGAGCTACACCATCTGCTCGCCGGATGCGGGCAACATTATCAAGACCTACTCTCCAGACCTCATTGTCAACCGGCTCCTGGACGATTCCAAGCCGCTCTCCGAGATCGAAAAGGACGTGGACCAGCTGTTTGAACGATTTCATGCGGTGGTCGTTGGCCCCGGTCTCGGACGCGATGACTTTATGCAGTCATGCGCAAAGATGGTGATCAAGCTGGCGAGGAAGCACGACATGTACCTTGTCATTGATGCAGACGGACTCTGGCTACTGCAAAACGAGCCGGAGCTGGTTCAGGGCTACAAGCGCGCCATTCTCACACCCAACGTGGCCGAATTCTCGCGCCTCTGCGCCAAGCTCAACATTGACGCAAAGCAGAACCCGGACGAGGCGGCCAAGAAGCTGGCAATCGCTCTCGACGGCCCGACGGTGCTCGAGAAGGGCAAGGTGGACCGCATCACCAATGGAAAGTGGGTAATCCAACGTTCCGGCGCCAGTGCATACTGACAGATTGACCCATACATGTATGCCGTAGTTACTGACGCGACGATTTTTCGTGCGGCCCACCGTCTCCTTTCCCATCGTGTCAACGTGTCTCAGGGAGGTTCTGAGTGTCGAGGCTGAAGGCGGTCTGAAGCGATGCGGCGGACAGGGAGACATTCTGGCCGGATGTCTTGGCACTTTTGCGGGCTGGGCCAAGATCTACGAGGACGAGAAGCTGTCGCAAGGATCCAGCGGCGACGCCAATGGCAGTGGCTTGATTGCACAAGACCGACTGCTGCTACTGGCGGGCTACGGAGCCTCGTTGACGGCGCGAGCGTGCTCGAGGAGGGCTTTCAAGCGGCGCGGACGTGCCATGCTGGCCGACGACCTCCTTCCCGAGGTGGGTGCCGCCTACGAGGAGCTCTGGGGCGATGTGCAGGCGAGCCTATGACATTCGACTCTCTTACATGGCCTATTTGTGAGCGTGGTTTTCCGCATGCGCCAACACTAGCTGCGTCATGATCCACCCAATGGGATAATAAGTATATATGTGTACAGTACATGGACCAAGACGAGAGATCTCAATGCAAGATCAAGGAGCAGTAGCAACGTACGTACTACAGTATACAGTACTGTACCGTACTCTGCCCTGGGCGAGTGGACTGTGCCGTCTTTGCATGCAAGTGAGCAGTGTGGAGGACGGCGAGGCGGAGGTTGATGTGTTAGACCTTCTTCAAGTTGCCGATCGGCGGTCAAGAGAAGGGTCGGCCGACCAAGTTCCGACAAGCGTGTAAAAGTCATGATACTGTGCAGCGCCGGGGGCAGACTACTGTAGATGGCTGCGACGGGGACGTGCGCTTTTCCCCTTGCTGGTGGTCGCATGAAACTGTACACTTACCCCCCCAGTGCAGTGCAGTAAACCGCCAGGCCTTCACTGATACCAGAGTTGGTTGGTTGTTGGCACTACGGTACCACGAGTGTCCATTGTTGGCCAACACAGCATTATTGAGAGTGTCGAGGCATTCCGGTTCTTCGGTTCAAGTGCCTACGCAAGTGAAAAATTGGGTTGTCGTTGCTGCTCGTAACCAGTCGAGCCGAGTTTCGGAAACGGACTGAACAGGACTGGACAGAACAGTACAACAGTACTGTAGAGGAAAAGCCTCCAGCTCTGGCTTACCTCCCTCTTCTTTCTTTGCGCCTGGCTGTGATCTGCCTCGCTTAGGCGATCCCAGACCCAAGCTGCAGCCATCTATTGTACTGTACTGCACTACGGTAGAAGCTGTGGGTGGCAGCTCCAGTAAAATGGCTGCGAGTGAGCGTTCCTACATGTGGCCCAGTACATATGTCCCCTGCCTTATCGCCTGTCCTGCATACACTTTTGCGCCGGTGCGTGACCACAATCACAGGACCATCACGGCAACACATCATATCACTTTGGCCTCCCCTCACCAACACAAAGCCATCCTGTTCCGGTCACAGAGCACTGCTACTGTTGCGCGTGTGACTGCACAACAACAATATAAAGTATTTGCATTACCATTATGAATAAAGGTATGTAGCCATGTACTTGTGGCCCTGACCTTGCTGGAGCAAGATCGTTGACCGCCGCCGCTGGCCGACTTCGGAATCTGCCGTCGGCCATCTTTGCCCCAAAACGTCGGAGACTCAAATGTGCACACAAAGTGAGAAGGCAAGCAGAGAGAACGCTTGAGCTAGAGCCTTGGCTGGCGTCCCGTCTGCCACTACTGTGCATGCGCCTGCGCCTGCAGACCTGTCTGTGCTGCTTTGCTTGCTTCGTTCCTCCCTCGATGAATACGATATCTCCAGCATAATGACAATAATTAATGATGCATTTTATTTCTTCCTCGCAGTCCTGTTCGGCGGACCCTTGGCCGAACTCTTCTCCGCCCAGTTCCATGTCATCCTGCTCCGCTTCTCTGACATTACGGCCAGGTGCAACACTTAGTGTACACCACTTGTGCCCCGTCTTGTGTCGTCGTTGCCGGTGCCGCTGTGGGCCCATGTGCACGAGCCTCGATTGAGAACCCGTTGCCGTCCCCCCGCACTTCAAAATCCATTCGACGAGTGGTGCGAGCAGGAATGAGGCAGGGCGAGAAATCGACAGGCACTACGGTAATCTCGCCACTTGTTGTCGTCGTTTGCGGGTCTGCCCGGCCGTGCACCGACAGTACGCCGTGCCTGTTGCCCTGTGTACTGCCACTGCAGTGCCGAATCTGCATTACAGCTAATGTACTGTACTGTAGTATTAATTCTATTCCTTGCCATCCATCGCTCTGGCCGCTTGCCTGTGTCTTGCGCATCGACCCCACAATTATTTGGCCGATTTTCGAGCTTCGGCCTGCCTGCACCCTCGTTCTCCACTCTCGCCGCGATCCCCCGTGGCTTACCTCTGCATTCGCCGACTTGCCCGTTTCCCCAAGAGCCAACCGACAGCGAATCTCTCTCATCATCGGCTTGTCCTGTCATCACATCACTCCAACCAGCTTCACCATCTCTACAAGGCACAGTCCAGATCCTCTCCATCACAATCTGAAACGCCCAAGGTAGACGCCAACGGGAAAAGCGCACTCCCATTCATCGTCACGCCCTGGCCTGTTTCTTCCTCTCTTTGACCCATCCTATCTTCACCCTGCGCCATCACAAGCGACTTGAGCAGTGCCACCAAGAGATACACGAGAGAGACGCCACATCTGCATAGACTCAGCCACTAATCTCGATCCACACGCCATCTCAGGCGGGTCTCGTACAAATCAGATACACGGACGCGGTAGCGAACCAGCATGAATCGTTGATACATACCTATTTCCCAGTCGTGCCTCCTCTCTCACACCACCTCCGTCCTGCTCGAGCTCCGGTCGACATTGCTTCTTGGATTTGTGACTTGTACACTCACACGCAATGGCGCTCGACATCGACGCCGAGCTGGTGCGCACCACCAAGCGCATCTCCTACGTTCTTCCCCCGTGCCGAAAGCCGCCTCGCTACTTTGGTCTGCCTTCCCTCGGTACGGACCGCAGTTTCAACACGGGCCCCATTCTCGTACCACCGACCACCCGCTCCTCCAACGGCATTCATGCATCCACGTCGTCCCTCTCGTCGTCCACTTCCTCCTCGGCTCCATCCACACTCGATGCTCGCGTTCCAGATCACCCACAGCACACGCTCGCCGTCTCCTCATTGGCCATCGATACCACCACCTGCATCGCCTCTGGCCTCGATGACGAGCATGTTCCGCCGGGCATCCTCTACACCGGCGGCCGCGATGGTCTCGTCGGCGCATGGGAGCTCGGTCTGCCCATGCGCAAGAAGCGGCCGCACCGCGTCTACGGCGACCACGGCCCCATCGCCTCCAACTCGGCGTTCGACATTGACGAAGAGTCCAGGGGCCTCTTGTCCGCCAACGACGACGAAGAGTCTCGCACCGACGAGGTCGAAATCTGGCAGGCAGACCCTTGTCGTGCCCATCAGGCTCGTCGCACCCAGTTTCGCCAGTGCGTGCAGTCGCATACCGACTGGATCAATGACATTGTGCTCTGCAACCAGAACCAGACCCTCATCTCTGCCTCTTCCGATCGCACGGTCAAGGCCTGGAATCCACACGATTCCGCCAGCTGCCTCAGTCCACAGGTGCTCGGCACTCACAAGGACTACGTCAAAGCACTCGCACACGCGCCCGAAGCTGGCTACGTCGCCAGCGGCAGCTTTGACAAGACCATCAAGCTGTGGGACATTCGCGAGGCCCGAGCTGCTCCCATGCTCGAGATTGGCGAAAAGGCCGTTCGCACGTCAGTCTATTCGCTCAGCGTCAACCCCAGTGGAAGTGTCATTGCTGCTAGCTCGCCCGAGCTGCACGTCAAAGTCTGGGACCCCCGCAGCGGCCAGAAGTGTGCAGAGCTGGTCGGCCACACCGACAACGTCCGATCCGTCCTGGTCAGCGAGGACGGCCGCTTCCTCCTCTCCGGCTCGGCTGACTCAACCGTCCGTCTGTGGTCTCTCGGCGAGCAGCGCTGCCTGCATACCTTTACCCACCACACCGACTCGGTCTGGTCGCTCTTCTCCGATCATCCCACACTCGACGTCTTTTACTCGGGCGACCGCCAGGGCTACGTGTGCAAGGTGGACTGGGAAAAATGTGCCGAGGTCTCCGAGGGCGAGTGTGTGGTTCTCTGCCAGGAAAAGGAGAACAACGACGACACCGAAGACGACATCCCAAGCTACCATCGCCGTGACGCCAAATCCGGCATTCAGAAGATTGTGGCCCTCGATGACACGTACTTCTGGACCGCCACCGGCCAGAGCAGCGTCAATCGCTGGAGAGACGTTCCACGTCGCTCGGAACGAGAGGCAATCTATCCTCTCGGCGGCCTGCACAGCCGATCTCGAGAGCTTCTGCACCATCGCGCGTCGGCCGCCAGCGTCCTCGCCTCTCCGCTCTTTCCCGCCCACACCAATCACTCTGCTCATGGCGGCGCCGACGCAGCCGTTGCCGCCACACGCAGGACCGAGTCACCGCTGCTCAACCACCAGCCATCGGTCACCTTCATCGAGCCGCAGACACCGCCACATCACAGTCACTCGGCGCTTCGAGCGTCGCTTCCGGGCACGCCAGGCATGACTCCGGGACACGCCGGTGCATCGGCGCCGAGCTCAACAGCTGCTGCAGCGCTAGAGGCCGGCATGGATCTACCGCCGCAGGGCACCAAGCACGCAGGCACAATGCACGGCATCCCCTTTGACAGTCTCGTCAGCCTCGCACCTATCAATGACCCTTACGGTGATACGCTCGGCTTGGGAAGCGTCAGCGCGCGCGACCCTCGCCACAGCGCCTACGAAGACTCCATGTTCAGCGTGGGGCCGCTGAGATCCATTGCGAGCCGTGTGTCGATGGACCAGTCGAGCATCGTCCTGGCATCAGCCACACGCTCGCCACTCATGCCGCCCGTCAATCCCCAGCTCGCCCAAGTGCAAGCCATGGACATGGGACCTCGCCCGTCGAGCACGCGTTCGGGCAGTCTGCGCTTTGCACCGACAGATCAGACAATTGAAGCCGGAAGCGCTCCACGATCGTGGGAGAGTGGCTCGGAGAGGCCGCTGGGCGCTCCGAACGGCTCGGGCGAAGACGGCCACGATCAGCAGAACGACCCGGACGATGAGGATGACGAGGACCGGGCGTTCCAGGCGCGATTGGCCTTCGAAGATCGAGAACTGGCCGGGGACGCGCAGCCTCTCCGACTGAAGCCTGACGAGATCATAAAGGGCTCGCACGGCCTGATCCGCTCGTCCATGTTGAACGATCGGCGCCACGTCATCACCATCGACAGCACTGGCGCAGTGATGCTGTGGGACATTATTAAGGGTGTCTGCATTGGTGAGTTTGACCGTGCTGATGTCGAGATGGCCAGCCGCGAGTCGAATCTGCTCTCGCCCTCGGACCTGCGCAACTGGCGTCCAGAGCGCACGCCTGGGGACACGCTCGAGGTGGTCAAGGAGCGGATCGAGGGGCAGGGCATCACTCCGCTCTGGTGCTCGGCAGACACGAAGAGCGGCGCACTGGCGGTGCATCTGGAGGAGCCGCGCTGCTTTGAGGCAGAGTTCTATATCGACGAATTTGGCGATTGCGTCGACCCAGACAACTTCAAGGACGATCAACGAGGCCAGGTGGCACGTTGGGTGCTTCGCAACTTGTTTGATGGCTTCGTCAGCGCCGAGGTAGAGATGCGCGAAGCCAGCCCCGCCAGTTGTGATGCGGATGCAGCAGGACGGACCGCATCGACGCCAGCGTGGGACAAGATAGCGCGTGCGCCGAGACAGGGTCCTTTTACGCCAGGCATGACGATGGGCCTTGCCACGCCAGCCAAGACGCCAGCACTGTCGCCGCCTGGCGCAGGCCCACTCAACTCGGCCAGTCCCATCGGTCAACGCCCACCCGCCGAGGCATCGTATCGACCGCGCTCTGCCACGGCTGCGGCTGTCGGGCAGAGCGGACTGCCGACCACCTCCACGATGGCACCTTCCAGTGGCGCGGGTGATTACTTCTCGCTCCGGGGCTCAAATCCGAATAGCCAAAGCGCATCTGTAGCTCAGACACCAGGAGCAAAGACTCGTGAGGCCTCGACATCAGGCGCAGGGAGCGAAGAGCCCGTTGCGTCGCAGGGCACGAATGCGTCAGGAGGCACGGGCAGCGGATTCATGACCAAGTTCCGCTTCGGAAAGAACAAGTCGGAGAAGAGCGATGCTCAGATCGAGGCGGCTGCGGAAGAGGAGGCGCAGAGAGCCCGAGAGGCGGCCGCTGCTGCAGAGGAGGCCAACAGGATCATGACGCATGACCAGATGCTCGATGAGCTGTTCAGCAAGCCGCTGACGCCTGCGACGTTGGATGAGCTACCACGCTTGCCGCTGCCGCAAGACACGGCGATCATCATCTCGCAGTCTTCGTCCGATGCCGGCTCGTGGGAGGCAGTCTACCGCGGCCTGGTCAGTTGTACACGCCACGACACGGAAGTGCTTGAGCAGACCTCGCCCATCTGGCTGCTCGACTTCCTGCTGGCCAATCGAGTATACGCGCGAGAGCCTGTCAAGCTAAGCTTCACACTGACTCCCTGGCTGCCTGCAGGAGGGCAGTCGGATGGCTTTGGCGGCTTCGGAGGCATCTCGCAGAGTGGCAAGGACGGCTTTGTGCAGCCGATGCCCGAGATCCCGACCGGCAACGCCAGGCTCACAGCAACACGCTGCCTGCGAATCAAAAAGGCTTGCTTCTACGTTGCAGAGAAGCTTGATCTGGCCAGCCCGCGGTCGCGTGCGGGTAGCATCGCTGCCAGCCGGAGATCCTCGGCGGACCACATTTCCAAGAAGGATCCCGGCCAGATGACGCCGCTTGCTCCTGCTAACCCATCTGCCGGAGGCAATGCCAATATGACGACTGCGCAGTCCAGCTCCGGAAGTACAGGCAACGCTGTTCCCAACCCCAATGGAAACATTGTATCGGACGAGCCGGTCTCGATTCTGTCGCAGTATGCGGCTCACGAGATTATCGAGATTCTGTGCAACGACGTGCTGCTCCCGCCCGAAATCACGCTAGCACAGTGCCAGCGATTCGTGTGGCGCGCAGGCGGTGATGTCAAGCTCGAGTACCGCATGAAGAAGCTCGAGCTCTGATGCAGCTGTTCATCTTAGCCTCACTAGATGCCGTGTCTTCCTGATGTAGTAATGAAGGTGAAGAAGACCTGCGATTCGAATCTCGTTATACATGATGTGCGTGTGATGTGTATGAGCGAGGGTAGCGCACCACATGACTGCAGAACGGCGAATGTTAGGCCCAAGGTGCGTTAATGGTTCGGCCAATTGTCGGCGCTGCGTCGAGAAGATTCAAAAGTGCAACACGACTCGACTGCATACCCGAACCAGCAACGCGCACTCGACCGCCATTCAGGGTCTTGAAGAGCTTCGAGACCCGTTTGCACCTCTCCTTGCGTTCAGTTCCAGCCCTGGACGCAGACCAATCTTTGAAGTCTGAGAGAGCTTCGATTCGGCTGCCTCCAGACTCTGGCGCTTAACGCAGCACCGCTCTTTTAACATGCCGATATCATTGCCATCTACATGACGGTCTCGTTTACTGGACGCAGTCGGAGCGCTTCAGAGAGATCGAAGATATGCTCTCAGCTCAACAGACATCATCCCGAGCTACGATGAGGTCCTGCAGCTCAATCTCAGGTAGAGCCGTCTTTTCAGGATCAGAAGCACTCACGGCTCGTGTGTCCAGTCGATCAGTGTTACGAGCAGCGCCTGTACCGGTACGATTCACACAAAGCGAATATGTACCGTCGTTTTCTCGACGATGTTGGTTCTCGACCGTGTCTCTGCGAGCGGCTTCCCACGAAGAGCATTCTGCACCGGCAAGAGGCAACGGGAGGAGCCGCAAGACTACTGTGTCATACGATTCTCTGTCGGATCAGGTGCTAGGAGACGATGGACAGCCTCTCCCACCGCTCGGTGCCATTGTGGCTCCTGCCAAGAGAGCAACCAGGCGGCGATCAAGTCAGACCACATCGAAAGATGCTCCTGATCCGGAGTCAGCTACAGCTTCGAGCCGCAAGCGAAGAGCAGCGACGACAGAGCCCAGCACAGCTCTCGAAACGACCTCGACTTCAACCTCAACTGAAAGGGCTGTCATGGAAGCACCAGCCAGTCCGGGTGACAATGAAACCAGATGGCCAAAGCTCGCGCAGACGGTCCTGAACGATATGGCACGCTTTCCCGAAACTATTCTGCTGACAAGGGTAGGCGGCTTCTACGAGTCCTACTTTCACCAGGCGCCCACACTGGCTGCAGTGCTTGGCATCAAGCTAGCAAGCCGCAGATGGGGTGGCACCGTAATTCCAATGGCCGGCTTTCCCGTCTTTCAGCTGGAAAAGTACCTCAAGATTCTCGTGTTGGATCGAGGTCTTCTTGTAGCTATCTCGGATGAGTTCCGAGACCACCTGCCAAACACTCCCGAAGTGCTGCACAACGAGCAAACCGAGATCACTCGCAGGGTCTCTCGCGTCGTCAGCCCGGGCACCCTGCTCGACGAAAAGTTCCTCGATCCCTTCTGCAACAATTATATTGTTTCCATTAGCGGTGTGCCAGCAGCCCAGTGCAAAGGCAAAGAGGGCGAAGAAGGCGGAGAAGGGCACAGGTATGGCCTCGCTTGGCTCGATGTCGGAACCGCCGACTTCAATACCACATTTTGCAGCGACGAGCGCAGTCTGCGAGACGAAATAGCGCGCATTGGGCCTCGTGAGGTGGTGGTCGACTCAGCACACCTCCTCAGCACCGACCCCGAGGCTGCACTCGATGCCACAACGCCTCACAAGGCGACACAATCAGACACGGAACCAGCGCAGGAAATCAGCCAAAGCGACAAAGTACCAGTCAACCTTCGTGAGCTCATCATAGATCCTTCAGTCTACATTTCCCGTTTCTCAACACCTCCAGCATCCGAAGAGTCTGCGGCGGCTTCGACAGAGGGACAGGACGATGGACTGCGCAAGTCCGAAGTCGACGCGCCACAGTCTGCTGGATCAGTGGCCGAGACACGGGCGGTCAAGACATTGCTTGCGTACCTCCGAACACGGCTGCTCGACCATGCCGAATCGCTCGACGCGCTCACTCGATCTCGGCCGCTGCATTTGCGCCGTGAATCTCTGATGACCATCGATGCGCATACACTCGAGGCGCTTGAGATCAAGGAGCGTATGCGCGACGGCAGCGTATCTGGCTCCCTCTTCAGTGTGCTCCGTCGGACTGTCACCAAGGGCGGCACACGTCTACTTCAGCAGTGGCTCTCTGCGCCCTCGACTTCGCCTTCCACGATTCAAGGACGGCTCGACCTTGTCGAAGTGCTCCTCCACAGATCAGCTCTGCGTGAGGATCTGCGAAGCGCTCTGCGTCAGGGTGCTGGTGATACAAATCGCGTTCTGCAAAAGCTCATCACGCGCAGGAACGACGAACAGGACCTCCTCGAGATCAGAGACTTTATCGCCACGACCACCAAGGTCGTGGCTCTGCTCCACGCTGAATGCCAACACCTCCAAGTAGCAACAGTGGTTTCCCCAACAACAGGGTCAGAAGCCAGCAGGGCCCGAGAAGGCGAGTCAATTGCCACAGGAGCAGAGGCACTGCAAGCACTCTCGTCAAAGCTGCACGACCTTTCCACGCTGGGTCACGGGCTGGGCGAAGCCATCGATGAGCGCGTTATCCAGTCTCGACTCGAAAGACAGGACGCCATGGCCGATGAAGTCGAGAGTCTTGTCCTATCTGCCAGCCAGATTACGCCGAGTCGCAGCACGTCGATCAGCTCGCTGCCGTCCTATGTATCGCCAATGTCGACCAAGAAAAAGAAGGAGGCTGGCGGAACGGGCACGGACTCTGCAGGGGACGAGATGTGGGGCGAACCGTTCGAGCATCTTATCCGTCCTTCCTCCTCCAAGATTCTCAGCACCGCGACCAAGTCGTATACAAAACTGCGACGTGAGGCTTTCCAACTCGAACGCGCTTTCCAGGTGGCATATGGAGGCCATGTCTCGCTTCGTTACGTGATGGGACAAGGCTTTGTGGTCCACTCCAGAGGCAAGCCTCTCCCAGCCTTGGCGGATGCAGCCGAGACAGGCTCGTCGGATGAAGAGCGGACCGATCTCTCGGTCCACATCGCGGGCAAGAATCGCTCGGTCCATACATACTACTCCAAGTCGTGGTCAATGTTGGGTCACAAGCTCGACAAGGTGACGGAGGAGATCAAGAGGCTCGAAGCTGTTCAATTAGAGTCACTGCGTCAGACGGTGCTGATACAGATGGCAGAGTTGCGTCACAATGCCCGTGTGCTGGACCAGCTTGATGTGCTCAATGGATTTGCTCAGGCTGCCGAAGAGTACAATCTGGTCAGACCAGTTGTGGACGAGACCAACGATCTGGTTGTTCGCAACGCCCGCCACCTTAGCGTGGAAATGGGTCTATTGGTGCGCGGGCGATCTTTCACCTCCAACGACGTCGTGATGGTCAACAACGGAGAATCCGAGAAACAGCCTGGAACGTCATCTACGGAAGGTGCGATAGCTGACGCAATCGAGTCGTTGGACACTGGCGCAACTGATGGCCGTGTCCAGCTAATCACGGGTCCCAACATGGGCGGCAAGTCGACATACCTGCGATCAGTGGCCACTTTGTGCATCCTGGCTCAGATGGGTAGCTTTGTACCTGCGACTTCGGCACGGGTGGGAATAGTGGACGCCATCTTTACACGGATCGGCGCGCACGACGATCTCTTCCGCGACAAGTCGACATTCATGGTCGAGATGTCCGAGGTCGGCGAAATTCTGTCGCGTGCAACCGCCTCGTCTCTAGTCATTGCCGACGAGATAGGTCGCGGCACATCGAATCTCACTGGCATCGCGATTGGATTTGCAACCCTGTCGTCTCTGTATGAGCGCGGATGCAGAGTGCTCTTTGCCACTCACTTTCACGAGGTGCTCGATCTCGTTCTATCCGCTCAGCAGCATCGCCGCTTTGGCCGCGTATCGTTTCGAGCAACCGATGCAGTCCAGCACGAGGGATCGATCGTCTACGATCACAAGCTACGGCCAGGATTCAACAAGAACTCCTACGCACTCCAGGTCGCCGCATTGGCCAATTTGCCGGCTACCACCATCGCCACGGCCGGCAAAACTCTCAAATACCTCCAGTCAAAGCATCCAAAGGGTGCAATCGACTACACCGACTCTTGCGCATCTATCTTTGATACCGACGACGACCATGTATGACGATCCTGCAGGCACGGTTCAGTAACATCAGATAGCTGGCAGAGTCAACACGTGGCCTAGACACAGGCTTGATAGGCTCGAACAGTGTGTGTGGTATGAGATCAATTGCAGATTTGATCGGAGTGATTCTGCACAAAGTGAACATCTTCAGGTGAGCAGCAAGGACAAGAACAGGTCTATTCGATCTTGGCCTGCTGCAGCCCGGCAGCGGCGGCATCGACAAATGTGTCGTTTTGAGCATCTTTGGGCGTGGACTTTGCCTCGTCCAGTTGCGCGGGAAGCTTGTTCTTTTCTGCCGACTTGGCAGCCTTGGCTGCTGCCTTGGCCTCGTCCTCCTTCTTCTGGTTGGCGAGGGCCTCCTCCTCATTTTCGGCGGTGCCGCCCTGCTCCTTGGTGTAGAGGTGAGCGAAGCGGGGGTTGATCTTCTTCTCCTTTTTCTTCTTCTGCGCGGGCGAATCCTCCGGGTAGGCATCCTCCTTGGACTTCTTGAAGTCGGCATCAGACTCAAAGAGTGCCTGGACAGGGGCAAGAAGCGTGTTGATGGCCTCAGCAACGGCCTTTTTCAGATCCGCAGGGTGGACGTTGCCCTCAGCGTAGTCTGCCTCGAGCTTGGCGTAGTCGGAATAGTGGAGCGAGCCGCCGTACTTTTCGGGTCGCACGATGCTGAATAGGGAGCCTTCGGGCGCATCGTCGGGGACAAAGGAGCGAGAGGCGCCTTGAGCTTCCGATACTGGCGTTCCCATGGCCTTGGACTCGACGCGCAGCCGAGCAATGGGGAACAGGACGGCTCGAACGAAACCTAGCACACCGTTGCCTTCAACCTCGCCGGGGGCACAGACGGCATCCGCAATCTTCTTCGTGACTTCCTTGGGCGAGTCGAGGAAGTCAATTTTGCTTGAATTGTCGGACGAGCTCATCTTGGAGCCCTTGAGACCCGGCACCATTGCGTTCATGAGATGCGCGCGCTTGGCGTAGCCGAGCTTTGGAAGGTACTGCTCGGCAAAGGTGAAGATTTTTCGCTGATCGACACCACCAAACTGCATGTCGACGCCAAGGTACTGCTCGTCGAGCATCTGGAGACCCGGGTAAAGGAGACCGGAGAGCAACGGCGAAGCGACCTGTTTGACAACCTCGGCTCCCGCCTTTTTGGCGTCGTGTTCGGTGACTGTTGCGCAGAGTCGGTAATTGTCCATGTTGTAGGCCTCGGTCAGTTGGTGAGTAGAGCCAACGACAAAGACTAGCCTGTCGGTGGGCACGCCGATGGCCTTGAAGACAGCGGTAAGGACATGTCGGTAGTAGGTGACACGATGACGAACGAGCTCGATCGGGGCCTTGAGATTGTCCAGGAAGGCGTGGATGTCGGCCAGAAGGATCTTGACCTCGACGCCTGCACGCAGAAAGTCGGCGATCTTGGTGAGAGGGACAAGGTATCCAACATGAGGGCGGCCAGTTGGAGCGGTTCCCCAGTAGGCTGAGAGTGGTCTCTCGCCCTTTTCAAGGATGCCCTTGATGATATCGGTGCCGAGTACCTCGTCGAGGTCTCTGGTGATGAGCTGGAAGCGCTCCTCGGCGCTGAGATCTGCCTGAGAAGCCATCGTGAGCCTCGTCGGTACCGTATGTGTCGGGTTGAAAGGTAGGGTTCGGGTCAGAGTGAAGGAGGGTCGCGGGGTCGCGGATCGAACAAAGCCAAAGTGGTGGGCGTCATGCGACTTGTACGGATGTCGGAAGTAGGGCTCAGGGCGAGAAGATGGTGCAGCACCGCAAGCGCGGCAGCCGCAGCGAGCGCACCGAGCGCACCGTCGTATGACTAGGAATCCTGTCGACTTCACACGCTTGCAGTCCTAGGGAGCCAGCCGGCTTGCCAGCCACTCTGCCAAACCAAAACCTAATTTTGGCACGGATGTGGGTCATCCCAACTTTGATACTCTACTGCAATTTTGGATTTGTTAGATCCTGAATTCTGCAATATTTTAAGGCTGCATATTGAAGGAAGAGGATTTTTTTAATATCAAATGCATTACAAGCAAATGGTGGAACATATACAGAGCAGTGCAGCTTGGGCCAAAATGTATAGCCAGCAACTTGTTAGGATGGCCCCAGGGGTCTGATCACCACATTATGGGTACTGTGGCCTGGAGCAGGGTTGTAGCTTGCTTGAGTGGTGCACACACCAAGCTGGGTGACAAAATATTGGCAGGGGTTCTGCAAGCTTGGGTGACTGAGGATAGTAACAATGGTCTATACAAGGGTCAGGGCCTTTTTTAGCCACAGAAGGTTGACCAAATGCAATAATTGGAGAATGGGTCCAGACACATAATAGATGTGTGAGACCATTGGTCTAACTGTGCTAGTTATGTAGTGCTCCAAGGTTGTGATGTGGCTCCAGTCAATTACTTTAGTCTTCTAGAGGCACATGAATTGTTGGTCTCCAGTGCAACAACTGGGAAGGGGAAGAAAACTACCAAAGGCCTCAGGAGCATCTCCAGAGGCTCCCCATTGTTGTGGACATTCATATGTTAGCATCCAGACTAGAGCCTGCTCCTGGTGAGGGAAGAATGTCATCTTGATCCATTCAGGAGGTTGTTGCCTCTTGTAGGTGACTTGGGCACATTCCAGGATGTCAGAGCACTGTTGCTCAATGGCATCCTGAGCTTGGCCTTCCTGCCTTGCAAGCAGAGCCTCCTGACTTGGATAAGCTTGTGCATATACCTC